>CM077079.1:266841237-267307883 GCA_039513925.1 Platanthera zijinensis | reverse complement strand
AGAGCCTTAAGCTAATTTTTGGTTTTGTTAATAACATAAATTAGATTAAGACAAATAGAATAAGGAATAAGTGAATGATGTTACATGACATCTTGTCAAAATAGTAATAGGATTTATTTGTGAAACCTTCATGAAATCGATTCAAAATAGGTGTACATTGTATTAGAAATGTGAAGGATTATTGGCTACCGAATACTTTCTTTCTAGCTGAATGTATATTGTTAAGAATTGTTGCTTGTTGAATTGAATAGCATTATAGCATGATGCAACTATCCCCATGTCAGACATTGTCATCCACTTATCTAGTGGCGCTGGTACGTTCCAACAATCTAGAGATTTTAGCAATTTCCAATCTCCTTGTTGTCCCAAATATTTCTGTATACCACATTAACCTATTATGTAGCTCACCTGCCATATCATGTCGTACTTGCATCCAACTATCTCTCATATTTTAGAGCAAGAGATTTTTCTGAGATTTTTCGTTGGGTGCCTAGAACTTGGATTTTTCTGATCCAACATTTTTCTGACATTAAATGAAGAGATCAGAACTTGGATTCTAGGCTCCTCCCAAGTTCTGGTCTCTTCATTGAAAAAAAATTAGTGGATTTGTTTAAAATATATATAACACTAAACCTAGACCAGAACCTAGATCACAAATATTTATACTTTATCAAAAATGTTGGATCAGAACCTAGAATAGAGATTCAGCAGAACCTAGGAAAAATGAAAAACATGTAGCCAAGAAGACGATAGAAATGGGGATTCAATGGCCTGTGAAGCCTAAGACAAGAACCTAGAAAAATGAAAAAGGAAATGCACTAAACCAAGATCAGAAGAAAAAAAAATGAAAACGAAGAGGGATAAAGACCAAATCATACCTAGTAATGGGGATTCGGCAGCCAAGAAGACGATAGAAAAACCGTGCGTCGGGTGAGAAGGCGGAACGCAAAAGATGTAGCGATTCCCGCGAGCAGTGGTCGGAGAAGATAGCGGCGGAACGGGAAAAACCCTGCGTCGGGTGAGAAGGCGGAACAAGAAAGGGGTACAAATATTAAGATTTAGGTATTATAAGCAGGAGTTTTGAAATTAAGAATGGGGTGTAAATATCGCTTTATGAGGTACATATATCAGCACCATAATTATCTAAGGTTTGTGAAATTAGTCCCTCCCCCCTTTCCGTCAAGTTATTTTAACAGCGAGTTGAGGTGGCAGTATATTGAATGGGATCGTCTTCTCCATCGTTGTCTCCTGCGTGTGACTTCCCATCATCGCATATGATAACCCTAATACAAGAGCCAATCTACAACCGGTGGAGGTCGGACGAATTCACTCATCATCTAAATGCCTACTCATTTCGGTCAAGCAAACCGGCTCTGTGTCCACTTCGCCCGAGGGCAACTGCGCCGAGCATGTCAAGGAGTGTATCGTGTCGGAGAATAAGTTGTCTGAGTGACCTATTCCGGCCGAAAAGAAGCACATTATGTTTAAATTTTTTGTATGCTCATCCCGCTATGTGTTAGATTATGACACCTCATCGCGCCCGGATCGTTAGGATCGCGCCATGTCATCGATCCGTGGGAGGCCTCGATTCCTAATCCGGGCTAAACCTATTTAGAAATAACATTTAGGAAGATCATTAATAGGAGAATATATAAATATTGGATTATGACATCTCATCAATCTGTGTGCCTCCATAATTCCTAATTTTGGAGGAGTCCTATATTTGAGATATCTTTATGAGGAGAAATAAGACAATCTCCTAAATAGGAGATCATCTTCCTAATTTGATATTGGATCTTGATCCTATAAATAGGAGTCCGCCCCAGTCGTTTCATTCAAGCAAGAATCAGAGAGGAATCCAGTTTATTTTCGGCCACCAGTAAGGAGTGTGAGAGCAAGTTCTGTGGAGGAGGTTTCCGGCGGCGGTGGCGCAGGCGGACCTCGTCGGTGCAGGAGGATCAGAGACGGCGGCCACGGGCTGCAGTGGCGATCTCCAGGCAGTCACCGAGAGGTGTTTAGGCGGCGGTGGTGGCGGAGACGGCTCCAGTACAGTTCAGGCGCGACGGCGGCAGCAGGCGTGCTGCGCAAGGCGGCGATGCATCGGTTCACCTCAGGCGGAGGCGGCTCTGTCCAGCGGCGGTAGACAGCTCCAAGAGGCGGTGGTAGTAAGCGGATTCAGGTGGAGGCGACACTGTCCAACAGCGGCAGGTAGCTTCAAGTGGCGACAACAGGTGCAGGAAGCGGCGGATCCAGCGGGAAGAAGAACAGGGCTTGTCGCTCGGCGACATCGATACCGCCCGGCAGTATCAGTTCTTCAGCATTTTGGGATCTTTGTTTTTTTCCTTTGTTGTTTTACCGAGTTTGTTTGGTCTCTGGTTGTATCTGTGTAATCTCATCAGGATTATAGTGGATCTTTCTGGCGCGCTCTCCCCGTGGACGTAGGGGCCCATCTCCGAACCACGTAAATATCTTTTGTCGTCTGTGTACTTTTTGAATCTCGTTCTGTGTTAATTTTGCGCGATTGTTTTTGCTCATTTTAATTCCGTTGTGCTACCGCGGTACTCGGTCCGATTGCATAACAATTGGTATCAGAGGGAGGTTCCGCGGAGGTGATCAATTGTACGTTCCGTCTTAGATTTGGGTTAACGGTAGGTGACGACCATCGATCTGCTCCCTATCTTCTCAGATCTGATCCGTGAACCTAATTGGATTACCTAGTAGCCCTGCGAGCAAAACAATGGCAGCAAAATTTGAGATTTCAAAGTACGACGACAAAATCGATTTCGGGCTATTGCAAAAACAGATCAAGGCGGTTCTCGTTCAGCAAGGTCTCCACAAGGCGCTCCTCGACAAGGAGAAGTCCGGAAAGAAGGATGATGAGTGGGAAGAACTGGATCTGAAGGCCATCAACACGATTCAGCTGAGTCTAGCCGATGAGGTCATATATAATGTTGTCAACGCTGAGACTACAGAAGACCTATGGAAGAGATTGCAGGAGCTATACATGTCGAAGTCTCTCACAAATAAGCTCTACGTGAAGAGACAGTTGTATAACCTGAGGATGTCCGAGAGTAATCAGCTATTGGAGCACATGAACGCATTCAACAAGCTTATATCTCAGCTGTAGAGCATGGACGTGAAGGTTGAAGAGGAAGACCAGGCTCTTCTCTTGCTGTCTTCGTTGCCCAAGTCCTTCGATCATCTGGTCACCACGATTCTGTATAGGAAGGACACCCTGAAGATGGAAGAAGTGATGACAACGCTGCTCTCGAACGAAACGAGAAGCAAGTCAAGCCCTAGAGCCGACCAGGGCTTATTCGTGAAGAGCAATGACCCTACCCGGGGTAGATCGAGTGGAAAGGGCAAGGAGGAAGACTGATCTAGGTTTAAGTCCAGGGGCAGGAATATGAAGTGCCACTACTGCAAGGAGGAGGGGCACTGGAAGAATGAGTGTCCGAAGAGGAAGCAGACGCATGAGCCACATCAGGCTGCGGTGGAATCCGAGGATGAGAACGACGCCGACGTTCTTCATGTCTCACCCAGCCTTGAGACCACAGGCTCCTGGATCTTGGATACAGGATGCACGTACCACGTGTGCCCAAACAAAGATTGGTTCTCCAGTTTTAGGCAGTGTGAAGATGGTCGTGTTTGTATGGGGAACGATTCAGAGTGCGAGATATTGGGATTTGGTAGCATCAGGATTAGGATGTTCGACGGGGTGGTCAGGACACTCACCAACGTTCGGTATGTGCCCAATTTAAGGAAGAGCCTTATTTCTCTAGGCACTCTGGAGGCCACCGGGTACTCTTATACTGGCAACGGAGGATGTTTGAAGGTCAGAAGAGGCGCGCAAGTAGTCATGGTAAGAGAGCATTCTGGTACTCTCTACAAACTGATCGGTACCACAATTGTGAGCGGAAGGGCGAGGGGAAAGGTCAAATTGCCTCCCAGGCTACATGACACCTCATCGCGCCCAGATCGTTAGGATCGCGGTATGTCATCGATCCGTGGGAGGCCTCGATTCCTAATCCGGGCTAAACCTATTTAGGAATAACATTTCGGAAGATCATTAATAGGAGAATATATAAATATTGGATTATGACACCTCATCAATCCGTGTGCCTCCATAATTCCTAATTTTGGAGGAGTCCTATATTTGGGATATCTTTATGAGGAGAAATAAGGCAATCTCCTAAATAAGAGATCATCTTCCTAATTTGATATTGGATCTTGATCCTATAAATAGGATCCCACCCCAGTCGTTTCATTCAAGAAAGAATCAGAGAGGAATCCAGTTTATTTTCGGCCACCAGTGAGGAGTGTGAGAGCAGGTTCTGTGGAGGAGGTTTCCGGCGGCGGCGGCGCAGGCGGACCTCGTCGGTGCAGGAGGATCAGAGGCGGCGGCCACGGGCTGCAGTGGCGATCTCCAGGCAGTCACCGAGAGGCATTCAGGCGGCGGCAGCGGCAACGGCTCCAGTACAGTTCAGGCGCGGCGGCCACAGCAGGCGTGCTGCGCAAGGCGGCGGCGCATCAGTTCACCTCAGGCGGAGGCGGCTCTGTCCAGCGGCGGCAGGAAGCTCCAGGAGGCGGTGGTAGTAGGCGGATTCAGGTGGAGGCGGCACTGTCCAGCGATGGCAGGTAGCTTTAGGCGGCGACAACAGGTGCAGGAAGCGGCGGATCCGTTGGGAAGAAGAACAGGGCTTGTCGCTCGGCGACATCGATACCGCCCGGCGGTATCAGTTCTTCAGCATTTTGGGATCTTTGTTTTTTCCTTTGTTGTTTGACCGAGTTTGTTTGGTCTCTGGTTGTATCTGTGTAACCTCATCAGGATTATAGTGGATCTTTCTGGCGCGCTCTCCCCGTGGACGTAGGAGCCCATCTCCGAACCACGTAAATATCTTTTGTCGTCTGTGTACTTTTTGAATCTCGTTCTGTGTAAATTTTGCGCAATTGTTTTTGCTCATTTTAATTCTGTTGCGCTACCGCGGTACTCGGTCCGATTGCATAACAATTGGTATCAGAGGGAGGTTCCGCGGAGGTGATCAATTGTACGTTCCGTCTTAGATTTGGGTTAACGGTAGGTGACGACCATCGGTCTGCTCCCTATCTTCTCAGATCTGATCCGTGAACCTAATTGGATTACCTAGTAGCCCTGCGAGCAAAACAATGGCAGCAAAATTTGAGATTTCAAAGTACGACGACAAAATCGATTTCGGGCTATTGCAAAAACAGATCAAGGCGGTTCTCGTTCAGCAAGGTCTCCACAAGGCGCTCCTCGGCAAGGAGAAGTCCGGAAAGAAGGATGACGAGTGGGAAGAACTAGATCTGAAGGCCATCAACACGATTCAGCTGAGTCTAGCCGATGAGGTCATGTATAATATAGTCGACGCTGAGACTACAGAAGACCTATGGAAGAGATTGGAGGAGCTATACATGTCGAAGTCTCTCACAAATAAACTCTACGTGAAGAGACAGTTGTATAGCCTGAGGATGTCCGAGATTAATCCACTATTGGAGCACATGAACGCATTCAACAAGCTTATATCCCAGCTGCAGAGCATGAACGTGAAGGTTGAAGAGGAAGACCAGGCTCTTCTCTTGCTGTCTTCGTTGCCCAAGTCCTTCGATCATCTGGTAACCACGATTCTGTATGGGAAGGACACCCTGAAGATGGAAGAAGTGATGACAACGCTGCTCTCGAACGAAACGAGAAGCAAGTCAAGCCCTAGAGCCGACGAGGGCTTATTTGTGAAGAGCAATGACCCCACCCGGGGTAGATCGAGTGGAAAGGGCAAGGAAGAAGACCGATCTAGGTTTAAGTCCAGGGGCAGGAATACGAAGTGCCACTACTGCAAGGAGGAGGGGCACTGGAAGAATGAGTGTCTGAAGAGGAAGCAGACGCATGGGCCACATCAGGCTGCGGTGGCATCCGAGGATGAGAACGACACCGACGTTCTTCATGTCTCACCCAGCCTTGAGACCACAGGCTCCTGGATCTTGGATACAGGATGCACGCACCACATGTGCCCAAACAAAGATTGGTTCTCCAGTTTTAGGCAATGTAAAGGTGGTCGTGTTTGTATGGGGAACGATTCAGAGTGCGAGATATTGGGATTTGGTTGCATCAGGATTAGGATGTTCGACGGTGTGGTCAGGACACTCACCAACGTTCGGTATGTGCCCAATTTAAGGAAGAGCCTGATTTCTCTAGGCACTCTGGAGGCCGCCGGGTACTCTTATACTGGCAACGACGGATGTTTGAAGGTCAGAAGAGGCGCGCAAGTAGTCATGGTAGGAGAGCGTTCTGGTACTCTCTACAGACTGATCGGTGCCACAATTACGAGCGGAAGGGCGAGGGGAAAGGTTAGTTTGCCTCCTAGGCTACATGACACGGTAGCGTGTGCCTTGTTCCTCAGGAAAAGCTTTAGAGAGCAGAGACAACTCTCAGGGGAAAGCTAGGAAGGATAAGTGGAGGAGCGAGGCAAGATTCATGGCGAAGGGGTTTGCGCAGAGAAAGGGCCTTGGCGAAGATAAAATCTTCGCAGCCATGGAGAAAGTGGGCAGAGTGTCTCAGAAGTTCCCAGGTACCGCAAGGGGAGCCATCTGGCTCAGGAGTCCCACCAAGGAACTCAGGGATACTCAGAAGAAGGTGGAGCTGCACAGTGGTGTGCGCCACTAGGAGTCGAGGGAGTTCGCTAAGGGTAGAGGCATGTTGTTGCGGAAGGTCTCTACGGAGGATATTAGTGCGGGCATGCGAGAGAAATCACTGAGAGGAGTCAAGTTCAAGAGCGGTCTTGACTTGGCTCAGACTGATGCTTGTTGATCGTGAGGAGACCCCAGGGAGAGGGGGTTTGTAGTCGCCAGTCGGAGAGATCCAGGTTGGAGGTACAGGTACGTTTGTTAGGCTTCGAGGTGGAGTCTGTCGCGTGAGGCGTCAAGATGGAGATTGTTAGATTATGACACCTCATCGCGCCCGGATCGTTAGGATCACGCCATGTCATCGATCCGTGGGATGCCTCAATTCCTAATCCGGGCTAAACCTATTTAGGAATAACATTTAGGAAGATCATTAATAGGATAATATATAAATATTGGATTATGAAACCTCATCAATCCGTGTGCCTCCATAATTCCTAATTTTGGAGGAGTCCTATATTTGGAGTATCTTTATGAAGAGAAATAAGGCAATCTCCTAAATAGGAGAACATCTTCCTAATTTGATATTGGATCTTGATCCTATAAATAGGAGTCCGCCCCAGTCGTTTCATTCAAGCAAGAATTAGAGAGGAATCCAGTTTATTTTCGGCCACCAGTGAGGAGTGTGAGAGCAGGTTCTGTGGAGGAGGTTTCCGGCGGCGGCGGCGCAGGCGGACCTCGTCGGTGCAGGAGGATCAGAGGCGACGGCCACGGGCTGCAGTGGCGATCTCTAGGCAGTCACCGAGAGGCGTTCAGGCGGCGGCAGCGGCGACGGCTCCAGTACAGTTTAGGTGCGGCGGCGACAGCAGGCGTGCTGCGCAAGGCGGCGGCACATCGGTTCACCTCAGGCAGAGGCAGCTCTTTCCAGCGGCGGCAGGCAGCTCCATGAGGCGGTGGTAGTAGGCGGATTTAGGTGGAGGCGGCACTGTCCAGCGGCGGCAGGTAGCTTCAGGAGGCGACAACACGTGCAGGAAGCGGCGGATCCAGCGGGAAGAAGAACAAGGCTTGTCGCTCGGCGACATCGATACCGCCCGGCGGTATCAGTTCTTCAGCATTTTGGGATCTTTGTTTTTTTCCTTTGTTATTTGACCGAGTTTGTTTGGTCTCTGGTTGTATCTGTGTAACCTCATCAGGATTATAGTGGATCTTTCTGGCGCGCTCTCCCCGTGGACGTAGGAGCCCATCTCCGAACCACGTAAATATCTTTTGTCGTCTGTGTACTTTTTGAATCTCGTTCTGTGTTAATTTTGCGCGATTGTTTTTGCTCATTTTAATTCCGTTGCGCTAGCGCGGTACTCGATCCGATTGTATAACAACTATGTTCTTATGTTTTTGAAAATGTCATCCAAAGTTCATCCTTTGTTCCAGAAATCCACCGGCGTTGATATTTTTGAGATGATGAACTCTTGTAACAAATTAAAAATAGGATTAATTATCAAAACTTTCCCTTTAAGTTTGCATAATTACAGATTACACCCCTCTTATTATTGAAATTATAAAAAGTTAAAAACAACTTTTGAATGTTACAAAACATAATATTTACTTCCCAGATTAACATTTCATAACATTGCACAAAATATCCTCTTAAAAATGTACTATGAGGGAGTAGGTATTTTTGTGCTAGATGTTATGAAATGTGAATTTCAGGAAAGGTAAATGTTATGTATCCTGACATTCAAGAAAGATTTTTGTAATTTTAAAAATAAGTTGAGCGCAATTTGTAATATTTCTAACTTAAGAGGGGAGATCCCGAAAATGCCCTTAAAATTATTATTATTTTGGTCCAAACCCCGGAAAACTCTTAGGTCCGGATACGGACGCTGTCTGGGACCAATGCAATACATAGAAACAGTGGGGTCCACGGTGAACAGATATATTGTGCACCGCTAGCCCCACTAAGGCTTTGGCTCTGTTTGTCTCAGCGTTTTTCTCAGCTGCGTTTTTCATAAAACACAATGGTTAAAATGCACACAGCGATATGGGCAGGAATATTTAGCCGGGAAATTGCCGCCTGAAATGCTCTGCAACTGATGAGGGGCAACAACGATGTATTCCATTCAGCACCACCTCATCTCGATGTTAAAATAACTTGACGGAAAGAGGAGAGGGACTGATTTCACAAACATTAAGGTGCGCTCGTTTCACAGATTTTATTTGACAGGAATTGGTTTTGGTCGAAAACAAGAAAACTGAAAGGTTTTAGTTTTCTGTCAATATTAAATTTTTCTGTTAGTTTGCAGGAAAGTTTTTAGGCCCAGAAACTGATAACTATCAATTTTTTTGTTCGATTACCGAAATATTTTCAGGCACAAGAATTGATTTTTAAATTAGTAAAAGACATTAAACTTATAAAAACAAACACTCTAAATATCATTAAAAAGCTAATCGTCCATGATAAAAGTTTTTACACATCAAAAAGTTTAAACAACCCTAGTTTTTACACAACTACAATAACTCTATTCTGCCCGAACAATTTTTTCCCTACGTAACTTATTAATCAAATCCATCTACGAAAACATATTGCACACAACACATAATTTTTTGAACACGCAATACAATATGCAATATCATAGACATACAACTTGGGCTGGAAGACAAGTAAGGTGCAGGAAGGCATTTATGTGATGCAAAAAAAATTTCAAGAGTTAAGGTTATCTATACGCCTATACCTATTCAACAACTTGGGCAAATAATCAAAGTAGGCATATGCCTTTAGTTACCCTTTCAAGAGAACCAGAATACTTTCTTGGTTTAGCAGGGAATGCCGTCACAGGTATGCCACTCGGTTGCCTGAAATGGCAGGGGAATGACGCTGCTTCAATGCCGGAGAAAGGAGGAGAGCTGCTTGGTTGCGGAGAAAGGAGGAGAGCCGCTCGGCCGCCTCAGATATGCCGCTCGATCGCGTGGCGAAGAAACTACTGGAGAAAGAGTGGCACGAGATGAAAATTGAGTGAATGAGGTCACTTTTAAGGCCAGACAAATTTTAACCCGGTAAAAACCTATCGATTTTCAAATAAAATTAAAAAAACAAGGCTCAAATGTGCTAAACGAATATAATTTTTGATTTTCATTGAACTAAAATCAAAATTCACTTATCAAAATCTGCGAAATAAACATGATCTAAATAATTATGAGACCAAATTGTCTAAAATATAGATATTGCGGCCTTTTTCAAAAAACACCTAAACTTTAGATCAAAAAGCTGAGGAGAAATAAAAAAAAAAGATTAATAAGAAAAGACGGAGAAGCCAAATTCTTCTATAAATGAGAGTTATAAGAGAACTTAAAAGTTGGAGAAGAAGCCAAATCAGATGAGCATCTGCCGGCCGACTCATTTCACTCTTTGGAATCTACTGCCTTCTCCCCCTCTTCTTCCACCATATCACCATGCTTCATAAAACTCTCTATCCCCCTCTCTGCCCAACAGTCGCCGCTCTCCATGGCAGAGCCTCCTTTTCGCCACCTCTTCTTCCTCTTCCTGTCATTTTTCTCCGCCGCGATTGCCACTGGATCTTCTCCGTTAGTCGGATCCTCCCACCTCCCCCGCCTCCTCGACATTCATGATCGGGAGCGAGCACCGCCGTCAGTCCAGGTGGCCGCCGCACGCGGCGTCCTCGCACGTCTCCTTCCGTCACACCTTTCGAGTATCGAGTTTGACATCATTTCTAAGGTAATTTCAGTAACATCATTATTATGCACCAGTTTTGTCATGGTGAAGTAGTTGAGATTTTGTTTTTGGGGGCGTCCCGCATGAGGACTAATGCTCGAAATGATAAGGCATTATTACCCATGAATTTGCTTAACACTCCGGATAAAACTGGGCTTTTGGCACTTTGCATCCCCAAATAGTTTTTGACACTTTGCACCCCAAAATACGGATTTTTGGCACTTTGCACCCCAAGTTTTTAAAATTGGTACTTTGTACCTCCAATTATCAATTTTTGGCATTTTGCACCCCTAAGACAACATTTCAAGGGTATTTATGTCCGGGAGCACCAAAAATGATCATTTTGACACTATGCACCATTGATTATTGATGTTGCCCGGACCTAAATACCCTTGAATGAGCATGTTTGGTGCTACCCGGGCCTAAATACCCTTGAAATTTTGGCCTCAGAGTGCAATGTGCCAGAAATTGGTTATTGTGGGATGTAAAGTGCCTTGAGGTGCAAAGTGTCAAACCTCCCCTATTTCGAGGGTGCAAAGTGCAAAGCACCTGATAAAACTAAATAGTATTTTCTGAAAATTTACAAATGGTATAAAATAGATTCCAAATTGTTGGCATTCAACTAATGATGATGGTGGAGCCAATTGTCATTGTGATGCTTGTCGGGGAGGAGTAAAGTTTGATAATTTTAACTCTTTTTGAAGCTCCCATGGTGATAACAAGCTACAGAGACTGTTGGTCTTGTTAGAAAAGCCCATTTAATCTAGATCCATTATGTATTTTTCATTGTTATTCTCTCTCCTCTTTAGTCCCACATCATGTATAGGACCTTCCTCTCTCTTTCTCTCATCTATATATTTGTACTCATTATTTGTATTTTATACAAGTGAACATATATACAAGGTTGGTTTTTTCCTTCTCTACATGGTATCAGAGGGAGGTTCGGCCTCCAACGGCCTGCTTGTCTAACCGCCCCGATCTGCATTCTGCGGTCTCCTGCGGCCCGTCTCACCTGTCCTCTCTGCTTCTTATCCGCTTCCACGGCCAGCGGCCTGCTTCTCTTCTTCCGCTTCCTCTTCTTCTCCGTGGTTCCACCCTACCCTCAGGCTTCTTATAGCCCTCCCTCTCTGTCCCGTGGGGTCCACCTCTCTCTGTTGCTCCTGGTTCAGACCGCCGCGATCTCCTCCAGACCGCACTCTCTTCTCGCGCGACCTACCTGTTCTTCCCGCCGCGAACTACGGTTCTCTGTAGTCCGCCGCGACCTCCTGCAGTCCGCCGCGACCTCCCGCAGTCCGCCGCGACCTCCCGCAGTCCGCCGCGACCTCCTGCAGCCCGCTTTCTTCCTTACACGCTTCTACTAGTCCAGACCGCGCTCTCTTCTCGCGGCCTGCTCCTGCTCGCCTCTAGCGGCCTCTAGTGGCCTGCTCCTGCTCTTCTGGCGGACTGCTCCAGCTCGCTGCGGCCTGTTTCTGCTCGCCGCATTCTGCCTCTTGTCTTACTCGCGGACTCTTCTTGTCCGCTGTGTTCTGCTATCCGCTGCCTTGTCGCTGGAGTCCTACTCGTGACCTTTTACTCGCCGCGACCTGTTCCTGATCGCTGCGATCTGCTCTCTCTATCCGCTTGAGTCTTCTTTACTCGCGGTCTCTTCTCTCTGCCCGCTCGTGGCCTCCTTTTGCTCTGACCGCTGCTGTGCTCAGCCAGACCGTGCGGTCTGTTGCCTTCCTGCATTTAGGTCGCGGTCTTCTCTCTGCCCGCTCGTAGCCTTCTTTTGCTCTGACCGCTGCTGTCCTCAGCCAGACCGTGCGGACTGTTGCCTCCCCTCATTTAGGTCGCGGTCTTCTCCTCTTTCCTATCCGCACGGCTTGTCTCTGTCCGCTGCTGCCTTCTCTTTCTGCCGGGCTCCGCCTTTGGTCGCGGCCTCCTCCTGCCGCTGGTGTCTTCACATCGTGACCAGACGGTCTCAATTCTTGTCGCGCGGTCTCCTCTGTTGCCGGTTTGTTCTCCTAGCCGCAACTCATCTTCATGACCTCTTCTGCTGATTCTACCGGAATGACGATTCCTCCTGCAGACCGCCCGGCCTCTATTCCGGAAGTACGAGACGAGCTCCGTATTACTACTATCTCTCTGACCGGCAAGAAGAATTTTGTGGAATGGGCGCACTCTGTTCGCAGGGTTCTGCAATCGAAGGGGTTTCTTCATCACTTGAGCCAAGTCGTTATCGGTACTCCTACTGACGACTAGTTACGCAACGATGGTTGTATGCAAACATGGATCCTTAATTCTCTTGATGACGAGTCTTATCGCCTGGCCATGTACCACGAGACGGCCAAGGGCATGTGGGATGAGCTCCATACCCTTTTCTCCGGCAAGGATAGTCTCCACCATTTGTATGACATTATCACTGCTCTCCAGTCCCTTAATAGTGGTGGCGCGACCGATCTTACCTCCTTCGTTGCCCAGGCTCGGTCTCTGGTCGAAGCTTGGATCCAACATCAGCCTCCTACTGTGGACCTTGCTGCCCAACGTGCCCAGAAGGAAGCTGTGGGTATCGCCATGATGATGGCTCGGGTACCCCATCACCTTCACAGTGTACGGGCTCACATCCTCTCCTCTAATATAACCCCGTCCTTCTCGGATGTGTGCTCGATGCTTCTCAAGGTCTCCCCGCCTCCGGATTTGTCTGGACCTCCTTCTCCGGCCCTCAGCAGGCCCCTGCTCCTTTACTGCCTCTCCCTTCTTTAGCTCGTGGGGGCCGCTCTGATTCTCGGGGACGTGGTCGGGGTGGCCGGCCTCGGCCTAAGTGCTCTTTCTGCGACAAATACGGGCATCTTGAAGCCACGTGCTATCGCAAACATAGTCGTCCTCCTCGTCCGCAGGCCTCTATTGCTGCCACCGACTCCTCTCCCACTCGTACTGACCTCGACGAGGTTCGCCTTCAGCTCCAACATCTTCATGGTCTACTCAGCCGCCCACCAGCCTAGGTTGCCTCCGCTGCCTCCATCTCCAATGAAGGTATCGCCTGCCTCTCCTCTGGCCCGCGATGGATCCTCGATTCTGGTGCCACTCATCACATCACCTCTATTCGACCGCCTCAGTACTTGTCTTCCCCTCACCCGAAGTACATTACTGTGGCCAATGAGGTAGCTGTCCTTGTCTCTGGATGTGCTGATATTCCTCTCGCCTCCTCTCTCCTCCTGCGTTCGGCTCTTCATGTTCCGGACTCTCCTGTCAATTTACTTTCTGTTGGCCGCCTTACTACTGATTTAAATTGCTCAGTGACCTTTACTTCCTCTTCTTTTCTTATACAGGATCAACATACGCTGACTATCAATGGTCGGGGGCGGCTGCAGAACGAGCTCTACCTTCTTGATGACTCTCCTACTCTCCTTGCATCTGTCTCCTCTTCGGATTGACATCGGCGTCTTGGTCATGCTCCTCTTCCCGTCCTCCAGAAGGCTCTCCCGGATATATCTCTTCCTGCTTTTCAATGTGAAACCTGTATTTTTGGCAAGCAGCCACGTTCATCTTTTCCTTCTCATTATACTCGGAGCTCCGCTCCTTTTGTTTTGGTACACTCCGATATATGTGGTCCGTACAAGATTACTAGTATTTCTGGCTACCGTTACTTTCTTACATTTATTGATGATTATTTTCGCATGACATGGTTGTATCTCCTTCGCGATCGTTCTGAGCTTCCCCGCGTCTTTCGGGCCTTCATTCTTGAGACTTACACTCAATTCTCTGCGCCCATTCAAACTATTCGTACTGACAATGCGCGCGAGTACACTGGTCATGACTTCGTGACCCTCTGCTCTGAGTTTGGAATTATTCACCAAACATCGTGTACGTATACCCCACAAGAGAATGGTGTCGCCGAGCGCAAGAATCGTCACCTTCTTGATGTAGCTCGCTCCCTTATGCTTCAAATGCATGTTCCCAAACCATACTGGAACTTTGCGCTCTCCACGACCTGTTTTCTTATCAACCGTCTACCATCTTCCGTCCTCCAAAATGCTACTCCGTTCAGCCTCCTATTTCCCTCCACTCCGGCTTTTCCTGTTACTCCCCGAATTTTTGGGTGCACTTGCTATGTTTACCACCTCGGTCCCTCTACAGACAAGTTGGATCCCCGTGCAGCCAAACATGTTTTTGTGGGCTACTCGCGCACTCAAAAGGGTTATGTGTGCTATTCGCCTACTACCCGCAAGGTGACTGTTTCTGCGGACGTCACTTTCCAGGAAGATCTTCCCTTCTTCTCTGCTCTAGATATCGCTCCTGTTCCAGATCCCGTCGTTCGTCCTGCCATCTCTGTTCCTCGTTCCCCACCGTCTCCTCTTCCTGCCCAGCCTCCGGTCCGTCCACATCCCCCTGTTATCCAGGTCTATTCTCGTCGCTCTCCTCATCCCGTTTCCCCACTGCAGTCGGCTTCGACCTTTGATGCTCCACTACTTGCTGCTCCGGCTCCGGCCTCCACCGCTCATCCGATGACGAATTATGTCTCTCTACATCGTCTTTCACCGCTGCTTCTTCACTTTGCCACATCATTATCCTCTGTTTCTGTCCCTAACTCTGTGCAGGAGGCGCTTCAACATCCAGGCTGGCGGGCTGCCATGGACAAAGAAATGACGGCCCTTTGGGCCAATTAGACTTGCTCCGGATGGCACTATTGCCCGACTGAAGGCTCGATTGGTGGCCCGTGGCTTCACTCAGCAGCTGGGCCTTGATTATGAGGAAACCTTCTCTCCGGTGGCCAAACTCAACACCGTTCGTGTCTTTCTCTCTGTGGCTGTGCATCGCCACTGGCCCCTTCATCAACTGGATATCAAGAATGCCTTTTTGAATGACGATCTTCAGGAAACCGTCTACATGCGCCAACCGCCTGGGTTTGAGACCACGGGGGAGTCTCGTGTGTGTCTTCTCAAGAAATCCATCTATGGTCTCAAACAATCCCCTCGGTCGTGGTTTGACAAGTTCAGCAAGGTGGTTCGGGACATGGGTTTCACTCAGAGTTCGGCTGACTTCTCCCTATTCACTCGACACCGGGCAACTGGAACAGTCCTTCTGTTGATTTATGTTGATGACATCCTGCTTATTGGGGATGACTCAAAGGGGATTCAAACGGTCAAACAACATCTGAGCACTGTGTTTCAGACCAAAGACCCGGGGCATCTTCGCTATTTCCTCGGTTTTGAGGTCGCACGACGACCGGATGGGCTTGTGCTCTCGCAACGGAAGTATTGTCTCGATCTTCTCAAAGACGCTGGCCAGTCTGGTTGCAAGCCAACTAATATCCCGATGGAGGCAAATCACAAGCTATGTGCTCATGCCTCTGATGATGATCTGCTTCTCCAGAACCCGGAATACTATCGACGCCTTGTGGGAAATTTGATCTACCTAACGGTCACGAGGCCTGATATATCGTT
This sequence comes from Platanthera zijinensis, assembly GCA_039513925.1. NCBI lineage: Eukaryota > Viridiplantae > Streptophyta > Magnoliopsida > Asparagales > Orchidaceae > Platanthera > Platanthera zijinensis. The sequence continues at coordinate 267,292,097 of CM077079.1, read as the reverse complement.
TGCTGTTGGGGTTGTCAGTCGGTTCATGCATGCTCCCCGGGTTTCTCATCTCCAGGCGGTTGAACAGATTCTTCGATACCTTAAGGCAGCTCCGGGTCAAGGGCTTGTTTACAAAACCTCCAACTCTGTTCCAGCATTGGTTGCTTATTCCGATGCTGATTATGCCGGTTCCCTGGACGATCGGCGGCCAACCAATGAGTTCTGTACTTATTTTGGTGGTCATCTCATTACATGGAAAAGTAAGAAACAAGCCGTGGTCACTCGATCCTCCGCGGAAGCTGAATACCGATCGATGACATCGGTTGTCTCAGAACTCATATGGCTTGAAAGCCTCCTTGCTGACCTGGGAGTAAAACTTCCTTCATCTGCTGTTCTATTTTGTGATAGTCAAGCGGCCATACACATAACAAAGAATCCGGTGTTTCACGAGCGCACGAAACATATCGAGGTCGACTGTCACTTTATTCGGGAGAAAGTTCAAATGAAGAAACTTGAATTAAAGCATGTTCCGGGCACTGATCAAGTTGCTGATATTCTCACAAAGGCTTTATCAAATTCCTTGTTTTACCAGTGTTTGTCCAAGCTGGATGCATATGACCTATACGCTCCAGCTTGGGGAGTGTTAGAAAAGCCCATTTAATCTAGACCCATTATGTATTTTTCATTGTTATTTTCTCTCCTCTTTAGTCCCACATCATGTATAGGACCTTCCTCTCTCTTTCTCTCATCTATATATTTGTACTCATTTTTTGTATTTTATACAAGTGAACATATATACAAGGTTGGTTTTTTCTTTTTCTACAGGTCTCATTAACAGTAGAAATACTAAGATATTAGCAAAGTGACAGTGAAACAGTGAAGTCTGAATTTTTTATCTAAATGGCCGAGTCTGTCTTGAGACAAATAGTTCATTTTAAATTATTTCTTTTTGACATCCTTTGTGGCAATGGAATGTTGATACCATACAACCTGATAATTTAAGCTAACTTCAGAGTTTCAGCTTCCCCTTGTTAAAAGTTTAAATATGTATGTAGCTGCAGCCGTGCATTGGCTCCTATGAGGCTATGACGACAATACTTGCCTACCGGCGATCCTGTGCACGACCCATACATTTATACACACACATATATATATATATTTTGCTAGCTCTCTCTTTTTGTTTGATGGGAGAGATTAAATATGGGAGGACTGAGATTATTTTGATGCACCTAATTGAGGGCCATAACCAATGTTTTTCTTTATAATATAGTTTAGATATTCTACTTGTATCACTATATCAACACTGTTTTTTCTATTACGATGTAATAGAATAATTAATATCTTTCTATTCTTATTTTTCATTATCTGTAAGCGCGACATGGATTTGCTGATTTGTATTGCTGTTGCTCTTTGGAAGGACTACGAAGTTTCACAATTCCTTTTATTTTTTATCATAGGAGCAATGTGGTGGAGAATTTTGTTTCATCATCAGTAATCATCCATCATATGGTAGCAAAGGTGCTCCAGAAGTTCGGTATGCACTTATTTTTCTAGATTATGGGCATGCAATTATTGATTTAGTATTCCATATAAAAGTGGATCTTATAAGGAGTTGTGGCGCAGGGTAGGTTCCAGCACGGGTCAAGGGATGGTTTTTAAATGCACTATCACTAATTCAACAACTAACTTGCAATAATAAAATGTTATAAAAAATGATACTAATGGATCACAGTTAATGAAGCTTAGCAAATAGGAAAACAAGATATCATGTATAAATGCGGGAGAGCACAAAATCAAAGTACACAAGAAAATAAGAACATACAATGTTAAAAAAGTTTGGTGACAATGATTGCAAAGTGATATAACTTTAGTTGAGAATTTGGGAAGCAAGACTGGACTGTCATAGGGCTGGATTGGTGGTAATAACTGCTGGAAATGGTCAGAGGGGTGCTGTTTGTGGAGCTAGGCGCTTGGCGAAGGGCTGTTATATGTGGGAGTTGAAGTTTTGGAGGGAAGGGGGGTATATGTGGAGGGGTAGAGGGTTGCTTTAAGGGGTATTCTACTGTCTGACAACAGCCTTGTATATCCCTGAGTAGAAATTTTTTTCCTCCAGCAGGCTGTAATGCGGGGGAGGGGAATCGGAGGCTTTGTAACACCCCTTCCCAGTATTTCAGAAATCAGCCGTCCGGCCGGGTCAGCGATATAAAGAAAACTAGGAAACAGTATTAAAACTAGTAGCAGCAGGTAATAAAATCTATACTAAGCAATTTAAGACTTACAGCGGAAGTTTAAAAAGTAAACTAAGGGTAACCACATACCTGATATCTGGATTCACAGAGCCACTAAACAGGAAATAGAACTGAATTAACTGAAAATCTGGTTAACCATAAATAGTCTGATACAAATTAGATAAAAACATTAATCTGTTACAATGTTCTCATCTACAAGTACATGCTGAAATAGAGTAAACTGAATAAGATAAATAATACAAACTGACGCCACCATAATGCTCATCCTAGACGCAGTTTCCCACCTAGGTCACCTGAAAAACAGTGCCCACGAAGGGTCAGAGTAAGGAAAAATAACCCCTCCTAGTGACACTAAAACCCAGTTTTACATATGAATGCATGTATGCCTTTGAAAAATACTTTTATGCATTAAAAGCTTTTATGCTATGTGCTATGCATGTCTTCGCACTATTCTCTGGTCAAACATCTACTCGTACTAAGCACGTGACTCTTATTTTTCTAACTCAAGACCTGACGTTTACTAACTAGCATACTGTCTCATGTCAGGTCTATACTTGAGTTCTAGGTGGCTTCTAACCTGCTTATCTACTAGGAAGGCTCTAGGCAGAGTAGCTCCTAACGCGCAACTGAAACTGACGACCCGAGACCATCTTACGAACCCAATTGTTCTAGTGTCACGCGTACACGGTCTCGAATCTACTAGCTGGCTCAAGGGAAGACACTTCCCCAGTCTGTACTACTCATAAGGTTCCATGTGCCTTATGAGAACGGTAGTGCGCCTCTACCTAGCATGGAAGAAACTCTGTGTGCTGGCTGACCTTTTTGGTCTGACGCTACTCTGCAAGGGATATCTTTTCTGGTGTACTACTAAGCGACCCTTGACTTTCTTGTGGTCGACTTAAAGGGACATTTACGCCCTTGATCGGAACAAATTTCAAACCTACGAACACGGTTAACGCTTTCGTACTCTACGTTACTGTTCATGATCCGACGACTTGGGTCCTAGGGAAATCGTGTCATCCTACACGTTTTTCGTAACCGTTTGCCTATCACCACACCTTTCTATGCATGGACATGGTACTTGAAATAAATCTATTTGTGTATAAAATACAATACTTGATATATCTAACTAAAAGGAATTTAAATTTCCTTACAGCGGTGGTGCGGCGCTCGTACACTCGGCGCGGCGGCATCTTCTATTTCGAAGGTGATCCTACTGTTGGGGACCTTCAAGTGCTGCCCCGACTCCACCGAAAAACCTGCAAAATTTAGGGCAACCCTAAATCCAACATTTCCCCTAAGGATTTCCGGAGGAAAAATCCAAATCATCTAAGGTTGCAGAAATATAAGTGCTAGCTGTGCATATTACCTATATGCGGAGAGATTGGGGCTCTCAAAGCGTCCCACACAAAACCCGCGGAGGATCTAGAACTCCAAACCTAATAGGGCACAAGGAAAAATGAAAAACCTAAGTTACTTTACTTCCAAAACCAAGAATATCCACAAAGGAAACGAGACGAGAGAGGAATTGACTCACCGAACCAAAACCAAAACTCCACCTCCAACGGTTAGGGTTAGTCCCGTTTCTCCCACGAACAAGGAAGGAAGAGGAAGGCTTCCTGGCGCCTGCAGAGGAGGGAGGAGAAGCCGAAAATATTTTCCGGAGGGAGATCGGCCGTCGGCTAGGGCAGCGGAGTCGCTGTCTGGACGGAACGTCGGGCTCGGCGTTGTCGACCTGCGGAAAGAACGAAACCGTCGGGTGTAATCCTTGCGGCTTTTCTCTCGTGAAATAGAGGGAGTGCGGGATTTCTAATTGACTTCAGCGGTTATCAATTCATCCGTGGGGGGCAAGGACTGCTATTGGCACCCCAAAGCCAACATTAAGTTGTTATACGCAAACCACGTCACTCAATCACCTTAAATTCTAAAACAATTTCGCTATGTAACACTATTAACTTTTAATGTGCGTCACACTAATATTATAGCTAACATACGTTACCAAATAATGGACGCGACCCCTAGCATAGTAACGTTGTACCTTGATGATGCGCTGTCTCGTTCAGAATCCGTCGCGACTCGCCCCTACAATTTAAATGAATTTTTGCGTCAAAAATTTACGGATGTTACAAATCTCCCCTCCTAACAAAAATTTTCGTCCTCGAAAATTGAAACCATACCTGAATCGAAGAGAAAAGAATAGTCTTCATTGCCCTTAAGCTCATCCTCTCGCTCCCAAGTATACTCTGGACGACCACAGTTCATCCAAAGGACTTTGACCATGCGAATCTCTCTATTTCTGAGCTTCTGAATCCTTGAGTCCACTATCTTGATTGGTCTAACTCCAATACTAAGATCCGTTTCAATTGGTGCTTCCTCGGTACTGATGATCTGACTGGGATCTCTGACTGCTCTCCTCAGATAGGAGACGTGGAATACATCATGTACACCACTCATTTCCTCAGGTAAGGCCAACCTGTATGCAACCTCACCAACTCTTTCCAGCACCTCAAAAGGACCAACGAATCTGGGACTCAGCTTCTTCATCCGCTTTATTCTAGAGACTCCTCTGACTGGTCTTACCTTTAAATAAACGTAGTCTCCAACACTGAACTCTACTGACCTGTGCTTCTGATCATGATACTTGGCCTGACGATCCTGAGCTGTCCTCATACGCTCCTGAATGAGCTTAATCCTGTCCGTGGTCTTATCAATCCATGACTCTCTGATAAAAGATCTTTCCTCACTCTCTGCCCAACATAACGGTGTCCGACAACGTCTACCATAGAGGGCCTCGAACGGTGCCATCCCAATACTCGCCTGAAAACTGTTGTTGTAGGAGAACTCCACAAGAGTAACATACTTCTCCCACTTTCCTCCAAAATCTAGAATGCACATCCGAAGCAGATCCTCCAAAGTCCTATTAGTCCGCTCAGTCTGTCCATCGGTCTGGGGATGGAAAGCGGTGCTGAAATGTAACCTGGTACCCAAACGCTCCTGAATGTAACGCCACTCCCTGGAGGTGAATCTGCCATCTCGGTCTGATACTATAGTCTTGGGCACACCGTGAAGTCGAACTATCTCATCTAAATATAACTGGGCTAGCTTCGGACCTTGATCCGTCTTCCTAAGAGGAATGAAATGGGCAACCTTAGAAAGTCGATCTACTATAACCCATAAGGAATCATTCCCACTCTGCGATCTCGGCAAACCATGAATGAAGTCCATGGATATATCCTCAAAAGTCCACTCTGGAATGGGAAGTGGCTGCATCTTGCCTCCAGGCCTCTGACACTCGGCCTTAACCAACTTGCAAGTCTCACACTTCCCTACATAAACTGCAACATCACTCTTCAAACCTGGCCACCAGACTACCTTCTTAAGATCTGCATACATCTTCGTGCTACCAGGATGTATAGAATATCTGGAATTGTGTGCCTCGAACAAAATGTCCTCACGAAGGTGACTAACATCTGGGATGTACACTCTGCCATCATGCAATAGTAACTCATCCTGAATAAAGAACCTCTCTTTCTGACCTGACTGCACTGCTATCCAGATCTCTGCCATCTTTGGATCCAACGGTATAGCTGTCCTGATCCTATCTCTAATATCGCACGAAATATCCATCCAACTCAACCAAGCTGAATCAAAACTGCAACGGGGCACAACGACGATGTCCAGTCTCTCCAGCTCTCGTACTAACTCCTCCTGCTGAGTGAGAAGATAGAAACACGAGCCTCTACGGCTAAGAGCATCAGCTACCACGTTCGCCTTTCCTGGATGGTACTGAATGTCTACATCGTAGTCTGCTAGAAACTCCAACCATCTGCGCTGTCTCAAATTGAGCTCTCGCTGATCAAAGATATACTTGAGGCTCTTATGATCAGTGAAGATCTCGCAACGCACTCCATAGAGGTAATGTCTCCAAATCTTTAGAGCATGAATGACTGCTGCAAGCTCCAAGTCATGTACGGGATAGTTCCTCTCATGAACCTTTAACTGTCTCGATGCATGTGCTACGACCTTTCCATGCTGCATGAGAACACAACCCAAACCCTGACCTGAAGCATCACTATAAATCTGAAATCCGTCTGGCCCTGAAGGTAAACTCAAAATCGGTGCGGTCATCAACCTGTCCTTCAAGTCCTCAAAAGCCAACTCACACTCAACTGACCAATCCAAGCCCTTTCCCTTCCTAGTGAGGGAAGTCAGTGGTAAGGCTATCTTCGAGAAATCTCTAATGAATCTCCTGTAGTATCCAGCAAGACCCAAAAAGCTGCGAACCTATGAAACTGTCGTCGGTCTTGGCCAATTCTCAATAGCCTCTATCTTCTTCGGATCAACACTAACCCCTTTCTGACTGATGATGTGGCCTAAGAATGCAATCTCTGAAAGCCAAAACTCACACTTAGAAAACTTAGCAAACAACTGGTTCTTCCTGAGTGTGCTCAAAACAATCCTGAGGTGTGCTGCATGATCTTCTGCACTCTTAGAGAACACCAAAATATCATCTATGAAGACGATGACAAAACGATTCAAGTACTCCCGAAAAACCCTATTCATCAGGTCCATAAATACTGAAGGGGCATTGGTCAGCCCGAACGGCATGACCACGAACTCGAAGTGTCCATATCTGGTGTTTGGATGAGAAATTATTTAGGAAAAATTTGGAAGTGCTGGATTTAAATTATAAAAGTCATGATAGACCCTTAGTAATTATCTTAGGGTGTTTGGATGAGAAATTGATGCACTTCCTATCATACTTGTTGATTAGCTCAAGTTGGTCTGCATATAGTGAAATCGTAGAAATTGTAATACCATGGTCATAGGGCGACAAATCATGTGTAAATGCCGTGGCAAGATGATTCGGAGGTTATCAATGAAATTGGGTATGGGATAGTGGTTAGGTTAACTAAGGATGGGTGGAGCTCGGGTTCGACGGAACATCGTCTTTCCTGGGAGCGGGTGAAGGAGTTAAAACACATTAGGGTTAGAACCAGAGTAACCTTAAGGGTTTGGGAACGGGGTATTAACCAACAATAATAAGTGCCTTGCGAAAGGGAACTTCGGGCCGTAATGCACCGTCTTGGTTCCTAGTGCCCCTTGAGAGCCCTTCACGGGGTATACCGGGGGCAGTCCTGGGCTAACGTAAACTGTAATAACAAACCGACAAGAGTAACTTAGTAACTAGGGCTGCACTTTTCACAACACTGTTGGCACAGGAAGGTTGATGAGAGCTTCGACTCGGTTGATTTGGAGACGGACGTTTTGGTCCGGGGAGCTTCGGCTCGGTTTTGAGTGCTTACGGTTTAACTTGCATGTGCATAAAATAGGAAAAGTTAAGGTGGTGGGTCTTTCGATATCGGGGAGTTCGATTGCACCGACACCGATATCGTTGACTCGGCGGGGTGATTAGCACTCCGCCAACAGAAGTCCGGTGCGCCAGCCGGCAAGAGTACGCAGGCGTCCGCTTTGTGCACCAAGCGTTGAGGCGTACGATAGGTCAGACCAGTGTGCTTTACTGGTTTTGGAGGTGGGCGAGGCCCAACCCACCGCTTCCGTTTGCCACTACGGAGGTATCCTGGGAGGTAACGGCTCCGAAAGGGGGAACTAAAGGTCTGTGTGCACAGAGTCGGGTGTGTGAGTTGCACTGAAAACAGTCTTCTGTATATCCGCGTCACGAATCTTCAACTGGTGATAGCCTGATCTCAGATCTAACTTGGAGAAAGTGCTCGCTCCCACCAACTGGTCGAACAGATCATCAATCCTGGGAATCGGGTACTTGTTCTTTACGGTCAGCTTATTCAATTCGCGGTAGTCTATGCACAATCTCAGACTACCATCCTTCTTCTTCACAAAAAGCACTGGAGCACTCCAAGGCGAAGTACTAGGGCGTATAAAACCCAAATCAAGCAGCTCCTGCAACTGACTCTTCAACTCTGCTAGTTCCCTTGGAGCCATCCGATAGGGAGATTTGGCTACCGGTGTAGCCCCAGGCTGCAAGTCTATCGGGAACTCAATCTCTCTATCTGGAGGGGCACCAGGGAGCTCTTCCGGGAAAACATCTGGAAACTCCTGCACCACTGGTACCTCTAACAAATCAGCCTTAGACTCCGCGCTCATCAGTACTACGAAGGTTTCACAACCCTTACTAATGCACTTTCTCGCTTGGACTGCAGATATGATCATCTTCACTACTCCCTTCAATCCCTGAAAAGAGAAAGATGTCTGGTTGGGGCCATCGAACTGAATCTGCTTCGCCCTACAGTCAATCCTGGCGTTGACTGCAGAAAGCCAGTCCATACCAAAAATCAGGTCGAATCCTGCTATAGGTAGCTGCAGAGCTTCCACGATAATCTCAGTGTCACCAAACTGCACTGGTACTCTGCACTTGACTCTGACCTGCAGAAGAGATCCATTCGGCATCAAGACTTCCAGCGGTACTGACTCTGGGAAGACTTCTAAATCCAACTTACGCACTAGAGATTCCGCGATAAACGAGTGCGAGGCACCCGTATCAAACAGAATCTTAGAGGGTAAATTACGAATCATAAGGATGCCTACATGAATGATTTATGAAGGATGAAAAAAATTAATGTGTCACTACGGAGGATTTAAAACCAACTTGCATAGCAAACAACACTTACCTGTCACAATATCCTCCTGATCCTTCGCCTCCTGCTGACCCAACCCATAAGCTCTGGGCTACACTAAATCTCGACCCTGCTGTGGTCTCCCATCCGTGAGCATCAAAGCTTTGCCCTTATCTACCCTGCTAGGGCCACCAACCTCGAACTTCGACTGCAGGAATAAATTACATTAAAAATCTATCGTAATTACATAAATTTAATCCATACGAAAGGACCTTGATTACCTGATTTGTCCCAGCTTCCTGACAGAAGCGAGCTATGTGTCCAGGTTGTCGGCACTTGTAACATACGCCTGCACTGGCCAAACACTCTCCTGAATGGCGTCGCTGACACTTGGGACACGTGGGATAGTCCTTGCTCCGGTCACCAGATTGACCACTCTTCTTAGCATCGGGCTTCGGCTTCTTGCTCCAGTTCTTTCCTTGATCATTTCTGCTCTGCTGCGGCTGATGCGAATCCTGAGATCGCTTCGCACGGAAACTACTTCGCTTTTGAACTTTCTGTTGGTCAGCCTCCAGTCTGCGAGCTGTATCCACTAAGCTCCTGTAATCAGCGTTGACCATAGTCATCAACGGCTGTCTCAACGAGTCACGCAAACCATCCACAAAGCGACTGCACTTCTCAGTCTGATCCCCCTGCATCACGCCCGCATATCGAGCCAGATGAGTCAGCTCTCGCTCGTACTCAGTAACTGTCCTGTCCCCCTGGAAAAGCCTCAGATACTTCTCCTGGAGACCTCGTCGTGCGGAAGGAGGCACGAACCAACTAGCAAGAGCTCTAGAGAACTCGCCCCAAGTAAACATGTCTGGTGTACGACCTGACCAAAAGTATGGTCATACTTGTATAAAATTAACACATTACTTTCTAAAATAAAGGAATTGATCATAACATTTTACCTGCAGGATCATCTACCCGGTATTTGTCCCACCAGACCTTTGCCTCTCCCCGGAGGAGGAAAGCTGCCAGCGGAACTTTCTTATTCTCCGGGCACTCTAAAACATTCAGCAGGTCTCTGGTGTTAGCTATCCAATCATCTGTATCCATCGGGGTCTCATCCCCACTGTAGTTTGAAGGCTGAAGTTCTCTAAAATTTCTCAAATAGCGCTCCAGGGTCATCTCCACAGGTGCTGCTGCAGGAGCTGGCGCAGGGACTGGTACTTGTACTGGAGCTGGAAACCCTGCAGCCAGTCCTCTCTGAAACTCCATCAAGGCAACAGTAACCGCCTTGGCAATCTGAGACGCTATGTCAGTGCCCTCTGGAGCTGCTGGAACTGGCGGTACCTGTGGCATGGCAGCGTCTCCCATGGTTGCACTAGGAACCGGGTTCTGGCGTGAAGATTCACCTGGTTCACTAACTCGTGGTGCCTGATAGAATATATAAAGGAAAACTGATTATTTATCGAGCATCTAAGAAATCTGGCTTAGCAACTTATTTCGTACTCTAGCGAACACTAAGGCTTAATCGCACTTAAAATACTTTACTAACAAGAGTTTACTCTTATATGCTCCTATGGCTCTGTGAATTCTTTCTAGGGTCCAGGGATCCTAAACCTGGCTCTGATACCAATTTGTAACACCTCTTCCCAGTATTTCAGAAATCAGCCGTCCGGCCGGGTCAGCGATATAAAGAAAACTAGGAAACAGTATTAAAACTAGTAGCAGCAAGTAATAAAATCTATACTAAGCAATTTAAGACTTACAACGGAAGTTTAAAAAGTAAACTAAGGGTAACCACATACCTGATATCTGGATTCACAGAGCCACTAAACAGGAAATAGAACTGAATTAACTGAAAATCTGGTTAACCATAAATAGTCGGATACAAATTAGATAAAAACATTAATCTGTTACAATGTTCTCATCTACAAGTACATGCTGAAATAGAGTAAACTGAATAAGATAAATAATACAAACTGACGTCACCATAATGCTCATCCTAGACGCAGTTTCCCACCTAGGTCACCTGAAAAACAGTGCCCACGAAGGGTCAGAGTAAGGAAAAATAACCCCTCCTAGTGACACTAAAACCCTGTTTTACATATGAATGCATGTATGCCTTTGAAAAATACTTTTATGCATTAAAAGCTTTTATGCTATGTGCTATGCATGTCTTCGCACTATTCTCTGGTCAAACATCTACTCGTACTAAGCACGTGACTCTTATTTTTCTAACTCAAGACCTGGCGTTTACTAACTAGCATACTGTCTCATGTCAGGTCTATACTTGAGTTCTAGGTGGCTTCTAACCTGCTTATCTACTAGGAAGGCTCTAGGCAGAGTAGCTCCTAACGCGCAATTGAAACTGACGACCCGAGACCATCTTACGAACCCAATTGTTCTAGTGTCACGCGGACACGGTCTTGAATCTACTAGCTGGCTCAAGGAAAGACACTTCCCCAGTCTGTACTACTCATAAGGTTCCATGTGCCTTATGAGAACGGTAGTGCGCCTCTACCTAGCACGGAAGAAACTCTGTGTGCTGGCTGACCTTTTTGGTCTGACGCTACTCTGCAAGGGATATCTTTTCTGGTGTACTACTAAGCGACCCTTGACTTTCTTGTGGTCGACTTAAAGGGACATTTACGCCCTTGATCGGAACAAATTTCAAACCTACGAACACGGTTAACGCTTTCGTACTCTACGTTACTGTTCATGATCCGACGACTTGGGTCCTAGGGAAATCGTGTCATCCTACACGTTTTTCGTAACTGTTTGCCTATCACCACACCTTTCTATGCATGGACATGGTACTTGAAATAAATCTATTTATGTGTATAAAATACAATACTTGATATATCTAACTAAAAGGAATTTAAATTTCCTTACAGCGGTGGTGCGGCGCTCGTACACTCGGCGCGGCGGCATCTTCTATTTCGAAGGAGATCCTACTGTTGGGGACCTTCAAGTGCTGCCCCGACTCCACCGAAAAACCTGCAAAATTTAGGGCAGCCCTAAATCCAACATTTCCCCTAAGGATTTCCGGAGGAAAAATCCAAATCATCTAAGGTTGCAGAAATATAAGTGCTAGCTGTGCATATTACCTATATGCGGAGAGATTGGAGCTCTCAAAGCGTCCCACACAAAACCCGCAGAGGATCTAGAACTCCAAACCTAATAGGGCACAAGGAAAAACGAAAAACCTAAGTTACTTTACTTCCAAAACCAAGAATATCCACAAAGGAAACGAGACGAGAGAGGAATCGACTCACCGAACCAAAACCAAAACTCCACCTCCAACGGTTAGGGTTAGTCCCGTTTCTCCCACGAACAAGGAAGGAAGAGGAAGGCTTCCTGGCGCCTGCAGAGGAGGGAGGAGAAGCCGAAAATGTTTTCCGGAGGGAGATCGGCCGTCGGCTAGGGCAGCGGAGTCGCCGTCTGGACGGAACGTCGGGCTCGGCGTCGTCGACCTGCGGAAAGAACGAAACCGTCGGGTGTAATCCTTGCGGCTTTTCTCCCGTGAAATAGAGGGAGTGCAGGATTTCTAATTGACTTCAGCGGTTATCAATTCATCCGTGGGGGGGCAAGGACTGCTATTGGCACCCCAAAGCCAACATTAAGTTGTTATACGCAAACCACGTCACTCAATCACCTTAAATTCTAAAATAATTTCGCTATGTAACACTATTAACTTTTAATGTTCGTCACACTAATATTATAGCTAACATACGTTACCAAATAATGGACGCGACCCCTAGCATAGTAACGTTGTACCTTGATGATGCGCTGTCTCGTTCAGAATCCGTCGCGACTCGCCCCTACAATTTAAATGAATTTTTGCGTCAAAAATTTACGGATGTTACAGGCTTAGGAGGGGTCAATTGAGGGAGGAGAAGGTAAGCAGGCTGTAATGCGGGGGAGGGGAATCAGAGGCTTAGGAGGGGTCAATTGAGGGAGGAGAAGGTGACTTGGAAGGGGCTGTTTTGTGTGGAAGTTGATTGTGGGTAACGGGGGGGGGGGGGGGGGGGACGGGGGATGCGAAGCATGGAACTATAAACAATGGGCTGTAGGCTTAGGAAGTGGGTGAATTAAGGAAGAGTGGGAGAATGACGGTGGGGGTAATTTCAGGGGTAGTGATACTTTTTTTTAGGAGGAGGTTATGAGTGAGGTAGTGCAGTAGTGGGGAAGTGGCTTGGTGGTTGGGATGGTGGGAGAGTGGTAGTCGTCCAAGGGGGTTGCAGGTGATCGCCAGGGTGGTGGTGATGGATGGTGGTTGTGATGGCGAACATTGAAAAATTGAAATGGTGGGGAATTGAGGTGGTGGAGGTGTTGTTGAAATTTTTAGGAGGTGGGTTTGTGTGGCTGGACGACTAAGAGATATGGAGGGGGAACGAGATGGGGTATAAGGGTAATCAGTTGGGTTGTATGTAAGGGGTAATAGGTGTGGCTGGCTAATGGGATGTGGAGGTGGATGGGGAGGTGGCCAGCTAGTGAAGGTGGGGAGGAGAGGTGGCGGGCTAGTGGAGGTTGGGGAAAGGGATGGGTGGTCGGTTAGTGGAGGTGGATGGAAGGTAGGGTGGCCGACTACATGGAGAGGGGAGAGGAGGGGTAACTTCTAAGTTTCGTACTTGAGTTATGACTTTGCCATTGGGTGATCAGAATGAGAACTTTACTTGACATTCAATAGCCCTTGCAAGAGATCTTTTACTCCAATTTATAGCCTAGGTAAGGATATTGGACAATCATGATTCTCCGTTTATTATAACCTCCAAAATACACATAAACAAAATACATAAAAAGGGGGGCAGCTTGGCACACAAAGCATCCCCGCGCATCGAGGGTACGGGGAAGGGTCCCACCACAAGTGTGAAATGTAGGCAAAACTTACATAAATAAAGTACATAAACACAAAATTCTACGATCGGTGATCCGCTTGTTATGAGCGGTTTGGATTGTCACTAGATCCATGGTCTGCACGAGTTGACCCTCACTAGTTGTGTGACATGATCCCATCAAGTTGCCTTTAGTTGAAAATAAAAGGTTGAGTACATTACAAAAATGAAGAGAAGAAGGAAAGAGAAAGATGCAGTGCAATTTGTCTATCTGTCAATATTCCATATTTTATGCTTGACAAATGTTTTGTTTCTATGTGATCTATTGCAACTGCTCACTGTTTTATCTGAAATTTCTGATGGTGGCCTTTTATAGTGTATATTTTGTAGTTTAAAGTTGAAATTTCAGGTTAAGAGGAAGTATGGATGGAAACGTCAAGTAGGTAATTTTTTTGCCTGGCTAATATTGACAGATTAGAATTTATTTTATTTTGTAGGATACATGGAGTGAGCGGTGTTGAGCTTTCTGCTGGTTTACACTGGTATTTGAAAAACTGGTGTGCGGCACATATATCTTGGGATAAAACTGGTGGTGCACAATTAACATCAGTGCCAAAACCAGGTTCCCTTCCAAAGATGAATCCAAATGGCATTTTGATTCGTAGACTAGTTCCTTGGAGTTATTACCAGAATGCTGTGACCTCAAGTTGTAAGTCTGTCGTTTTTTCTAAACACTGTTGATTATGCTAATAATGATTGAATATTGCAATTAATTATCTCATATTTACTTTTGATACTATTATCTCATGTTTACTTGTTCTATGAGCCATAGCTCTGTAAAGACTCAACACTTGATCTTCTTGCAATATGTTGTTTGGAACTTGACCTTGTGAGACTTTTAGTGGAATTTGGTTTTACTAGCGATCAGCATGTTGTTTATTTGGTTAGATTCTTTTGCATGGTGGGATTGGGAAAGATGGGAAAAAGAAATTGATTGGATGGCTCTTCAGGGTGTAAATTTACCTTTAGCATTCAATGGGCAGGAAGCCATATGGCAGAAAGTTTTTCAGGTACTTTTCGCTATCTATTTAATTACAGTGCTACTAACAAATGCCAGTGTTCGTTTCCTCTTTCTTCCAAACAGACGATTTATTGTCTAGCACAACCAATTTTACTTTACTCTTGTTACTAGTTGGGAAAAATATATTTTCAGAGTTTTTCTAAATCTGTATTTAGAAACTCTTACCTGACTTTTCTACTCATTCTAGGATCCGAGCCTAAGCACAGCTACAAGCTCCTCATATATGTTCTCTGGTTTTAATTAGTTATAGCAATGTAAATATATGTAAGAGGTATACCTTACAAAATTGCCCCTGGGTAATTAAATCAAAAGATTGCAAATGCCTCCTCAAGCTATCTTGAGAACATCTTCCGTAGAAAGGTGCTAATAAGGTTCTCTGATTCTTATACAACACCTTGGTTTGAATGTATGACATACAAATTAGATAATTTTCAATTTTCTTTGATGAATGTTTGTCTACTTGGCTTGCTATGCCATAAAGAACAAGAATGTGAACTATAAGTACCGCATCTTTGTTATCACAATAGACTTTTACAGGTAGAGGGTGAATATTATCAAACAATAATCAAGCCAAATATGTTATAAATGAGTCTACACAGAAGTCTTGTATAAATTTCTATCTACTAAATCCTTAGCTTTTTTATGTTGCAATTTAGGTTTTGATTTTGTCCGAGTTAGCATTTCAGTTTTACCGAGTCAGTCCAATGTATACTTGGTGTTGGAGAATAGAAAATGTTGATTAGTTTCACAAGGGGTCTCACTCTTAAATATAGGAGGGAGGAATTATAAGGGGCAAGAACGGAAAAAGGATAGCCCGGTGCACAAAGGCATCCCCGCGTAGCGAGCGTCCGGGGAAGGGTCCCACCACAAGGGTGAAATGTAGGCAAACCTTACCATACATTTTTGCAAGAGGCTGCTTCTAGGACTCGAACCCATGACCTTAAGGTCACACAACAACACCTTAACCGGTGCGCTAAATTTCCCATTCAAAAATCGAAATATAAAAATAAACAACAGTAAAATAAACACAATTTCAACACTCCCCCTCAAGTTGGGTGTGTGTTGTCTTGCATGCCCAACTTGCACATGATTTTTTCAAATGCACTTAGTCTTAATCCCTTGGTGAGAACATCTGCTAATTGTTGATTGAAAAGGACAAATACTGTGCTCACTAGTTGATGCAGGACGACGCGTAGGGTTTGCGCGCCTGTCGGTTTTTTTCTAGGAAACCCTAATGCATGAAATATGCGCAATGAAAATTGAGTGAAATTTGCACGAACTTTAAAAATGAAGCAACTAAATTTCTTGTATAGCACAAATTCGCTATTTTGTTTTGAAATGATTTTTCTTAATAAAATGGTTCAAATTTAAATCCGGGAAGGAAGCTCACAACTTTCGTTCCGTTCCCTTTGTCGAAGCACAACGGAAATCGTGAACTCCAAATACGTTACCGTTTGGAGTTTTCGACGTAGCGTTCGCTGACAAAATTCGGGCGAAAACCCCAGCAATGAGTCTAGTTAACCTACGAGAAAATATTGAGGCACACACAAAGGAAAAGATAGAAACAATTACCCACGGAAAGAGACGTCTTTCCGTATCCGAAGTCGATGACGATCGCGCGAGGAACTCCTCGTCACCTTCGATCTTCCGCTCCGAGGTCGGCCGTTATCGCACGTGGGCACCACGGATAAATTTGCTCACTCTCACACTCAAGAGTGGGTCCACGAAATCTAATTCTCTTAATCTGTAGAGAAGCCACAAACCTAACAAACCCACAATTCACTCGCTCTTCACACTCAAGGTAGACCCACGAAATCTCAATCACATAAGTTGGATCCACGAAATCTCTAGCTACTCTAACAAATTAAATTCCTACTTCATTTACTGTAAACGGGAATCAATAATTGCATATAAGGGCACAGTAACTTTAATGTTACTGTTCAACATCATTCCTATACCCTAATCCTTACAGGAAATAAAGACGCATCAGCTCTCAATCCTTATCAACCCAACACCAATAGCTACACTTAAAAAAACACTGTATATCTTCTTCTCCAGAAGGCAACGATAACACATAAATCAAAATCATCATTCTTCAAATTTTCATCAATCAATCACCATCTCTGATTCCTGTTATTTTTCTTTTATAGAGTTGCAGCGGCCAGCAATAGACGGACGTGGCGCGGACGTGTCGAAGGAGCTGGACGTGGGCCTAAAACCTGGAAGGTGCGGCCATGGCGGAAGCAAAGATTGTCGGAGGAGGTCGTGGCCGGATCGTGGGGCGGAGGTTGTGTGGGTGCTAGCGCCTTTGTCGGAGAAGGGGCGGCTGGGAGTAGTTGACGCCAAGTGCGCCATGGTTGAGCCGGGAGAGAGCTTCTTGCTGTGTGCGGCTTTAGCTGAACCGAGAAAACGATTAGGAGAAAAGCACTGTTCCGGATAGGATGGATAGGTTTCTTCTTCTTTGACCTATCTCAACTTTATATATTTATATTTATCTTATATATATGTATATACAAGTGACAGGCACGGGCCTTCGGCCCTGGGGGCATTCGGCGGGGGTGCGACAATCGGCGGGTGCGACATTCGGCGGGGTGCGACATTCGCCGGGATGCGACATTCGCCGGGATGTGACATTCGCCGGTGGTGCGACATTTGTCGTGGGGACGACATTTGTCGTGGGCTGCGACATTTGTCGTGGGCGGCGACATTTGTCGTGGGCGGCGACATTTGTCGTGGGCGGCGACATTTGTCATGAGCGGCGACATTTGTCGTGGGCGGCAACATTTGTTGTGGACAGTACCCACCCCTATGACCTTGCGCGACAGTACCCGATCGACGACGGCGGGCTTTGCCCGCTCCCGGCGGGCTCCGCCCGACCCGCAACATATACATATGAGTACTCAAAATGACCGTAAAAAAATATAAATCAAGAGTACAAATTTTTTTTTTGAAAACAAATTATATTTTAACGTTAAAACATTAATTTTTCTCCTGTCATTCCTAGCTAGAGACAATAGGTTTAGGGTATCTAGTGTTTTTATTTTTTGTATTTTAATATTGTAAAGTTGTGTAATTACCTAAAAGGATATTGTCTTTATAATGTACTAATATAAAGTTTGGTATAATTGTGTAATTATGAATATAACTATAAGGGCAATATAGAGACATCAGGCAATGTTTCACCAAAGAGTAGTTTTCATGTATCAGTAGAGATATATGATATATATATATATATATGTAATTTTTAATACACATGTATATATATATATATATATATGTCTATGTTTCATTTGGAGAACATAAAACTCCCAAACATGGCGACGCGCGCAGGCGTGCAACAATATGGCTACGCACGCAGGCGTGCAACAATATGGCTACGCGCGCAGACGTGCAGCGAACTAAAATTGACAACATAAAACTTGCAAAATAAAATGCAATAAAATATAAAATGAAAATGCAATCACTCAAGGTCGGTAGAGATCCGGTCGAGCGCGATGTCGGGCATTTTTTTTCGACCTGATCGGGTTGGTCTCCACCACTAGTCCTCTTTCTATGTTTTCTTTGACGAAGTGGAGAGCAACTTCTATGTGCTTTGTGCGGTCAAGTTGGATAGGATTGTGTGCATTGCTAATGGAAGCTTTGTTATCACAGTAAAGTCTCACTGGGTCCTTATTTTCCATGTTGAGATCGTTCAATAGAGACCTAATCCACAGTTCTTTGCAAATCCCATGAGCCATTGCTCTGGATTTGCCTCCGCACTCGACTTGACAACCATATGTTAGTTTTACATTTCCAGGTTACCAAATTACCACCGACTAGAGAACAATACCTAGAGGTGGACCTTCGGCCATCTATTGGGCCAGCCAAATCAGCATCAGTACAAACTTCAATAAATAATTCTTTGCTCGGGGAGAACAGGATACCCTTTCTAGGAGAGGACTTGAGATATCGCAGGATCCTGTGAGCAACCTCTAAATGACGCGTTTTTTGTGAGTGCGTGAACTGACTGATGACACTAACTTCGTAAGAAATGTCAGTGAGAGTATGAGATAAATAGATAATGCGACCAACCAGTCGTTGAAATCCAGTGATATATGCTGCTGCTTCTCCATCATCTCTTTCCAATCTATGGTTGACTTCAATTGAGGTGTCGGTAGGTCTACACCCACTCATCCCAGATGATCGAAGCAAGTCTAGGATGTACTTACTCTGAGATACGAATATCCAATGCTTTTCCCTAGTGACCTCAATACCCTGGAAGTACCTGAGATTTCCCATGTTTTTACTTCAAATTTCTTTGTCAGTCTTTATTTTATAGTTTGGATTTCTTCAGTATCATCGCCCGTTACAATGATATTATTCACATAGACAATGCGAGCAGTTAATCTCCCATGCTTGTGCCTTACAAATAAAGTATGATCGACATTGCTTTGCGAGTATCCAAAAGTCACCATAGCTCTATGGAATCTCCCAAACCAGGCTCGAGGGGACTGCTTTAGGCCATACAAAGCCTTCTTTAGCCTGCATATCTTTCTCCCAAATCATTTCGGGGTAAGACCTGGTGACAAGGACATGTCTTCCCCATCATCTCTTCCCAATCTATGGTTGACTTCAATTGGGGTGTCGGTAGGTCTACACCTACTCATCCCAGATGACTGAAGCAAGTCTAGGATGTACTTTCTCTGAGGTATGAAAATCCTTTGCCCTAGCGACCTCAATACCCTGGAAGTACCTGAGATTTCCCTGGTCTTTTACTTCAAATTTCTTTGCCAGTCTTTATTTCAAAGTTTGGTTTTTTTTTTCTGTGTCATCGCCCGTTATTATAATATTATCCACATAGACAATGAGAGTTGTTAATCTCCCATGCTTGTGCCTTACAAATAAAGTATGATCGGCATTGCTCTGCGAGTATCTAAAAGTCACAATAACTCTATGGAATCTCCCAAATCAGGTTCGAGGAGACTGCTTTAGGCCATACAAGGCCTTCTTCAGCCTGCATATCTTTCTCCCAAATCCTTTCGGGGTAAGACCTGGTGACAAGGACATGTATACTTCTTCTTCCAAGTCCCCGTGAAGGAAAGCATTATTCACATCCACCTGGGTCAAAGTCCACCCTTTGCAGGCAGTACTCGAGTACACAACAACACTTATAGAATTCATCTTTATCATAAGAAAAAAGGTTTCTTGATAGTCTATCCCCATGGTCTGAGTATAGCCCCTAGCCACCAATCAAGCCTTGTATCGTTCAACAACACCTTGAGAGTTTTGCTTGACAGATATAGAAAACCTTGTATATCCTTCTTCAGTATCTAAATACAAGTATGAGTACAAATATATAGGGAGAGAAGAATCACAAATCTAAGATGTGAGACTAAAACAAATAGGAAGAAAATCTATAAATGGGCCAAAACATGGGCCTTTATATTGTCTTTTCTAACACTCTCCCGCAAGCTGGAGCGTACAAGTTGTGGGAACCTAGCTTGGACAAGAACTGATAAAATAAAGCACTTGATAGGGTCTTAGTGAGAATGTCAGCCACTTGGTCCATAGCCGGAACATGTCTCATTTCCAGCTTCTTCATTTGAAATTTTTCCCGAACAAAATCACAATCGACTTCAATGTATTTTGTTCTTTCATGAAAGATCGGATTCTTAGCAATGTGTATAGCAGTTTGACCGTCACAGAGTAAGGTAGCTGGTGAGGAAGGCTTTACTCCCATATCACTTAAGAGACTTTCAAGTCATGTAAGCTCAAATACAACAGATGCCATTGACCAGTATTCAGCTTCAGCTGAAGATCGAGCAACCACAGCTTGTTTCTTACTGCGCCAGGTAACAAGGTGACCTCCAAAGTAGGTACAAAATCCGCTGGTAGAACACCGATCATCCAGGGAACCAACATAATTAGCATCTAAATACGCAACCAATGTTGGAGTAGAAGAAAAGGTTTTGTATGCCAGCCTTTGACTAGGAGCAGTTTTTAGATATCTCAGGATGCGTTTGACGGCTTGAAGATGAGACATCCGAGGAGAATGCATAAACCGGCTGACCACCCCAATAACAAAGGATATGTTCGGTCTCGTGACCGTTAGGTAAATCAATATCCCAACGAGCCGTCGATAGTATTCTGGATTTGGAAGAAGAAGATATGTATCATAAGTATGTGCACACAGCTTGTGATTGACATCCATAGGAGTGTTAACCGGCTTTCATTCAGAATAGCCAACATCCTGAAGAAGGTCGAGGCAGTACTTTCGTTGAGATAAAACGAGGCCATCGGGACGTCTTGCGATCTCAAGACCAATGAGGTATCGAAGGTTCCCCTGATCTTTTGTTTGAAACACGTAACTAAGGTGCTGTTTGACCACTTGTATTTCCTTTGAATCATCTCCGGTGATTAGGATGCCATCAACATACACCAAAAGAAGAACCATTCCTGTTGTTCGATGTCAAGTAAACAGAGAGAAATCTGCCGAGCTCCGAGTAAAGCCAACCTCCCAAATAGCCCTACTGAACTTATCGAATCATGCCCAAGGGGATTGTTTGAGTCCATAAATTGACTTCTTTAGATGACAAACTTGTGACTCCCTCGTGGTCTCAAACCCAAGAGGCTGCTGCATGTAGACTGTCTCTTGAAGATCTCCATTTTAAAAAGCATTTTTGATATCAAGTTGATGTAATGGCCACTGGCAATGTACAACAACAGAGAGTAGGACATGAACCGTGTTGAGTTTCGCTACCGGCGAGAAGGTTTCTTCATAGTCAAGACCCTGTTGTTGAGTGAAGTCGCGAGCCACCAGTCGGGCTTTAAGACGGTCAATTGTCCTATCAGGAGCATGCTTGATGACAAAGACCCATTTACAGCTAACATGAGTCTGTTCTGGAGGAAGGACCAGATCCCACGTGTGATTTGCCCAGAGAGCAATCATTTCTTCGTCCATGACTGCCCGCCAGCCCAGATGTTGGAGAGTCTCTTGCACAAAATTTGGGACATAAATAGAGGATAACGTAGTGACAAAGTCCTGAAGTGCCGGGGACAGACGATGTAAGGATATGTAATTTGTCATGAGATTGACGGTGGAAGCTGGCGTTGGATCAGTAGGTCGCAGAGTGCCAGAGGTTAAAGCCGGTTGCATTGGGGAGGCGGAACGAAGAGGGCGACGAGTGTAGACACGAAGAAGAGGTTGGCGGTGAACAAGAACTTCGGTGGGAAGTGGTGGTGGTGGAGAAGACGTAACTGGAACTACAGGTCGAGGTAATGATGACGATGGAGGAGGTGGTGATGAAGTAGAAAAAACAGTTGATCTCTTAGAAAGGTAACATCTGCCGAGATAGTTACCTTGAGGGTAGTGGGAGAGTAACAAACATACCCTTTTTGAGTACGAGAGTAACCAACGAACATATATTTGTCTGCCCGAGGATTGAATTGACATGAACTTGTCAGTGGAGGGCCCGAGATGATGAACATAGCAAGTACAACCAAATGTGCGAGATGTGAGAGAGAATGATGGTGTAGAGGGAAAGAGGAGACTAAACTGGGTGTCATTGTTGAGGACGGAGGAAGGGAGACGGTTGATGAGATAACATGACATGGAAATCGTAAAATGCCAATACGCCTTGGGAATATGCATTTAGATCATGAGACAGCGAGTAACATCAAAAAGATGTCTATTTTTGTGCTCAGCCGCACTGTTTTGTTGAGGAGTATAGACACACAAAGTTTGATGAATAATCACAAATTCAGAGCAGATAGTATCGAATTCATGACTAGTGTATTCACAAACATTATCTGTCCGGAGCGTTTTGAGTTTATCGGCACACTGAGTGCGAGTCTCAAGAATGAAAGCATAGAACACACGAAGAAGTTCAGAGCGGTCACGAAGTAGGTACAACAAGGTCATCCGAGGATAATCATATATGAAAGTAATGAAATAAGTCAAATAACGATATCCAGATACACTTGCTATTTTATAGGGACCCCAAATATTAGAATGAACTAACATAAAAGGAGTAAAACTCCGGGTATAATGAGGGGGAAATGAGGAACGATGATGTTTCCCCAGCTGAAGATTAATATCTAAGAAAATGCAAAGCAAGCAGAGAAGCTTAGACTGCTAAAGTCAATTCTAGAGTAGGGAAGAAAATAACATCCACTAGAATACATTAATCACAGGAAAAAACTTTAAACGGAACATCAGGAAGTGCCTTCCGGAGAACCGGAAGCGGAGCATGCCCAAGACGCCGATGCCAGCCAACTTAGGAGATGGAGTAGAGATGATAGGGGAGATATCAAAAAGGTAGAGCCCGTTTTGCAGTCGTCCTCTACCAATGATACTCTGCGTCCTGCATCAGAAAAGAAGAAGGGGTGAACGTGTTAGAACAATCCAAATCTGCAGTGAGGCGACTAACAAACAATAAATTAAAGGGAGAGTCTGGGACATGGAGAGCCGAGCGAAGAGAAATAGAAGGATTGATGGGTATGTCAGCAGAGCCGTAGACAGGAGCAGTGTTGCCATTGTCGACGGTGATAAACTTTGGATGCGGAGAATCCAAGTATCAGGGTGGCTTCAGGGATGTGATTTGGTGAGTAGCACCTGAATCCACTATCCAACGCGGACTAGTGGAGAGACAATCAATATCTTCATTAGAGACGGAGGTAACAGAGGCATGCGAGTTGTGGAGTAACCCTTGTAGTTATTGGAGTTGGAGGCGGACTTCGTCAAGATCAGCACGAGTGGCCGACGGGGTGAGGGAAGCAATATAAGTATTTGGACGAGGAGGGGGACCATGTTTGCGGTAGTAGGTGGCCTCAAGATGACCATCCTTACCACATAAAGAGCACTTAGGACGCGGCCGGTCTCCTCATCTCCTCTCCCGAGTGCCTGAATGTCCTCCACGAGTAGAGGGAGAGAGAGATAGTAATGGTGCCGAAGAGTGCTGGAGAAGAGCCAGGGAGGGAGGTTCGATAATATCAGTAGGTGGTGAAACCTTTAGCAGCATGGAGCACACATCAGGGAATGAGGGAGTAGCTGCAGATGATAAGATCTGAGCCCGAGCACTCCGAAGATGAGGCGGGACATGAGTCATTATCGTGGTAATACTAGCTGCTTCCTTTTGAGCGCGCTGGGCAGCGAGATCCGTAGTAGGGGGCTTATGCTGAATTCGGGCTTCAACCAACGTCTTGGACCGAGCAACAAAAAAGATTAAGTCAGCAACACTGCCGAGGTCAAGGCTCTGGAGATCAGTGATGATGTCATAGAGGTGCCAGAGACTGTCCTTGCATGAGTAAAGAGAATTGAGCTCATCCCACATCGTCTTAGTCGTCTCGTGATACATGACCATGCGGTAAGGTTCTCCATCAAGGGAGTTGAAAAACCATGTTTGAACACGACCATCGTTACAAAGCCAGTCATCGGTAGGTGCAGAAGGAACATCCTGGGTTAAATGATGTAGAAATCCATTGGACTGAAGGACTCGGCAAACTGAGTGCACCCACTCCACAAAGTTCTTCTTCCCAATGAGAGAAATGGTGGTAATCCGCAATTCGTCACGGACTTCAGAGACGGAGACAGCCGCCCCAGCTGGAATAGAGGTCACAGTAGAAGAACCCATGCTAGGCGGTTAAGATAAGCAGTTAACTGACAAGCGGGTAAGCGGGCGAAAGGAGATAACCCGCTTGGGAAGAAGAAGAGGCTAGCAAGAGGAACCCCGATGAACACAGTGAGCAGTCCGAGCGATAAGCAACAACGACAGAGCGGAAACAACACAGATCGCGGCAGACAGAACAGCCAGCGACCAGCGAACAGCGGCCAGCAACTAGAGGAGAAGGTCGCAGCGAACAGAAAGCCGCAATGACTAGAGAAGAATCCGCAACAACTTCAGGAAGCAGGGAAGATCATAGTGGACAGCGGCTACAGAGAATCCACAATGACTAGAGAAGAGAAAGTCGCCGGACAGGAGGCCGGAGCGGTCAGCACAGCAGACAGCGACTAGAGAATGCCACAGAGAGATGTCGCCAGTAGATATACAGAGCAAGCCCGCATCGGCAAGAGAGAACAAGACTACAACGGGTGGGGGAGCAAGACCGCAACGGGTAAAAGAGAAGTACATCGGGTAGAGAAGAAGAGAAGCACAACGGGTAGAAGAGAAGCCCGCGCAAGACCAGCCCGCGCGACAAACGGGGGTCGAGAGAAGCGGAAGAAGGCCGCGCGAGTTCGCAAGAGGCCGCAACAGGTAGTCAAGGCGACAAGAGTAGGCTGGAAGAAGACAATGGGCGGTTAGGATTCCGAGACCGGGGCAATCTGAATGGATGTGAGGCCCATAGAGACCCCTATAAAAGGGAGAGTGGTGGGGATCAGACGGGAGGAAGGGAGAAGAAAACACGAAACCACACAGATTGCTGTTTCAAGAAGACTAACCGCACAAAGGGTTGCGGTTAAAAAGGCCGGAAGACCGCACAAAGGCTTGCGGTTTCACGGGAGAAGCCGACTACGGTTAGAAGAAGAGGGAGAACCAGAGACCGCAGAGGCAGAAGAAGAACCACAGTCAGAAGAACACTAACCGCCCAGAGCGGAACCTGGCTCTGATACCATGTAGAAAACCTTGTATATCCTTCTTCAGTATTTAAATGCAAGTATGAGTACAAATATATAGAGAGAGAAGAGAGAGAAGAATCCCAAATCCAAGATGTGAGAGTAAAACAAATAGGAAGAAAATATATAAATGAGCCAAAACACAGGCCTTTACATTGTCTTTTCTAACAACAAAGAATACCCACTTACACCCAAGCAGACTCTTTCCTGGAGTTAGAGGAACTAAGTCCCATGTGCAATTCTTTTTCAACACCAACATTTCCTCACGCGTGGCATCCTGCAACTGTTGGCTCTGAATAGCTTCCTACTAGGTTGAGGGGATATAAATAAAGGAGAGAGAGGCAACACAGGTTTTTTGTGAGGGGGATAATGAGTCATAGGACACAAAGTGTGACATCAAATGTTGGGTAGAGATACAATTATCTTGAGTCCCCGAAGATGGATCAAATGTTGGAGCGGGTAGCCCAAGCGAAGCCGATGTACCTTGACCCCTATTCCTTTGAGTATACATCTGTAAAAGAGGAGCGGGCGAAGGAGTAGGGTTTAGAGTATGAGGAGGAGTAGGAAACAAAGTAGAAGTAACCGACATCAATAAGCAGGTAAAAGGAGGATATGACGGAGGAATGGGTAGAGGAAGAGAAAGAGAGCTCACTTCCATTGGATAAGATTCCTCCTGAAGTGAGGGCTCGTACTAGGACTCAGACTCCCGAAACGTGACATCCATAGTGACAATGGTCTTTTTGGAAGCAGGATGAAAACATTTGTACCCTTTCTGGGTAGGTAAATACCCAATAAAGATACACTTGAAGGCACATGGATCAAGTTTGGATTTTGGGTGCACATAGACAAAGCACACACACCCAATACACCTATTAATATTACAACAACATCAAAATAGGCAATCAGCCATAGGCAATCAGAGATCGAGAAGAAGCAGAAATGTGTTTGTATACAAGCCTTTGTCCAGGAGCAACCTTTAAATTTCTGAGGATACGGTCGACAGCCTGGAGGTGAGATGTCTGTTGAGAATGCATGAATCGATTGACAACTCCAACAACAAATGAGATATTAGGTCTTGTAACTGTAAGATAAATTAGGTTTTATACAAGACAACGATAATATTCTGGGTTTGAAAGGATTAGATCGGAGTCAGAATCATGAGTGCATAGCTTGTGGTTGACATCCATAAAAGTATCAACAAGCTTGCATCCATAATAACTAACGTCATGAAGAAGGTCAAGACAGTACTTCTGTTGAGATAAGACAAGATCATTAGGACGTATTGCTACCTTAAGGCCAAGGAAGTACTGAAAATTTTCCAGATCTTTCGTTTGAAAGACTTAATTCAAGTGCTGCTTGATCATTTATATTCCTTTAGAATCATCATCTGTAATCAAAATATCATCGACATAAACTTGGAGGATCACTGCGCCCGTCGGTCGATGACGAGTAAAAAGAGAGAAAAATCAACCGAGCTCCCTGTGAATCCAACATCGCGGACAACCTTACTGACCTTGTCAAACTATGGGCAAGGAGACTGTTTGAGATCATAAATAGATTTTTTGAGGTAACAAACCAGAGACTCCCCCGTGATCTCAAACCCGAGAGGTTGGTGCATGTAGATAGTTCCATGGAGGTCGCCATTGAGAAAGGAATTCTTGACATCCAATTGATATAAGAGCCACTGTTGATGAACAACTAAAGAGATCAGGATACGAACAATATTCAACTTGGCTACTGGTGAGAAGGTTTCATCATAATCGAGGCATTATTGCTGAGTAAACCCCCGAGCCATAAGACGAGCCTTTAGGCGTTCAACTGTCTCGTCTGGAGCATGTTTTATTCCAAAGACTCACTTAAATCCCACGCAAGTCTGCCCCGAAGGAAGAGAGACAGGATCCTAAGTCTGATTAGCCCAGAGGGCAGTATTTTCCTCATCCATGTCCACATGCTACCTCAGATATTGGAGAGCCTCCTGCAAATAGTTAAGTATATAAATGAAGGATAAAGAAGTTACAAATTTGAGAAGTTCCGGAGCGAGTCAACACAAGGATATACATAATTAACAAGGGATGAGTCATGGATACTAGTGCCAAATATTCAGACTACGAGGCATCACTGATAGAGGGTGATTATTGTAGGGCATTAGAACGAGGAGGATGACGAGTTTATACATGAAGAAGAGGTGGTTTGGAGATATGAGGGTCGGGATCAGAAGAACTGGTGGAAGATGAGATGTACCGGAGACGGTAGGACATTGTAATAACAGAGGTGCAAGAGGAGCTAGATAGGGAGAATAAAAAGGTTGGTCTTTGCAGAAAGTCACATCATCCGAAATGACAATGTTGCGATCGTTGGGAGAGTAGTACACATACTCTTTCTGAGTGTGGGAGTAACCGACGAACATATATTTTGTAGCATGAAGAATAAACTTGTTAATGGAAGTACCAAGAGAATGGACATAACAGGTACAACCAAAGACTCGAGGAGTGATGGAAAAGGGAGGCGTTGAGGGGAAAAGAAGACTAAACAGAGTTACATAATTTAGAATGGAGGAGGACAGCCGATTGATGAGATAACATGTAATAAACACGACAAAATGCCAATAAGATCTCTGAACTTGCATTTGTAACATAAGTGAGCAAGCGAAATAAAAAAGATGACGATTCTTACGCTCAGCCACACTATTCTGATGAGTGATATAAGCACAAGAGGTGCGGTGGATGATCATAAACTCAGTACAGAGATTGTCAAGCACATGACTAGTATATTCACACGTATTGTCTGTTCGAATAGTTTTAACTGATCTGAAAAATTGTGTATGAGTCTCATTAATAAAGCCACGAAACACACGAGTTTGATCCGATCGATCATGCAGTAAGTATAAGCACGTCATGCGAAAATAATCTTCAATAAAAGGAAATAATTGTAACCAGAAACACTAGTAATTTTATATGACCCCCAAACATCAGAGTGTACTAAATCAAAATGAGCTTCGCTCCGAGTACAATGAGGGAGAAAAGAAGAACGTTACTGTTTTCCAAAGATACATGACTCACATGTAAAGTCAGGAAGATGTATATCCGGAGGAGCCTTTTTGAGAATAGGAAGAGGAGCATGTCAAAGTCGTCGATGCCAATCAACAGAGGTGAAAAATGAGAGAACTGTGGGAGATACGTCTAGAAGGTAGAACTATTGGACAGTTGTCCATTACCAATAATATTATGCGTCCGTCGATCCTGAATAACAAAAGAAGAAAGCGTGAAAGCTACAGAGCAGTCAAGGCTTTGAGTAAGACGACTAACATAAAAAAGATTGAAAGGAGAGCTCGGGACATGAAGGACTGAGCGAAGAAAGATAGAAGAACTGAGCGAAGAAAGATAGAAGAACTGAGAGACATATTAATGGAACCAGAGACATGGGCAGTGTCACCATTGACCACTGTGATAAACTTGGGACACGAAGAGTCCAACTATTGAGGTGGTTTCTTCGGAGTGATATGCCCCAATCCAATGTGGACTATGGGAGAGACAGGAGATACCTTCATTGAAGATAAAAACAACAGAGCCTGACGGACGATTGAGTAACCACTGGAGATGCTGGAGCTGGATGCTCTTGGCATCAATGTCGGCACGAGTGGTAGAAGATGTATCAACATCAACAGAGGCATGTGGTAGAGGAGGCATATCATGCTTACGATAGTAGATTCCTTTAAGATGTCCATCTTTGCCACAATGAGTACACTTGAAATGAGGCCGGCCGCTGTGACCTCTACCTCAGTATCTGATGTGACCTCTACGAGCTGATGAATGGGGGGGGGGTGAGATATAGATGAGTTATGAAGGAGAGCTGGAGATTGAGATCCGGGATCATTTGGAGGGGGTGTCGCCTTCAACAGCATGGAGCAAGCATCAGAGAGGGAGGAAATGGTGTAGGAGGAGAGGATCTGAGCCTGGACACTGTGGAAATTTGGCAAATCACGAGCCATCATCATGGGTTCATGACAATACCAACAACCTCTTTTTGAGCATGTTGGGCAGCAAGATCCATAGTAGGAGTCTGATGCTGAATCCATACCTCGACTAAGGTTTTGGACCGCGCAACAAAGGATATTAGGCCACCATCAACACCTGAGTTGAGAGATTGAAAGTCCGTTATGACGTCAAACAGTTCTTGAAGACTGCCCTTGCCAAAATAGAGAGAATGCAGCTCCTCCCACATTGCCTTTTTCGTCTCATAATACACGACCATACGACAAGGTTCACAATCCATGGAGTTTAGGATCCTTGATTGGACATGACCATCATCACAGACCCATTCGTTAGTGGGCACAAAAAGGGTGTCCTTAGTGAGATGATGCAGAAGGCCATTTGTCTGAAGAATACGACGAATAGAGTGCATCCACTCAACAAAATTCTTCTTCCCACTTAGAGAAATGACGATGATCCGAAGTTCATCATGAACTTCTGGAAGACGGGCAATTACTTGAGCGGGAAGGGGCGGCGCATCATTCACGACCATTACGGTAAAGGAAGGCAGCGACAGTCACCCAAATGCGGTTAACCTACGAAAGGCTATTGCGAGCAGGAAACAACAGGCAGGAAGAAGGTTTCGCGGTCAGGCTCCTGTGGTTAGACTCCTGTGGGCAGGCCATTGGTCAGAGAGAAGATCCCGCGGATAGAATTCTGCGATTACCCTGTCGGAAGGTGCGATAAGCGACCAAACGGCAAGCAGAGGCGATTGGACACCAACGAGTAGATAACGCCAGTCGGCGGTTACGAGGGGCGAGCAGGCGATCAGTAACTTGTAATGGCGATCATACGATCTAGCGAAGAGGGAAGCTCACAAGAAGACATTATGGAGACTAAGAGCGGCGGGCATAATTGCAGAATTGCGGGAAGGGATGGTGAGACAAGACAAGAGCAGAAGACGCCCGTTGTGGGATGGAGTTTTGCAGAAACTAAACAGGAGGAGCTGAGCGAGCCGCAAGCAACGGTGTCCAAGAGCTGAGTGCAGCAAGAGAAGTCGAAGCACAGTTAGAAAAGGGAGAGGGCGAGAGAGGGAGTCCGGTTTGGGCTAGAGAAAAAAATTTATAAAAGGTGAAGAGGGGAAGGGGGTGGGGTGGTGGGGAACGACAAGAGCAGGAAAACAGGCAGCTGCGGTTAGAAAAAACTAACAACCTAGAAGAGTAGGTGTTGTATACCAAAAATCCCGTATTTATATTTTAAATATTAAAACTCAGTTCTTTTAAAAATTGCGACACAACCATGACTTTCACGGGCAAAGTCATGCGATATCCAACATAGAGTTGCAAACACGTTAATTTTTAACAATCGAACGTTTAATTGATATGACTTAATACTCCACAGGTGAGGATGACAATGCCAGACAAGCATGTTTTTAATTGTCTACAAAAAGGAATATGTGATAGTTAAGAGTCAAGCTCTGAAAATTTATAGGTTAAATTAAAATTAAGCATACAAATATTCTAACATAATACACAGAAAAATGAGTGAGGTTCACCACAATTTATTAAAACAACGATGGAGGGTGAACTACTTGGTGTAGGGTTGGCTGGTCTCTTTAGCAGGTGTTTTCGGCCCCCGTGGAAGATGAATGTGGCTGCACGAGAAGGAGGTAGCCAGATCTCAGTAGCAGGAGCAAGGATTTTACCAGGGGACAGAGGCACCGCTAAAGACGGCAGCGAGTCTGTTCGGTTTGGTTGGGGCGAAGGAAGCGATGAAGCTCATTGGAGGTATCTGTAGGGGTTTTAATCTCGTGCTATCTGCACCTTTTATTTTCCTTGTTCTTTTTATTGCTTGTTTTGAACCTTATGGGCCCGGCCCATGTGGGCCATTATATAAGCTCACTCTTTTTGCTGTTGTGTTAAGACCTAAGTTGGAATGCTCATCGTTTCCGCCGTCATCTTCCCTTTTCTTCTTGTATTGCCGGATCTTGCTTTGTACCTACAGGAAGACATGAAACCTTTTTATTGAGTTAATATATGATATATTGTAGTGCTGTGCATTCCCCAACTTTCTCATTTGGTATCAGAGGCAGGTTGCACGTCATCAGTAGATCAAAGTGTAGCAGGTATCTTCTTCTTGAATCTACTGTTCGATTCCTTTCCTGTTGATCTTCCTCATATGACGAGCTCATCTATCACAAACCAAGCTTTTACTTACACCCAAACCGGAATACCCATCTTCGAAGGGGAATCCTACGATTATTTGAGTAAGCAGATGAAGGTTTTCTTTATCTCCATGGGTTTGTGGGATCTCATTCAAAACGGCAACCCACAAGCCACAACCCTCTGAGAAAGCGTCGGCAGATACAGATGATGACAAGTCGAAACGTCAACTTCAGTTGGAAAACCAGAAAAGGGACGCCAAAGCTGTTCTCTGTATCCAGCAAGGAGTAGGATGCGCAATTTTGCCTTTGATCATAGATGTTGAAACGGCTCAAGAAGCGTGGAATATACTAAAAACAGAGTACAGAGGATGTGAGAGAGTTGTATCCATCAGATTAACTCTCTTGTAGAGGGACTTTGATAATCTCAGTATGTTGGAGAGTGAATCAATTCAGTGCTTCTTCTCTAGAACTACTATTATTGTTAATCAGATTAGGACCCTTGGAGATGACATCCCAAAAAAACGCATTGTGTCAAAGATTTTTAGCAGCTTAATAGAAAGATATGAACATGTAGTAGCAGCTATTGAAGAAGCCAGAGATATCACAAAAATGATCACATCAGAGCTCATGAGCTCCCTACTTGGCCATGAAGCCAGAATGAAAAAGAAAGGAGTTCAGCTTGAACAAGTATTTTAGAGTAAGCTTTCATTAGATTCAAGCAGACCACAACCCACGAATTTGCCTTGGAATTATACTGCTCCATCAAGACCACCTGAATCAAGAGGTAACACCTCGGCTGCACCTTATTGCAAGCTGTGCAACAAGAACACACACCACACTAAAGACTGCCTATCCAAGTGTAGGAAGTATAGAAGGCAAAATCATCTCCAGAAAGACTATTGGTATAGAGACAATAGACCTAAGGAAGAAGCAAACTTTACAAACAACACTGAATCCCTATTCTATTCTTCTTCCTTGTCTGAAAACACTCACAATGAGGTGTGGTTCCTTGATAGTGGATGCTCCAACCACATGTCCAACCACAGAAAGTCTTTTGTCCAACAGACAGAGGAAGGTAGATCTGAAGTTATAATGGGAGATGGTAACACTGTCAGAATAGAAGGGGAGGGCACTGTTGCAGTCAAGCTAAAGAATGGGAACATAAATTACATATATGAAGTTCAGTATGTGCCTGCACTATCACAGAACCTGCTCAGTGTAGGACAACTTCTAAAGAAGGGATACAAGCTTACATTTGACCAGATAGAATGTTCAATCTATGATAAACATGCCAACCGACAGGTTGCAGTTGTGAAAATGTCACAAAGCAAAATATTCCCTTTGTCTCTGTCATTCCATCTGTCAGGCACTCCCATTCATGCTAAATCTGCATACACCCATGAAGAGTCAATGCTATGGCACAATAGATGTGGACACCTCAACTTCCGAGACTTGGGAAGATTGAACCATCTAGCCATTGGACTGAACAAAGCTGTGAGTGCAAAGGGTGTATGTGAGACATGTGCTCAAAACAAAATTCACAGGACAACCTTCCCCCAACAATTGAAATGGAGATCCAATGGTCCCCTTGAATTGGTTCATGCTAACATCTGGGGGCCAACCTCCACTCCAACTTGGTCAGGAAATAGATACTACTTCTTACTTGTAGATGACTATAGCAGGTGGATGTGGATCTTTTTCCTGACTCAGAAATCGGAAGCGTTTCAGAATTTTGTTACTTTCAAGAACCCAGTTGAGAAGGAAATGGGTCAGGTGATCAAATGTCTCAGGACTGACAGAAGAGGTGAGTTTCTCAGCACTGAATTCACATCCTACTGTGACAGCCATGGTATTAAAAGGCAACTTACTGTCCCATATAGCCCCAACAAAATGGAATCGTGGAAAAAAAAATAGAACTGTGGTGGAGATGGGTAGAAGCTTATTACAACACAAATGTCTACCAAAGGAATTCTGGGGTGAGGCCATGCACACCTCTGTTCATATACTTAACAGAGCACCCACTAAGGCTTCGTTTGTCAAGGTGGCGGCGGTCATAAGCTTGAGGGTTAAATTGTCATTCGTTAACGCTCATCTAAAGAGCTTCATCCACTTTTATCTTCAAACAGATGATATTTGTTAGGCGATCCTTAACGAATGACGGTTTAACCCATGTGTTTACGACTGCCACCACTGTGCCAAACAGAGCCTAAAGCCTTACCAGACACTACACCTTATGAGATGTGGCATCACCGAAAACCCTCCATACATCACCTAAAAGTATTTGGTTCGATTGTATATGCTCTTGTTCCCAAGGATCATCAAGACAAACTGGATAAGAAGGGGGAGAAATGCATTATGGTGGGCTACAGTCAGGAATCCAAGGGCTACCGACTGTTCAACCCTCTCACAAAGTGGCTCATTGTCAGCCGAGACACTATATTTGACGAGGATAGTATCTGGGAATGGGACATGGTTGTGGATCACAATCATTACCTCATGGAGTTCCTGGAGGATGTTGCTGAACCTTCCCAACAAAGTGAAGAAGACAGTCAACCACCCGGTTCAGATTGTTCAAATGAAGAGCATTTTGAAACCGGGTACGATTCATCATCTCCTAAAAAATATAAATCCTTAACTGACATTTACAATTCCTGTAATGTTGCCCTCCTTTACAAAGAACCTACCACATCTTTTGAGGCTGCCTCATATCCTGAATGGACTGAAGCAATGAAAACTTAAATTGAGATGATACAGAAAAATGACACCTGTGAGCTGGTCCCCAAGCCATTGCATCAAGATGTAATTGGACTTAAGTGGATATACAATGTCAAGTTAGATGAGAATGGACAAGTGCAGAAATATAAAGCCCGTCTCGTGGCAAAGGGGTACTCACAGAAGCCTGGAAGAGACTACACTGAAACATTTGCCCCTGTGGCCAGGATGGAGACAATTCGTGCACGTCTCGCATTTGGAGTTCAACATCGCCTGCAAATTTATCAGATGGACGTGAAATCTGCATTCTTAAATGGATAAATAAGTGAAGAGATCTATGTGAAACATCCGGAAGGCTTTGTGATTTTTGGAGAAGAGGAAAAGTTTACAAACTCAGGAAAGCTCTATACGGACTTCGACAGACCCCTAGTGCATGGAATGATCGTATTGATACATTTATGCACTGTCAGGGATATACCCGGAGTCCATACGAAGCCTCACTGTATTGTAAATACTACCCTAATGATCACTACGTGATAGCTTGTATCTATGTCGATGATCTTCTAGTGACTGGAACAGAGCCTTCCTTAATCGAAAATTTCAAAAATTGCATGAAAATGGAGTTTGAAATGAGTGATCTTTGAGTCATGAGGTACTTCTTAGGCCTTCAAATTCACCAAGGCACATACTCAATGTTTATTCATCAGGAGAAGTATACATTCAGAAGGCTTTGTGATTTCTGGAGAAGAGGAAATCTGCATTCTTAAATGGATAAATAAGTGAAGAGATCTATGTGAAACATCCGGAAGGCTTTGTGATTTCTGGAGAAGAGGAAAAGTTTACAAACTCAGGAAAGCTCTATACGGACTTCGACAGACCCCTAGGGCATGGAATGATCGTATTGATACATTTATGCACTGTCAGGGATATACCCGGAGTCCATACGAAGCCTCACTGTATTGTAAATACTACCCTAATGATCACTACGTGATAGCTTGTATCTATGTCGATGATCTTCTAGTGACTAGAACAGAGCCTTCCTTAATCGAAAATTTCAAAAATTGCATGAAAATGGAGTTTGAAATGAGTGATCTTGGAGTCATGAGGTACTTCTTAGGCCTTCAAATTCACCAAGGCACATACTCAATGTTTATTCATCAGGAGAAGTATACATCTGAACTACTGAACAAGTTTGGAATGCAGGACTGCAAGCCTACATCGACACCTATGGCAACTGCGGAGAAACTGGTTAGGAATGATGGATCTGAGAAGGTTAGTGAAGAGAAATATAGATGCATTGTGGGTTCCCTAATTTATCTGAATAACAGCAGGCCGGACATCGAGCACACTGTTAGCTATGTATCACGTTTTGTCAGTGAGCCCAGTCACATGCAAATGATGGCGGTGAAACGCATACTTCGTTACCTTCAAGGAACGAGAGACTATGGACTTCTGTATAAGATAAGGGAGAAGGATACATAAGAAACTAAGGGGTTATTCTAACAGTGATTGGGCAGGTTGTCCAGATGATATGAAGAGCACCGACGGCTTTGTGATCTAGCTGGGTGGCAATACTATCTTCTGGAACTCAAGAAAACAAAAGAGTGTCGCACTGTCATCTGCGGAAGCTGAGTACTTGGCCATTGGAGATGTCGCAAAGGAGCTGGTCTGGCTGAGCAGATTCATGAAAGAATTGAGGAAAGAAGACAGGGTGCCTGTGACACTGAAGGTAGATAACACATCAACCATTTCGATTTGTAAGAACCCTGTATTTCACAATAGAACCAAGCACATACAGCTCCGACATCATTTTGTAAGAGAATTAGTTGAGGAGAAGGAGATCACTCTCGACTATTGTCGCACAGAGGACCAGATCGCCGACAGGATGACAAAACCCCTCTCGGCAGAAAAATTCGGCATCTTCCGACGCGAGCTTGGAATCACCTGTGCTAATGGGGCCCTCGATTAAGAGAGGGATTGTAGGGGTTTTAATCTCGTGCTATCTGCGCCTTTTATTTTCCTTGTTCTTTTTATTGCTTGTTTTGAACCTTATGGGCCCGGCCCATGCGGGCCATTATATAAGCTCACTCTTTTTGCTGTTGTGTTGAGACCTAAGTTGGAATGCTCATCATTTCCGCCGTCATCTTCCCTTTTCTTCTTGTATTGCCGGATCTTGCTTTGTACCTGCAGGAAGACATGAAACCTTTTTATGTAGTTAATATATGATATATTGTAGTGCTGTGCATTCCCCAACTTCCTCAGTATCACAGAACTCCTGGGAACGCCATAGGATTGATCGTCTTCCCTTGGAAGGACTGCTGGAGGCTCGACAGGGCAAGGAGGTTCAAGACTGGGCGGCAGAAACTGGGCGGCAGAAACTGGGCGGGTGCGCTGGTAGAGGAAAACGACTGGGTTAGTACTTGACTTGTTTTTTTTTCTTTTTCCAGTTGCCTTTTCTCGCTGGAGGAGTAGACGTTTAACAAAGAAGGAGGAGCCATTTTTGGAAATGGATTGATTAGGCTCAAGAAATTAATGGACCCTATTTAATAATGGGAATTAAATGGTAGCCGGCCAGAACTATAGGAGTAATATTTCTCTACGGGTAGCGTTCCTTCCTCTGGGAGTGGGTGAGATCCAAGCCGCTTAGCTTTAAATCCAACGTTTGTTCTTTAACAAGTTTTAACAAAATAAAAAAATAACAAAAAAATAAGCAAAACACAAATTTTAAAGCGCGATCAGATGGCTCCTGCGCTACACGCGCTCCTTCCTCTGGGAGCGAGTAGTGCAGGAAAAAATTATTTGAACTATAGAGGCTCAAAAGGAATGCCAAAAAGGAATTAAATGGTCGGGCCTCTAAAGGATTTCAGAGGCTTTTTTAGAAATGGATATTAAAAAATGTGTTTTCAAAAACTCTAGGAAATAAGAATTATGGGCTTTATTTACTATTTTAGGAATTACCATAAAGCAATTTAAATATGTTAAGGTATAAAATATTTAATTTTAGAATATAATAATACTTAATTTTAAAATGATATTCTTTGCTTGCCCTAACTTTCACTTAGCTTAATTTGACGGACCTATTCATTCATGATTTTATTGATTGGTCACTCCAATAAGTCGTACAAACAAGCACGAGTGCAAACGAACGCGAGTTGCAAGCGCGATAAAAATGCATAAACACACATACACAAATAACATGCACGAAGACGCGCGCGACACTGATAAAATGCGGGAAATAAAAGTAAAACATGATGCGACTCAGGTTGCATCAACAAGTATCAAAACAAGCTAGAGCTAGACCTAAATATTTAGGATCGACGCTCTGATACTATGTATAAATACATGGAAAATGGAGAGAAATAAATTATAATTTTTTATTAATTTCTCAAAATTGTCTCTGCATACAAGTATTTGTACATTTATATAGGATGAGAGGAAGGGAAGGAATCCCAATATAAAATGCGAGACTAAATGCTAAAGAGGAAGTGAACTCAAGATGAGCCTTATTTTGGGCCTTTACATATATTTCCTTCAACAATCTGCAAAGGAGTTATTAAAGGAAGCTCGTACCCTGTGGATGAGTGCCCTGCCATTGGATATTCGAGGAGAATTTGATGTGGGCACTGTTGGAACCAGGATTTGGCTCAACGAAGAGTTCGGACCCAAAGGGGGCAGCCCACACCTACTTCTCTCGTGAAAGAAGGCTAAGATGAAAACTTGGAACTCGACACAGACCCTGGCTGCAGCGCAGAGGACCCACCGCACATCCGGAAGAACTTTGTGTGCTTCCCCTCCCAAGATAATGCTGAAATAGGGCACCTTGGAGAGCCTTTGAAGCCAACCAAAAATGACCTGAGGAGGAAGAAGCCAAAAAACTCGATCCCCTCCAAAGGTAGTACCCCTCAGGGTCTATTTATAGTTTTCTGGTAAGGACTGTCAATAGCGCAATCCCGCCTTTTGGAATTACTAAATGCATCCTAAATTAATCTGCCAATGGCTATCTGTAGACAAACAAATAAAACCTTGTATGGAGAACATTCCTGGATAAGCGAGTGCCTGACGAAACCAGCCCTCGCCCACCTATTTTGGTGAGTGCCCGATAAGACCAGCACTCGCCTGCCACTTTGGCGAGTGCCTGATGAAACTAGCACTCGACCACCTCCTTTGGCAAGTACCTGATGAGACCAACACTCGCCCGCCACTTTGGCGAGTGCCTGATGAAACCTGCACTCGCCCACCTCTTTGGCGAGTGCCTGATGAGACCTGCACTCGCCCGCCACTTTGGCGAGTGCCTGATGAGAACAACACTCGCCCACCACTTTGGCGAGTGCCTGATAAAACCAGCATTCGCCTGATAACTCGCCCACTTCGGTGAGTGCTGACTTTGGTTCGTCGATTTAGGAGAGAGCAAGCCCGCCTCTCCGTCTTGCCCACTCGGCGAACACGAGGTTGTACAGTCACTGTATGCAATGATATTATCTTTACTATGTACTTTGAGAATAAAATATTACTATAGTGTGAAACCATCAAAATAAACAGGTCCTTTCATCCTATCTATTATCTATCTACACTAGTATGAAATATAACAAAATAAAAAAAGAGAGAAGGAAAATATACACATAATCTATATACTTTATACTAATACTATTAGAATCGAGATATTATATAGTGAGACCATCAAAATAATCTGGACCGTATCTATTACTAACAAGATAAGCGTGAGGTCTCCTGGGCACAGTGTCGTATTGCCGTTGACAGTACTTTGACTATATCAGACATTCAAAGCGTGTCGTGTCCGGCCGCTATAGCACCTTCAACCAATGAACATATATCTAATTTTTATATACTTTTCTTTCACTCCTTGTATTTTTTTAAAAATATTTTGCCATATTAATATTATTATTTATATATTTTATATTATTTTCTTCTTTTAATTATACTTTTCTATTTAGTTTTATTTTAATCTAATCTAATTTAACTTATTTTATTTTAGTTTAATTTTTTCATATACAATGAAGATAAAATACGTAAAAAAAAGGGCAGCCCGGTGCACAAAGCGTCCCCACACAACGAGGGTCTGGGGAAAGGCCCCATCGCAAGGGTGAAATGTAGGCTAACCTTACCCTGCATTTTTGCAAGAGGCTGCTTCCAGGACTACTTGTGACTTCAAGGTCACATGGCAACACCTCAACCGGTGCGCCAAGGCTCCCCTTCTACAATGTAGATAAAATATGTAATAGAGAAAAAATAAGAGTTAAAAAGGGAAACCCTAATGTTACAGCTATTGTAGAGGTACTTTTTATAATGCAAAATTTACCATTACAACAAATGTCTTCCCTTGTTATATTCTATTGAATAGATTATAAATTATCTATGACTAAATTAAATAGATAAATAAAGTCAAGTTTACCTAAAAATAATATAATAAATAAATAAAATTAATGAAAATAAAGTCAAGTTTACCTAAAAATAATATAATAAATAAATAAAATTAAATAAAAATATAAAAGAAAAAGAAAAATATGATAAAAATGTTTTTGCACCGGAAAATTCATGTGATATTTTAAGCCTTAGTTGAAGGTATTGTTGACGCCGAATATTACGCATAAGGAACACCTGCTTTGACTAAAGTAACACTACAATGTTACCTGTAACCATCTTCAAATTTTGATAATCGATTCAAAGATCTAATAACTAAGATGATTATACATGCCGTTTATAGTTATAAACTCTTAAGTGATTGCATTGATACCCTTTTTTTCTTCTATAGATTTAAATATAAACCTGATGTATAGCACCTAATGAAAATGTTTGATTATCTTCTTTTTTAAATTTTTAGATATTATCGGATTAATCATTTTCCATTTCAGACATTTTAATGAATATAAATACGTAATTTAATCAATCATTTTGATTGAATAATCATCTCCATTATTTATCTCCCTTTGAACTAATTGGTCAATCTTTTTTTTTATTAAAGCTTAAATTACCAATTATTTGATTATTTTCTAAGAATTGCATTATGCAGTATTGTTTATGGTTA
This sequence comes from Platanthera zijinensis, assembly GCA_039513925.1. Taxonomy (NCBI): domain Eukaryota; kingdom Viridiplantae; phylum Streptophyta; class Magnoliopsida; order Asparagales; family Orchidaceae; genus Platanthera; species Platanthera zijinensis. The sequence goes on along the minus strand of CM077079.1, from coordinate 267,251,891 downwards.
ATCTCCTTATTGTTACTACCATTTTTTCATTCATGTTTTGTAGTATACGGATGTTGTTCCTTAAAGATTTCAACTAAAATTTTCCCTGACCTGTTTCAATGGTTCAATTATTAGAATATATCCTGATGAATCTAAATATTTCATTTTTCAGAAGTTTAATATAAGTGATATTGAATTGGCTGATTTTTTTGGAGGGCCTGCCTTTCTTGCTTGGTCACGTATGGCAAACTTACACAGGTGAGCTTCATTTGATGAACCTTTGACTCCAGAATCCTGAATTGATAATACAAGTCGTTGTCCATTCTATTTTATATCATTGGTAAACAACTACTCTTCAAGTCATGTAGAGATTTTAGTATTTCAATCCGAGGGAAAAATATTGGCTCAATGTTAATTAAGTTATTTTTTGAAGTTTTATTATGATGCTATAAGTAATGTCTTCCCGTGTTTTAGAACTACAAAATGTATTCTCTGATTGCGCAAGTTATGTCAGCCATGAGCCCATGACAACAATTACGTTTGTGATTGGTTGGATGTGGATATCTTAAAAGAACAATGTGAGCTGAATATTTGAAGGTATTCTCATGTTGTTTTTGCACCAAATTTAACTTTAGAATATAATAAAGGCTGGTATTAATTCTGTTATGAACCATGTTCATAGTATGGAGATTGGGTTGAAGATGGAAGTCTGGGATACTGTGGAGTTAGGACCGTCTGTTGCCTATTGTGAGGGGATGCGAGGAGGGAGCCACCAAGATCTCTAGGGTTTCTGAACGATTAACTTTCTTGCCATTCCAAAATCCCTAAGGTGTATAAATACAGCTCACATGAATAAATTGCAAAAATATCCAAACAAACAAACAGTTTATGAAAATACACAAAATGCAAAATAAGATACTAAACGCGTAAGAAATCTGTAGAGAAAACTGCATGTGAGAGAAAAACAGCTCTATTTCTTATTGTATCAAAAAAACTAGTATGAATACATTTATGTAGGAAAGAAGATGAGGAGAGAATGACACTCCTAAGAAGTGAGACTAATGATAATCTACATGGGCCCTGAGAATGGGCTTTACATAAGGGCTTTTACATTTTTTCTTTAACACTCCCCCGCAAGCTGGAGCATACAAGTCGTAGGCACCAAGCTTGGATAAGAACTGATGGTAAAGCGGTCGAGAAAGGGCTTTGGTGAGGATGTCAGCAACTTGCTCAGCAACAGGGACATGCTCCAACTTTAACTTCTTTGACTGAACTTTCTCCCAAATGAAATGACAATCAACTTCAATATGCTTGGTTCGCTCATGGAATACTGAGTTCTTGACAATATATATCACTGCCTGACTGTCACAAAACAAGGTCGCTGGAGAGGAGAGTTTGACTCCCAAGTCATTAAGGAGACTCTCAAGCCAGGTGAGCTCAGAGACAACCGCAGCCATAACACGGTATTTAGCCTCAGCAGCAGACGAACGAGCAACAACATACTGCTTCTTGCTATGCCAGGTAATAAGATTTCCACCGAAGTATGTACAAAAACCAGTTGTGGAGCTCCTATCATCAAGAGAACCCGTATAGTTAGCATCAGAGTACGCAACAAGAGACAATGAAAGATGGTTTGTTGACATGTCCTTGTCCTAGAGCAGTTTACAAATATCTTAGAATGCGCTCGATGGCTTGAAGATGAGATGTCCGAGGAGCATGCATAAATCGACTCACAACCTCAACAACAAACGAAATATCAGGCCGTGTAACCGTGAGATAAATTAGCTTCTCCTCCAAGCGTCGATAGTACTCTGGATTTACAAGCAGCGGGTCTGAGTCAGATCCTTGTGCAGACAACTTGTGATTGACATCCATAGGTGTGTTCACAGGTTTACACCCCGAGTGGCCGACATACCGAAGAAGATCAATACATTACTTCTTTTGGGATGGGACTATGCCATCAGGACGTATTGCGACCTCAAGTCCAAGAAAGTACCAAAGATTTCCCAGGCCTTTTGTCTGAAAAATTGAGTTTAAATGTTGCTTTACTTGTTGTATCCCCATGAAGTCGTCGACAGTGATCATAATATCATCAACATACACAAGGAGTATCACGGTGCTTGTTGATTGATGACAAGTGAATAAGGAGAAGTCAGCCGAACTTCGTATAAATCCAACTTCGCGAACAACCTTACTGAACTTGTCAAACCAAACACGAGGAAACTCTTTGAGACCATAAAGTGATTTCTTCAGATAACAGACAAGTGACTCCCCCGTGATCTCAAACTTGGGAGGTTGTTGCATATAAATAGTATCATGCCAATCAACGTTGAGAAAAACATTCTTTACATCCAATTGATGCAACATCCAATGTCGATCGACAGCTAGGGAGATCAAAACACGAACAATATTGAGTTTGATAACCGAAGAGAAGGTCTCATCATAATCCAGACTTTGCTGTTGAGTAAAATCCCAAGCCACAAGACGAGCCTTTAGACGTTGAATTGTCCCATCTGGACCATTTTTGACGGCAAATACCAACTTACAACCCACACGGGTCTGGCCGGGTGGAAGAGGGACAAGATCTCAAGTTTGGTTCGCCCAAAGGGCAGTCATTTCTTCGTCCATGACCGCCCTCCATCCCGGATGCTGGAGAGCCTCCCGCACAAAAGGAGGGGAGATAGAAGATAAAGAAGTTGCGAAATGCTGGAGCTCCAGAGAGAGGCGATGGAGGGAGACATAATTTGCCAGTGGGTGATCAGTGGAGACAGTTGCTGGATCTGCAGGCTGCAAGATATCAGTGGAGGAGGGCATCTCCTTGTGGGTAGTAGTCGAAGGACGACGATTAGACTACACTCGGAGGAGAGGTGGTTTTGGAGGGATACGTGGTGAAGGGAGAGGTGGGGTTGGTGGGATTGGCATGGGCAGGAGAGGAAGAAGGTCTGACGGAACAAGAACAACATGCCTCAGAAGGAGAGGCGGAAGCAAAGGAGCAGTAGGTGGAAGGTGATAGGTCTGGTCTTCGAGAAAGGTGACATCAACAAAAGTAACAACCTTGCGATCCTGAGGAGTGAAGCAAACATAACCCTTCTGAGTACGGGAGTAACCAACAAACATATATTTTGTGGCACGAGGAGCAAGCTTGTCATTGGACGAGCTATGGTGATAAACATAGCACACGCCTCCGAACACGCGAGGGGTAAGGGAAAAATGAGGTTTGGAGGAAAATACAGGGATGCATGGAACCATAAAGTTGAGAATAGAGGAAGACATGCGATTAATAGGAGAACATGCAGTAAAGACCGCGAAATTCCAATATTGTTTGGGAACATTCATTTGGAATATAAGAGAGCGGGTAACCTCAAGGAGGAGATGATTCTTTCGTTTAGCAACACCATTTTGTTGGGGGTGTAGGCACACGAGATTTGATGGATGATCCCAAACTCATCGCACAGGTCAGTAAATGCATGGCTAGTGTATTCACGTGCATTGTCAGAATGGAGAGTTTTCATTATAGTAGAGAACTGGTTGTGAGTTTCAATGATAAAAGCTTGAAATACACCAGGTAGTTCAGAGCGATCAAGAAAGAGATACAACCATTTCGCTCTAGTGTAATCATCTACAAATGTAACAAAGTAACGATAGCCAAAAATACTAACAACTTTGTATGGTCCCCAGATAACAGAGTGAACAAGGTCAAAGGGAGCATGACTCCGAGTAGGATGAGGTGAGAACGTATACCGATGATATTTTCCATAGATACATGACTCTCAAGTGAAATCTTGGAGGAAAACATCGGGAAGAGTTTTGCGGAATTTGTTTAAAGGGGCGTGGCCAAGACACCGATGCCATTCAACATAGCTAATGGATGAGAGAATCGTTGGGGGTGAGAGGTCAAAGATGTAGAGGCCATTTGACAGAGGCCCTTTTCCAATGATAGACCGCGTCTTACGATCCTGCACAACACAGGAGGTAGAAGTAAATGTTATGTAGCAATCAAGGTCGTGACTGAGACGACTAATAGAGAGAAGGTTGAAAGGAGAGCCCGAAACGTGAAGAGTTGAGCGAAGAGTGATGGATGGAGTAAGGTTGATGTTGACTGAGCCAGACACAGGAATGGTGTCCCCACTTGCAACAGTAATGAACTTGGGGTGCACAGAGTCCAAGTAGCATGAAGGTTGCCGAGAGGTACTGCGGTGGGAGGCTCCGGAATCCAAGATCCAGGATGAGCTATTGGCAAAACAGGAGAAACCACCATCAAAAATTGATACAACTGAGCCGGGGAATTGGGTGAGCATTTCTTGAAGTTGCTGTATTTCAGAGCGCAAGACCGCATTGTCACCTTGAATGCCGATTGGAGCGGAGTGAGCAACGATAGGAGAGGAGCCAAACATAGCCGCAGGCAATGGCGGAACAGAGATTTTGAAGTCGCACCGGCACAATCTAAATATTGGCAATTTGGGGGGTTCGGGGGGCAGGGCCCCTAAGCGGGGGTTCGGGGGCAGCGTACCCGATTTTTTTTTTTTTTTGCAAAGATATTTATGAAAGAAAAATATTTAACACAATATTACAAAAGAAAGGTTTAGATCTGAAAAACTTACAATTCAACAAGATACTTTCCGTTGACACATGCTATCACATTTTGTTAATGGAGGAAACTGAATCCTCGTTGATAAACCAGATGAGTTTAAAACTTGTTTATATTTGCAGGTAACTGTAAAAGGAAAGTGATGGAGGAAACTACATATGTCAACCATTATAAATAAATTTTGTGTTACAAACATATTATTTACCAGGTTAAACATAATGAAAAGCAGACAATAAAATGAAAAACACACAAACAATCAATTAGAGAAAATAAACTCTTAAAAGCTTAAAGAAGTTACTTGCAGAGCAAAGAAGAGTATGATAATTTGTATGAATGAGGCTCAGATTTGCCCAGTTTTATTCATAACAATGATGATGATGAAGAAGAAGAAGAAGATATCAAACTTGATATGCAAAAACATGGTGAGGAGGAGAAGAAGAAGAAGAAGAAGAAATGACCTAAGGGGCCGGGATCGGGATCGGGACGGAGCAGCCGAGCACAGGGGGCCGGGATCGGGACGGGGCGGAGCAGCCGAGCGCAGGGGGCCGGGATCGGGACGGGACAGAGCAGCCGAGCGCAGGGGGCCGGGATCGGGACGGGGCAGCCGAGCGGGGGGAATGGAGGAGACGGGATCGGGAATGGCAGACCTAAGGTGGACCGCAGAAATATCGGTCGGGCACGTGCCCTACCGTGCCTGACTGTAGTTCCGCCCGTGGCCGCAGGTGAACAAGTGGCCAGACAAGGGGAATTAGCAGCAGGCCGAACTCCCAGTGAACATAGCTTGCAGCGGCACGCGAGTAGAGTAGTCTTCAGTAGCAACAGGAAGACCGGGAAGGGGGAGCGGCGGCCAGAGATGAAGCAAAGCAAGCAGGCCGCGCAGTTAGACCAGTAGGCAGACAATCAGCAGTAGCAACGAGCAGCCTGGAAGCAGGGAGCGACCAAGGCAAGAGCAAACAACGACGAGCAAAAGAGACGCTGCAGACAGAGAATTAACCACAGCTAGAAGGGTCTGCGGCAAGAAGGCAGCATCGATAATCGTCTGGAGACAAACACGGCCGACGACAAGCAATCAGAGAGAACAAAGGCCAGAGAACCGCGACCTGGTCGACTAAGTAACAGCGGCAAGAGAACAAGCGGCTAGGCAAACTGAGTAGCAGCGGCAAGCAGAGGTAGCGGTTAAAGGACCAACTCGCAGCGAGAAGAGGAACTAGCGAGTAAGATGAGGAGGCGAGCTCGCAAAGGCGGGAAGAAGGTCCGAGTTCGAACCGTTGGTAAAGAGGAAAAACTGTCGGAGAGGCGACCAGGGGAAGGCAATCTGCGCGACAATCAGTCTGCACAATTAAAGCAATCCGAGGAGGAAGACGGGATGCCCGGCTCGTGGCGAGAAGAAGACCAGGCGGAACCACTGCATGAAGAAGAAACCGTTGAGAGGCGGGGCGATTATAGAGGATGTTGGGCCCCGAGAGAAGTCTATAAAGAGTGGGAGGAGGGTAGAGAAGAGATGGGAGGGAGAGAAAAGTGAGGAAGCTGTGGTTACAAACAATTTAACTTCACACGAGGAGCAATATGCGGTTAGGCCAAGGTCAATCCGCACACGAGGAGCAAAGGGGGCGGTTTAGAAAAGAGCTACCCGCCCACAAGCGATTGTTAGGAATGGTTTGAGCTCTGATACCATGCAGAGAAAACCGCAGGAGAGAGAAAAACAGCTCTATTTCTTATTGTATAAAAAAAACTAGTATGAATACATTTATATAGGAAGGAAGATGAGGAGAGAATTCCACTCCTAATATGTGAGACTAATGAGAATCTACATGGGCCCTAAGAATGTGCTTTAAGGGCTTTTACATTTTCTTCTTTAACAAAAGCTAAACATGACTGTATAGACCCATAATAAAAAAATATCCATTAATTATGACCATAACAATACACCCCTTCTTCAGATCGAGCTTGCATCAAAACCTGAAGAAAGATTAGCCTATGTAATAAGAGTATATGGTATTTATGTAATTGATGTGAAAAGTTGGATAAATACTCGCATAATCTATTCTTTTAGTTAAATGAATACAGAAACCCTAAATTCTACATGGTATCAAAGAATAAATGAGCGAAGTTCGTCCCACATCAATTTCGCGGACTCATTTCCATCACAAGGTCACAAGGAACTTTGTCCATAGAGTTCAACATCCAGTATTGAATGCAGCCACCATCACAAAGCCATTGTTTAAAATTAAAACCGGGGAATGCTTGTGCTACATGATGAAGATGAACACACATTCAAAAAGCGCGACGCAAGGAGTTTGTTCATTGTGAGCAATTATCACTTCCAATTAAAGTGAGCGTGACAATCCGTATTTCTTTGCAGGTCTCATGAAGAGACTTCACCAATATCCAATATTTACCACATTTATGATAGTGCATACTGAAGTAGCTGCTTTACTTTTTATTGAGGGACATGAAGTTGAAATATGTGCACTAAAATTTTAGTTACCATCTTTGTAAATGCTCTATATAGGCAAATTAAGTAAGACCTTCTGATGCGGAGCAGAGACGAGAACGCGTTTTGGGCCCGTTCGGGGCTGATTTGGCAACTTTCCATATATGGCGTGCCCGGATCGGCGATCGGGCTCCGCGATTGCGTCCGGAGCATCGCCGCGAGTCAAAACGCTATATTACTTTATATTTTTTGAGTTTATTTTGATGTATTTTAAGGGCTAACCCACCGGCCAATCATAGCCGTTGATGGGGATGCCCTAGTTTGTGTTTTCTTATAAATAGGATGCTAGGGGGCTGATTTGAGAGGATTGCAGAATTTGGAGAAGCAGTATTCCCGGATTCCAGCGATCCCTCCCCGGTGCCGACGCCGTGGAACCCTAGGTGACGACTCCTAGGCTGCCAAACTCCTCCCCAAGGTAACCCCTACTCTCACCTTCATTTTCCACGCCTCAAACCTCCGTTCCCACCCGCTACAGCCCTCCATTCCAGCCCCCGAAAAGCAGCCGCTTGTTGCCCAGTTTCAGCCACTATTCACTTTGCTTTACTATTCATTTATACAAGTTACTGTTCACAAATTTAACAGCCCGCCTGCTGTATTCCTGCAGCCAACCACCACCGCCAGCCCTCCTTCCCCCCTTTAAGCCGCCCAACTCCCCTCCTTGTACAGGCCGCCGGCCTGCTGCTATGACCCCGGCCCCTCAACGCCTCCCCCCTTCCCCAAAACTGGCCACCCAAGTGGATTCCCAACCCTAGCCGGCCACTCCTTTACCTTTCCCTTCGTGGATCCACTTCCCTCCGCCCCGAAAACCCTAGATCTATTTTGATCTAGTGCTACCACCCTCCGATCCGTTATTTCCACCGCACAAACCTTCCATTTTTGCCCGGATCCGCTCCCAAATTGCGGATCTACTCACCCCCGGTCCGGATCTACTTATTTGTGGCCGGATCCGCCGTTTTACCATCCGTTACCGCCACTCTTCGCCGAAGGCAGCCACCGTCATCACCGCTTCGCCTCCGGTTCCACCTCCGATCGCTCGTTTTGCATCCGGCTCTTCAAATCCTCCATCGCCTCGGATCAGCCCACTACGTCGTGAGTATTTGTGGTATCGTGTTCTGTAACTTAACATTTTCATTTGGTTGTTTACCTATATTGTGTTGCAATTATGGTTATGTAGTAGCTGTTCTCTTTATGCTAATAATTGCCTGTGGAAGTATTCGCCGCCGCTTGTTTAGGCCCTCCGCGCGGAGGAAGTCGTTGCCAAATTGCTAAAATTATTTAATTATTTCTTTATTTTGATTAACTGCATGGTGTTGTTAATTCTCATTGCTTAAATTAATTGTCGTTGCTATCCGACTGTTTCATTGCATGTAGCATTGCATTCGTGTATCCCCCGCACCTACACGTAGAGTCCTAGCGCCCAAGCACCACTAGCCTACCTCTACATCAAATTGGTATCAGAGGTCAAGGTTAGGCCATTTGCATGCTTTGTTGTGGTAGATCATATAGAGTCTTTAGGTTCATCCATGTCTAGTTATCGTCGTCGTTCGTCTCCTCCATCTGAGTATTATAAGTCCGCCTATACCCGATCTCATAGTGCAACTTTAGAGAAATCCTCACGTTATCATGATGATTATTATCGTCTGCGACACACCACTTCCCGAGATCATGTCGACCCACCGACACAACCTCACTATGCTAGAGATGATCAGTATGATGATTGTTGTCGTACTTATCCTTGCACGCGAGCGGATCGTGTTGAACTTTCGACTCAACCTGATTATCTTAGGGATGACTATTATGAGGATCCTCACTTTGAGAGAGATCTTGAGAGTCGATTTCGTACAGTTTCTCCTTCTTTTGACGGCTCATCGAGTCCCGAGTCTTTCAGTTATTGGCTCGTGGATATTGAGTATTATTTTGATCATTTTGAGTTATTCGGTGAGCGTCGCGTTAAGTTTGCGAGACTTAGACTTTTAGATCAGGCGAGGACATATTGGACTAGCGTTGAGAGGACCCGCGAGCGAGACTGTCTTTGTCGCATCACTAGTTGGGTAGACATGAAGCGTATATTGTGTCAGAGGTACCTACCTTCATCATATCGGAGTCGCTTGCTCGACCAATTGTTTTCCCTTCAGCAAGAATCTATGTCTGTCGCTGAGTACAGAGATTGCTTTGATGAGTTAGTTGTGAGGAGCGATATCCGAGAGGACTCAGCGATGACCACTTGTAGATTTCGGTCTGGGCTTCGATCTGACATCCGTACTAAGGTGGTTTATCATAGCTCGAAGTCCCTCGAGCAGACGTACCAGCTTTCCCTTCATTATGAACAGTCTTTGAGATCCGCCAGAGCTGGTTGGCTGGACCCTCACCTTGACCTCCGCAGTACGAGTCCTTCTCATACTGAGGTCACCACGATGCCTACCACTGTCCTGTCACCCACGACGCAAGTGATACCTGATACGGATTGCTCTCACCCCAACGAGATGCTTAGCCCCGTGAGTGACCTACCTCTTGTTTCTGACCCGTCTCTTGTGACTCCGACGGAGGGTGAGCTTGAGCGGCCTATTGAGTATGTAGTGTTGTGCCCCTTACCCACACCTCCACTTTTGGCATGTCCGGGGTTGATTAACACTCATACCCTAGACTCATGTCTTGACACCGCACCTGCAGACCCATTCTTGAGCGTAGGTCTATGTCACTTTTCCCTTGGCATTACCCTGAGCCACATTACGACCGAGATCTCAGAGCCTGGCGTTGATCTCGTAGTGGCTATATCACCCATGCACGAGGGCAATACCCCTTTCGATGGTACTCATCGAGAGGATCTTGACCTTAGTAACGAGCCCTATGACGAGCCTCCTGATGATCCGCCACATCTTGGTGAGGTTGAGACCCGGGTGAGCCACTCAGGTATGACACCTCTTTCATTATCATCTTCGGCCTTGCCCCAGAGAAGGGACCTTGAGTGGAGCATGACACATGTAGGGCCTACCTTGAGTCCACTTGAGTATACTCATATTGTGAGGACCTACCTTATGACGCCTCACACTCTGGATGAGTTTTGGAACACGCCACCCGCTGAGCCACCCGATGAGTTCTTTCTTGTCTGGGACGCTCACCATATTTTAGAGTCATGACTTCTAGTCGGTGTACACGATTTTCACTCAGGTGGCCGTCTCCTTCGTAATGACTTTTCTTACACATCTCCTGGGGACCCCCCTGATGCGCTACGTTTCCCGAGAGACATTTGGCTCTTTACGAGCCCGTATTTGAGTATAGTTGTCTCTCAAGGTCATCTGAGCACTCGTCATATACGGGATGAGTTTGTCTACACTCAACCGAAAGAACCTCCTGATAGGCCACCACCACATTTGAGAGACATCCCAGGAATTATTAGATTTTCTTACAAGGAGTGTACCGTGTCTGTCATGTTGTCTTTGCATCATTTGCATTACCTGCATGAGTCTGCTGAGTCATTTGCACAGCATTTGCATGATTTGCATGAGTCGGTCCGCCGACGAATAATAACAAGCAATGAAAATTACAAAGTCCATGCAGATAAGCGAAGGCGGGAGCAAATACTTAATGTAGGCGAGAAGGTAATGGTGCGAGTCTGCCCTGAGAGGCTCCCTTCGGGGCCTGCCAAGAAGTTAAGCGCGAGGCAAATGGGTCTGTACTCAATTATTAGTCGTATTGGGACCAACGCCTACCGACTTGACATCCCGGCCGGTATGGGAATTCGCCCTGTGTTTAATGTTGAAAATCTGACTCCGTACTATGAACCTCATGAGTATGTGGACCCGAGCAGTGGAGATACCCAGCCACCCCAATCCCCACTGTCGTTACCATATTACCCTCATACGTCCTCACCCATTGTTGGCCTCCACCCACCTGGGGACTCGTCTTCTTTGGTTTCACCACAGGCACCACCGATCGCACCGGGATCCACTACTCGTGAGTTGAGCGTTGAGAGTTTCATGGAGACCAGACTCCACCAGTACATTCCCACTACAGACGTTGGTGACTCTTGGGTACTTGCAGCAGAGCTTGATCGATTCGCCTCTGGACTTCGACTTCAGCACGCCCGTCTCCATTCACCGGAGATGACATCTTTTCAGTTAGGGGGAGTTGATCGGCGAGAACACTTTCCAGCAACGACACTTGGGCGACCTCTGGTGGACTTCTTTGAGTTTTACCCGGCATGCAGCGAGAGAATTTTGATCCCTATTCATCGGGAGATGAATTCTTTCAAGCCGGGGAGATTGATGCGGAGCAGAGACGAGAACGCGTTTTGGGCCCGTTCGGGGCTGATTTGGCAACTTTCCATATATGGCGTGCCCGGATCGACGATCGGGCTCCGCGATTGCGTTCGGAGCATCGCCGCGAGTCAAAACGCTATATTACTTTATATTTTTTGAGTTTATTTTGATGTATTTTAAGGGCTAACCTACCGGCCAATCATAGCCGTTGATGGGGATGCCCTAGTTTATGTTTTCTTATAAATAGGATGCTAGGGGGCTGATTTGAGAGGATTGCAGAATTTGGAGAAGCAGTATTCCCGGATTCCAGCGATCCCTCCTCGGTGCCGACGCCGTGGAACCCTAGGTGACGACTCCTAGGCCGCCAAACTCCTCCCCAAGGTAACCCCTACTCTCACCTTCATTTTCCACGCCTCAAACCTCCGTTCCCACCCGCTACAGCCCTCCATTCCAGCCCCCGAAAAACAGCCGCTTGTTGCCCAGTTTCAGCCACTATTCACTTTGCTTTACTATTCATTTATACAAGTTACTGTTCACAAATTTAACAGCCCGCCTGCTGTATTCCTGCAGCCAACCACCACCGCCAGCCCTCCTTCCCCCCTTTCAGCCGCCCAACTCCCCTCCTTGTACAGGCCGCCAGCCTGCTGCTATGACCCCGGCCCCTCAACGCCTCCCCCCTTCCCCAAAACCGGCCACCCAAGTGGATTCCCAATCCTAGCCGGCCACTCCTTTACCTTTCCCTTCGTGGATCCACTTCCCACCGCCCCGAAAACCCTAGATCTATTTTGATCTAGTGCTACCACCCTCCGATCCGTTATTTCCACCGCACAAACCTTCCATTTTTGCCCGGATCCGCTCCCAAATTGCGGATCTACTCACCCCCGGTCCGGATCTATTCATTTGTGGCCGGATCCGCCGTTTTACCATCCGTTACCGCCACTCTTCGCCGAAGGCAGCCACCGTCATCACCGCTTCGCCTCCGGTTCCACCTCTGATCGCTCGTTTTGCATCCGGCTCTTCAAATCCTCCATCGCCTCGGATCAGCCCACTACGTCGTGAGTATTTGTTGTATCGTGTTCTGTAACTTAACATTTTCATTTGGTTGTTTACCTATATTGTGTTGCAATTATGGTTATGTAGTAGCTGTTCTCTTTATGCTAATAATTGCCTGTGGAAGTATTCGCCGCCGCTTGTTTAGGCCCTCCGCGCGGAGGAAGTCGTTGCCAAATTGCTAAAATTATTTAATTGCTTCTTTATTTTGATTAACTGCATGGTGTTGTTAATTCTCATTGCTTAAATTAATTGTCGTTGCTATCCGACTGTTTCATTGCATGTAGCATTGCATTCGTGTATCCCCCGCACCTACACGTAGAGTCCTAGCGCCCGAGCACCACTAGGCTACCCCTACATCACCTTCTTACAAAATCTGCTGCCAAATTGCAACGCAATATTGGCGGTTGATTTCTGTGGCAAAGTTTCTGTGGAACACCAACATGGTACTGTTGCTACTTGGCGGAAGCCGTTTGGCTGTCTTGTGGTTAGGCATTTTGCAAACATGCCAACAAAAATCTGCGAAAATCCTGTGGATCTCAAGTCCAAGAGGTAGATTGCGGCCACAGTTTGATGTTCACTGTTCTACCTTGGTTTTCTCCACCCCTCAAAGGGTGTCTTAAGTCAAAGATGCTGGATTTTAACTTTTATAGTTGCTGAAGCAAATAGATTGGGGTTGATCTTATGAGAGGGATAAACATGAGTGTTGATGTCTGAACTTCTCTGCTTGCATGTGAAAGAAAGAAACTTCAAGGTGTAGTGGAGTTGAGGACGTGGTTCTGAATATTTGCATGTCATTCTTGTTTGTGCATTGTTTGCTTGGTTATTGTTGAGTTATAGTAGACTTGTTCTATTTGTACATTGAGTTAGAATGTCACTATAAATGATATTGTCGAGTTAAATCAGACTGGTTCTGTTTGCACATTGTTAAAGCTCGAATAGAAAAAGCCCACATAGATGTACATTTTATTCCTCTCTTGTTTAGTCCACATCTCCTGTGGAGATTTGTTGTCATCCCTTGTATCTATGTATAGAGGGGAGTTGTAATACTTGTGAATAATTATAATAGTAATAACAATAGTATTTGGTGTTTCAACATGGTATCCGAGCCTACCATTTCTTTAAACTAACTTAACCACATTTTGGGGCTTCCGTAAATGACACCAATCTAATCACATAAATCTATTGCTGAAACATGGCTCCCTCCCGACTCTCTCAATAGTCGCAACACTCACAAAACGTTCTCACGAGACCCATCCTGAGATTGCCCTCTACTCACATAAATCTACGTAAACACATTTACTCAAGCGGACTTCCCTCGTCAGAATTTATGGAGCGCGCATATGGAAACCGCCGTGATTAATTCTCTTGTAATTAATTTTTATGAATTAATTGATCATTATTAATTAATTAATATTAATTAATATTACTCAATTAAGTAAATTATTTTGTGTCCGTGTTTGGTTGCACTCCCTCATCTATATAAGGGGGTGGAGTTTATGTGTGAAGTTTTCTTGGATGTATGAAAGAAATTAGGGTTGCTCCCTAAGTTTCCTCTCTCTTATTCCTTCTTTCTTCTCCCTCACCACCGCCGGCCCCTTCCCTTGCCATATTCTTCCCGAGAAACTGTCTAAACCGTAACACCCTCTCTCGCTCGAGCGCGTCGAGCCCTACAACTAACAGTCAAATCTCTAGCGCCTTGCTAAGATTTCTAGCGCTAGAATTCACGCTTCTGTTTTTGCAGAAAGAACTCACAATCAGATCTCCGCGGATCAGTTGGTGATGAGAGCGCTAGTGAAGGCGTCTTATCTAGGAGGTCAGGGGATCGAGCCCCGACCTCAACAACCTGCCGCATGGTGGTGATTCCATGGCGGAGAGCTGGTTGGGGTGTACGGGCCGCGAACCTGATGAAAGCCGCCTGGTGCTGACTCCACGTGGGCCCCCTGGTGGGACTCCAGGGTGGCGGGCAGGTGTGACGCCTGTCCCTCACCACTTAGCCTTTGTTCAGAAGAAAGCTATTGGACATACTGGTCTCTCAGTCTATGTAAATGATATTCTTCTTACATGTGATGATGTGTCTAGTATGGAAAAAACCAAATTATTTGAGAAAACTTTTTCTGACAGGATACGTGGGCCTTTCGGCACTTCCTTGACATTGAGATAACCCGACACAATAAAGATATTGGACCATCACATAGAAAATATGCCATTGATCTTCTTCATGAAATTGTCTTACTTGGAGCTAAACCAACTAATACTTCTATGCCTTTGAGGATCGACAATCTTTGGGAGGATGTCTATTCTTTAGAATGTCATTCACTATAGACGTCTTGTTGGTAAACTCATTTATCTCACAATCCAAGACATGAAATTGATTTTGTAGTAGAAAAAGCCAGTTAGTTTATGCATAATCCTAGAGAGTCATTTTTGAAGCAACCATGAAGATATTAAAATACATCAGGGATTCTCTCGATAAAGGTCTATAGTTCAAGAGAAATTGTCACATATTATCAAAACATATTATAGTTAAAGATAAATTGTCACATATTATCAAAACATATTCTTATGCTAGTTATGCAGACAATATTTACTATCTACTTTAGGATATTGTACATTTCTGGGGAAGCTTGATCATATGACCGAGTTAGAAATAGACTATTGTTTCTAGATATAGTGTAGAATTACAATATCATGGAATGATGAATACAACTTGTGAATTGCTATGGCTCTGAAGATTTTTGGATAATTTTGGATAAACTTACAATACTTTGCTTATGTATTGTGACAATAAGACAACCATCTATATATCTAAAATCTTGTGTTTCATGAAAGAATAAACATATATAAGTGAATTGTCACTTCATTAGAGAGGAATTCATTAATGGGGGTATATGCATATATGCACTTTATTCGTAACATTAGACAAATAATTGATTGATATATTGATTAAATCTTTCAATTCATCATTTTCTCATTTATGTAACAAATTGTGTATGATTAATATATATGCTACAACTTGAGGGAGAGTGTTAAAGTACAAATGGAAAAATCCTACATAGAGCCCAAGTTCATTTTCTCATTCTTTTATTTAGTCTTCTCTTGTGGAGATTTATTGTCACCCCATGTATCTATATATGGAGGGGATTTGTAATACTTGTGAATAGTGATAATAACAATATAATATTCAGTGTTTCAACAAACATTATAGTTAGAGAATATCGAGAATAGTCACAGTTTGAGAAGCTAATATAACCTTGCGCTATTAATGCAGATCTTCCACCCCAAACCTATATTCAATTGGGTTTAGGTTGTAGGCTCTAACATTGTAGTAAAGTAGTAAGTGTCCCAAACCCTTACATGTGAGGTGGTATGTTGGGAGTAGTTCTAGATCGGAAAACTTACATGTGAGGTGGTATGTTGGGAGTAGTTCTAGATCGGAAAACTAACATAAACTTGTGCACTTATATTAATGTTGTAAATATCGGATGTCAGCAATATATTGGATTGAGTTTTTAAATGTTGGATGTCAGAAGTCAGAGACTTGTCAGAGATATTTTAAAATATCATATTTTCATGTCTTATAAATAAAATTTTTATTTTTATGTATACTATCTATAATTATATGTTATGGAAATAGAAAAAAAATATTTTAGATTAATAAAATATGAGTCATTTATATTACGAAATAAAATTAAGATAAAATATTATTAATAAATACAAAATGATATATTATAAAATATATTTAATAGTATATATTAATTTTATTTTGATAACAATAAATTTATTGCAAATAAAGAAGATTTAAAAGTTAAAATACCTTGATTGTTTATAAGTTTCTTCAAACTTATAAATTTATATTAAAAACATGCAAACAATCAACTAATAAATGTAATATAAAGTAAAAAAATTGTGAAACAATTATACAAAATTGGTTGTAAACATAAAATATTAAAAAAATCAAAATAATAAATCTCATCGATTTAAACATACATAATATAAATATATAGGATGCAATACTAGTCTTCTAATATAATATAAACTAAAATGCAACAACACTCAAGCCTTTATCCCACTATAGTGGGTCGGCTATATGGCTCCTTTGTCGCAATTGTGCCCTATCTTGATAACATAAAATAAAATAACGGTCGATATATTTAAATGTCATGTCGACCAATATATCAAAAAAACCAGACATGTCAGCTTATATTTTGTAAAAGAACATAATCTATTTTTTAAGAAAAAAGATATCGTTTTGTCCTTAAAAATGACAAGTTGGGAGGCATGTCGAACATTTCAGAGGACATTTAAAACTGTTAGAAAAGCCCAACTAAAGCCCAATTAAGGGCCCATGTTTTCTCTTTTTTTCTCTCCTTGTATTAGTCCCACATCATGTATTAGGATTTCTCTCTTTATTCTTCTCCTATATAAGTGTATGTACACTTGTAACTAATGATTCAAGAAGTATATACAAGGTTTGAGGCCTCTCTTTACATGGTATCAGAGGCACACGTATCCTCCAGCAGACTCCTGTCTCCTGTCCGCATCTCTTCTTGCGGTCTGCCCTCTTAACCGCGCGACCTCTGTTATCCGCTTCTTTCCCAGCCCGCTTGGCCTCTGCGGCCTCCTCTCCCTTCGCCGCTTCCTCTTCTCTTCCTCTTCTCTTCGTGGATCCACCCTCTCCTCAGGCTTCTTATAGCCCCCCTTTCTTAGACCTCGCGGGACCCACCTTTCCCTGCTACCTGCGGGCTGCCTTCCCTATACGCTGCGAGCTCCCCTCTTGCCTGCTGACTGCTTCCGTCCGCTGTGAATTGCTTCAGTACGCCGCGGCCATCCTCTTACAGATTGCTCCAGTTCGCCGCAGACTCTCTCCCTTCGGGCCCTGCCGTGTTCGTCTTCTATCCACCGCGACCTTCATCTTAGTCGCACTGCTCTTTTTACGGCCTGTTCCTTGCTAAGCCGCACGACTTATTCTTCTATCCGTCGCGACCTTTACTCTTAGTCGCCGCGGCCTGTCCCTGTGCTCGCTCCCTCTCTCCTTTGCGAGCTCCGACTTCTAGCCGCACCGCTTCTTCTTCTATCCGCCGCGACCTTCCTCTTTGTGCCGCGCGACTTGTTTCTTGCTGCTGTACGCTCCCCTCTACTCTTAGTCGCATTTTGGTCGCGACCTTCTGGTCGCTGGTTTGTTCGCCGAGACCGTGCGACTACCTCTCCTATTCGCTGCGAACAACTTTCTTTCCCAGGCCGCCAATCGTTTTTCTTTTATCCGCCCGGCCTCCTTTCCCAGGTCGCCCCTCTTCTTTCTTCCACTCGCCCGGCCTCTTCTACTGGCCGCATGACTTCCGATACTTCCGCTGCTACTTCTGCTCCACCGGCGCACACGACTGCCATGTCTTCCGAACTCCGTGATGAGTTACAAATTACTACTATCTCCTTAACTGGAAAACGGAATTTCATTGAGTGGGTTCACTCCGTTCGCCTGGTTCTGCAGACGAAGGGTCTTCTTCACCACTTGACCCGCGCTACTCCAACTGCTCCATCTGATTACTGGCTTCGTGATGATGGTCGGGTCCAGTCCTGACTTCTAAACTCTATGGATCCCGAACCCTACAGGATGGCTATGTATCATGATACGGCTAAATCCATGTGGGAGGAGCTTCACACCTTTTACTCTGGTCATGACAGCCTACAACACCTATATGATATCATTTCCGATCTTCAGAATCTTACCCCGGGTGCTGCTGGTGATATGCTCTCCTTCGTGGCTAAAGCCAAGAGTTTGACAGAGGCTTGGATTCAGCATCAACCTCCTACTACCGATCTCACCACTCAACGCAACAAGAAAGAAGCTGTCGCCATTTCCATGATGATGTCCCGAGTTCCTCCCCACTTACATAGTATTCAGGCCCAGATTCTATCATCCGCCACAACTCCTTCACTGTCTGATGTATGCTCCATGCTGCTCAAAGTCACGCCTCCCTCTGAGGCTCCTCCTGTTTTTTGCCCGGCTCTTCTTCAGCAACCTCTCCTTCCAACCCCTCCTTCTCGTGGATCTTCCACTTGGGGGGGCCGACCCCCGTCTCGGGGACGAGGACGTGGTGGTCGCTCTTTTATGAAATGCACCTACTGTGGCCGGGATAATCATCTTGAAGCGACCTGCTACCGCAAGCATGGCTTACCTCCTCACCTTACTGCTACTATCTCTGCTGCTCCGACTCCTACTGGGTCTTCTGCCACTGAGCCAGCTACTACTACTACTACCCGCCAAGACATTGATGAGCTTCGCACCCAACTTCAACAGCTTCAGGGTGCCCTCAGCCGCTCCTCCGGTTCTGTTGCATCTTTTTCTGCGGAAGGTATAACCTGTCTTTCTCATAACCCTTGCTGGATCGTTGATTCCGGCGCTACTCACCATATTACCTCCTAGAAGCCCAAAGAGTACCTACAAATGCCTCATCCTGCTTGCATCACTATGGCCAACGGTGCCACCCTACCAGTCTCTGGCTCCGCTGCTCTTCAGCTTACGCCGAACCTTTCCCTCTCCTCGGTTCTTCACGTTCCGGGGTCTCCCTTCAATTTATTATCTGTTAGTCGTCTCACACACGACCTTGATTGTTGCATTACCTTTTCCCCTTCTTCTTTTCTTATGCAGGATCGCCGCACCTGGAGTACCATTGGTAAGGGGCAGCTGCTGAATGGGCTGTACATCTTGGATATCCCACCTACTCTTCTCTCCGCCGTCTTCACTGTTGATTGACATCGACGCCTTGGATATGCTCCCCTTCCGATTCTCAAGCGGGCTCTTCCTGATGTACCTCTCCGGGAGTTCTCTTGTGAATCTTGTATCTACGACAAACAACATCATTCTTCTTTCCCCCCTGCTTGTACCAGGAGTAGTACTTCTTTATCTTTAGTCCATTATGATGTATGGGGCCCTTATAAAGTCCCCAGTATTTTTTTTGCTTTCGTTATTTTGTAACGTTCATTGACGATTACTCGCGTACCACATGGCTCTATTTACTGCACAATCGAACTGAACTTACATCCGTGTTTCGCACCTTCTTACTTGAGATGCGTACGCAGTTCGCCACCCCCCTCAAGATCATTCGCACTGATAATGCTCGCGAGTATACGAGTCGCGCCTTCTCCAATCTCTGCGCTGAATTTGGTGTCATCCATCAAATTTCCTGTGCGTATACCCCTCAGCAGAACAGAGTGGCGGAATGCAAAAATCGCCATCTTCTCGATGTTGCGCGTTCCTTTATGTTCCAAATGCACGTCCCAGTCGAATATTGGAACTTTGCTGTATCCACCGCCTGTCATCTCATCAACCGCCTTCCCTCGTCTGTGCTTAATTTTTCCTCACCCATCCACCTCCTCTATCTCTCCACCACCCTCACCTCTCTCACACCGCGGATCTTCGGGTGTGTGTTCTATGTCCACCTTCTTGGCCCTCCTTCTGTCAAACTTGCTCCTCGGGCCGCCAAGTATATGTTTGCTGTCTACTCCCACACTCAAAAGGGGTACGTCTGCTACTCTCCTTCTGACGTCAAGCTGGTCGTTTCTGCGGATGTCACCTTCTGCGACGACCAACCCTTCCACTTACCTAGCCCCACCTCGACTTCTGCTCCCTCTATTCCCCGGCCTGCCGTACCGGTCACTTCATCTATGCCGTCCTCTTCCTCCTCTCCTAACGTTCCTCCTCGGGTTCCTCCACCACTTATCCGGGTCTACTCTCGCCGCCCGTCCAAGGATGCTCCCGTGATCCAGCTCCCCTCTGCCAGCGATACCTCGGCTACGGCAGATCCAACTCCCGTCTCTACAGCTCATCCCTTGGCCAACCACGTCTCTCTTCATCGGCTGACGCCGCCTCTCTACGCATTTGCTACCTCTCTTTCTATACCTAACATTGTGCAGGAGGCGCTTCAACACCCCGGGTGGTGGGCCGCTATGAACGATGAAATGCGGGCTCTCTGAGCTAACCAGACCTGAGATCTGGTTCCTCTTCCTGCAGGACACACCTCTGTTAGCTGCAAATGGGTCTATGTTATTAAACATGCGGCGGATGACACTGTCGACCGTCTGAAGGCCCGCCTCGTGGCACGAGACTTTACTCAGCAACATGAACTTGATTACGAGGAAACCTTCTCTCCCGTGGCGAAATTAAACACGGTCTGCGTTCTACTCTCCTTGGCTGTTCATCGTCACTAGTCACTTTATCAGCTAGATATTAAGAATGCCTTCCTCAATGACGATCTACAGGAAACGGTCTATATGCAGCAACCTCCCGGGTTTGAGACCACGGGGGAGTCTTTGGTATGTCATCTTCGGAAATCCATTTATGGTCTCAAACAGTCCCCCGCGTGCGTGGTTTGAAAAATTCAGTAAGGTGGTCTGTGCTAGTGGCTTCACTCGGAGCTCGGCTAATTTTTCTCTCTTCACCCGACACCGGCCAACCGGGACTGTGATTCTTCTTGTCTACGTTGACGATATCCTGATTACTGGCAATGACACGGCCGGAATACAATAGATCAAATAACAGTTAAATTCCGCCTTTCAGACCAAAGATCTGGGAAACCTTCGGTACTTTCTTGGGCTCGAGGTCGCACGACGCTCTCATGGTCTTGTGTTATCTCAAAGGAAGTACTGCATGAACCTCCTTCATGATGCAGGTTATTCTGGGTGCTAACCTGCGGAGACTCCTATGGACGCCAATCACAAGCTCTCGGCCCATAGCTCTGACTTTGACAAGCTGCTTACAAATCCGGAATATTACAGACGCCTGGTTGGGAAGCCGATCTACCTTACGGTGACTCGACCGGACATCTCGTTTGCTGTGGGAGTTGTGAGTCGGTTCATGCACGCTCCCCGGACATCTCATCTTCAAGCTGTTGAGCGCATCCTTCGATATCTCAAGATCGCCCCCGGACAAGGACTTGTGTACAGGCCATCCATATCTCTATCTTTTGTCGCGTATTCTGACGCTGACTATGAAGGGTCTATTGATGATTGGCGCTCCACAACTGGGTTCTGTACTTACTTTGATGGACACCTCATAACTTGGCGTTGCAAAAAACAGACTATGGTTGCGCGTTCTTCTGCTGAAGCTAAATACCGGGCTATGTCTGCTGTTGTTTTTGAGCTAACCTGGCTTGAAGGCCTTCTGGGAGACTTGGGTGTTCGTCTCTCATCTCCGGCAATCTTATTTTGTGACAGTCAGGTAACAATTCATATATCCTAGAATCCTGTTTTCCACGAACGCACAAAGCATATCGAAGTTGACTGTCACTTTATCCGGGAAAAGGTACAGTTAAAGAAGATAGATTTGGAGCATGTTCCTGCTACCGATCAAGTTGCGGACATCCTGACAAAAGCTCTCTCCAGGCCGCTATACTATCAGTTTTTATCCAAGCTTGGTGCCTACGACTTGTACGCTCCAGTTTGCGGGGGAGTGTTAGAAAAGCCCAACTAAAGCCCAATTAAGGGCCCATGTTTTCTCCTTTTCTCTCTCCTTGTATTAGTCCCACATCATTTATTAGGATTTCTTTCTTTATTCTTCTCCAATATAAGTGTATGTATACTTGTAACTAATGATTCAAGAAGTATATACATGGTTTGAGGTCTCTCTTTACAAAAACAATGCTTAATATAAATCTTGGGTCTCTTTTCCTCCAACCAATTACTTTTAGGTTGGATGCTTTAGTTCAAACAATAGAAAAGAGTGAAAAAAGATCTTATTTAATATTAGGGTTACATAATACATAGCCTTTATGGGGTTGTTAACATTTATAATATTATTTGCCATGCATAATATTAGTATCTTTAATTCAACTCACACATGGTAGCAGAGCAGATTAGGTCTAATGACCCACTCCCACATCATCCAATTAAAAGGATAGTTCACCTGAGGGGACATGCTGAGAATAGTTTTACATTAAGAAACTAATATAGTATTATTCAATTAATATAGATCTTGAGCCACTCCACCTACAACTAATTGGTTTAGGCCAATGAACCTAAGATTTAAATTAAGAGCACAAGGCTATATTAGTTTCTTAACATGACACTATTCTCAACATGTCCCCTGCATAGAAGGCTTAAAAATTTGCTTCAATAGTGTGTTTTCCTTAGTGTTGGATTTATTTTATTTAAGTGCACATAAAATGATCCCTTGTTCCTCAAATTTTATTAAAGAGTGGGAATGGCTGGAAGTAGCCTTCTCAATTTCTTATGAGTGCTCAAATGGCCAGTAACCTAGTAAATCTGCAAATTCATGTGGGGTTCACATAGGCATAATTCAGGTGATATTTACTAAGTTCTCTTCTGCTGTAATTTTTCTTTCTTGGATAATATCAGATGGGGTGGACCACTAACTCAAAGCTGGCTTGATGATCAGCTCATGCTTCAGAAAAAAATTCTTGGCAGAATGTTTGAATTTGGAATGACTCCAGGTTTTAATCTTGTAACCATATTTTCTTTAGTTTTTTAATTTAATATTTGTTTAGGCATCCTTTAGATCTGACACCCTAATTCTGTGTTTAATTATTGATGGAGAACCTTTACTACGAAGTAGTTACAAAAAAAATATATGAGCTCACTTAGCTCCGCAAAAAAGGTTTAGATAAGGAAAAAAGTCATTTTAGTATACTAGATACACCATTGGTGGAACAAATTCTGATATTTTGGCAGGGTTGAAGTTTGCTACCTTTCATATTCCTGGTTACAGTTCCATTATCTCATGTTATTGAGTATACAATAAGGTGCTAAAAAACAATTATTATCACAGGATACTTATTTCACTTGAAAAGTGTTACACTGGATTGAATGGCTCGGTATCTCAATAGAGGTACAAAGATTTATTTATATTGAAATATGAATATTTACATAATGCAAAAATATATCTAACACTTTCTCTCAAGTTAGATTATGTGTATCACCCATATCTAACTTGTTACATATAAATTTCATTTGAACTTATGTAACTCCCTTAGTTAGAATATTTGTGACTTGGTCTCTGGTCTTCACATGACTTAGAGAAATAAGTACTTCATACTTTTCCCTAACAAAATGACAATCGACCACAATGTATTTTGTGCGCTCATGGAGCATAGGATTAGTAGTAATCTGTATCGCAACTTGATTATCACATCATAGAGGAGTGAGATCTTGAATTAAATACCTTATTTCACAAAGAGTCCGTCTAATCCACACATGATCTCAGCAACAGTGCGAGACATAACTTGATATTCCGCTTCTGCACTAGATCTAACAACCTTGGTTTGTTTCTTTCTCTTCCAAGAGACAAGATTTCCACCCATAAAAATAGTGAACCTATGGTTGATTTTCGAGTGGCTAAGCAACCTTCCCAATCAAAGTTGCAATACAATTCTATATTGGAATGACCCTGATTCTTGTACGACATCCCGAGTCCATGATCTTTCTTTATGTATTTGACAATTCGAAGTACAAATTCCTATAGAGAATTAGTTGGAGCTGTCATAAACTGACTGATCTTACTGCACAGACAATGTCTGGACGAGTCATGGTAAGGTAGTTTAGTTTTTCAACTACTCTTTGATTTTTTTCGGTGAATCAAATAATTTACTTTCGACATGAAGAACCTTTTCTCTTGGTTCAAGTGGAGAGTCCATATGGCCATAGTCGGACATCCCAAAATTTGATGGCAGGTCAAGAGCCTATTTCCGCTGACAATTAAATACGTGTTAGCATAATCTGCAACTTCAATGACTAGGAAGCAACACTGTAAACCAAGATCCCTGGTTTGAAAGTTGGAGTGTAAAAATGACTTGAGATTGATTATCTCTTTTGAATTACTTCCCGTGACAACAATATCATCGACATATACCACTAATAAGACAGTGCCTGCCAGAGAGTTCTGATAGAGGAGAGACAAGTCTTTCGTACGCTTTGTAAAACCAAACTGAGCGAGTACAAACTTGAAGCGGGCAAACCATGCTTGAGGGATTGCTTTAATCCATTTAATGACTTCTTGAGGTGGGACACCTTTGTTCTCTCCCCCTCAGCAACGAACCCAAGTTGTTGCTCCATGTACACCTCTTCATACAAGGACCCCTGAAGAAAGGCATTCATTATGTCTAATTGGTGTAGGGGCCACTGGTAAAAGACTGCAAGTGAGAGGAGAATGCGAATTGAGGACATTTTTGAGACCGGGGCAAATGTAATTGAATTAGAGGAAAAATTAGATTGATTTATTCTTCCACTATCTGGGGATATAAATAGGAGATCCGAATACAAATAAAGGTAGCCCGCAATGTGGGAGTAAACCCATTCCAGAAAATACGTCAATAAACCAAAAAATACATCAATACTCCCCCTAAGTTGGCACGAATAGATCAAGCAAGTTCAGCTTGCCACATGTAGAGGGAGTCTGGAAGGCTCAACCGCCTTGGTGAAGGCATCTCCAATCTGCTCTGCAGAGGGAACATAGAACGCTACAAGAGTTCCTGAACGGATGTGCTCCCTGAGAAAGTGAATATCAACCTCAATGTGCTTAGTTCGTTCGTGCAGAACGGAGTTTGGGGCTAGCATGAGAGTGGACTGATTGTCACAAACAAGTGTCGAGGAACCAAACGCCAGGTGCCCGCCTTCTGTAGTGCGGACATCTCATCCTCTATGGCCGCCACCCACTTAGGGTGCTGGAACGCCTCAGTCATCGAACTCGGAACTCTGATCTGGTCGGTAGCAGTCAGGAAAGCTCGTTAACCCTGAGAAAGATGCTGGTTGGACACATAGCTTGCCACAGGATGGTCAGTAACACAAGAACGCTTACCCTTGCGAAGTGCAATGGGTAAGTCAGAGGAGGGAAGAACATCACCTGCCAGAGGATGTGGCACAATGTCCTGTGAGTTGGGCGTAACCAGTGGATCCCGAAGAATGGGGTGGACATGTGAGGGTCCGCGTGGGCCACAAGTGTATGTCTGCAACGGAAGAGAGTCGTGCAACGGAGCAAGGTCAACCAGAGCCGGTTGTGGCGGAGCAGGAGCAACAGAGACAGGGGAGGTACCATAGAAGGGGACATCCTCAAAGAACGTAACATCCAGGGAGTGAAAAATCCCGCGAGAAGAGGGGTCCAAACACCGATAGCCCTTGGACGAGGATGAATATCCCAAAAATAAGCATCGGTTAGCTTTGTCATCAAGCTTTGTCCGAGTCGGACGACGGTCCTGGACAAAACACACACACCCAAGCACCCGGAGAGGGACGGGAAACAGAGGGCAGCGGGAAGATAGAAGACTAAGTGGTACCCGACCTGCTAAAGGCTTACAAGGCGGATGGTTTACCAAGAAGGTCTCCGTAAGAAAGGCGGCACTCCAAAATGATTTGGGGACGTGAGATCCACGAAGAAGAGACCGGGTCACATTCAAGAGATGACGATTCTTGTGTTCTGCCACGCCGTTCTGTTCTGGTGTATAGGACAAGAGAATTGATGAAGGGTTCCTTGGCTAGGTAGGAAAGCAGTGAAAAAGGAAGAGGTATACTCCCCCCGTTATCGTAGCGAATGACCCGAATACGAGAGGAAAAATGAGTCTTAACCATATTTGTAAACTGAGTATATAAATCAAAGACATCAAATTTGACACGCATAAGATAGACCCAACAACGACGAGTAAAATCATCTATAAAAATTACAAAATACCAAAGTCCATCATAAAAAACAACCGAGGCAGACGCCCAAACATCTGAATGAATAATATCAAACATTGTAGAACTACGAGAAACAAAAACATGATAGGAAGTGCGTGTATGTTTGTTAAGCTGACACACATCACACTGAAAAGAGTTCTCAAACGAGACACTCGGAAAAAGAGACGACATAATCTGAGGACTCGCATGCCCCAGTCTAGCATGCCAAAGAGCAGGTGAAGTAGTAGCAGCAACGATGAATGTGGGTGAGAGACTGGGCGAAGGAGGTGGAAGATCCAGCTGGTATAGCCCGTCGCGCTCACGGCCGTAGCCAAAAGTCCTCGTTGTGGTCAGGTCCTTAAAAACACATCCAGAAGGAAAAAATGTCACCGAACAGTGCATCGAACGAGTCAATTGACTAACAGAAAGAATATTTAAAGCAAGCTTGGGAATGTGAAGAACTGAACCCAAGGAGAAGGAGGGAGACAAGGGAACTGTCCCCCGGTGAAGAATGGGGGTCACAGAGCCATCGACAAGGCGAACCTACCGATGGACGCTCGGAGACTCAAGAAAAGAGAATAAGCGTGTCTCACCAGTCATGTGATCAGTGACCCCCGAGTCAATCACCCAGGGAGAGGAAGACTCCTCTTGAGTGACATGGAAGGCCGTCGGGGTACCTGACGCAGACACTGAAGTCGACGAGAACGACGAGGAAGCAGACAACTACTGAACATGAAGAGGCTCGTGCCAAGTCTGAAATGGGGACTGCATATGGAGCTGAGACTGAAGCTGCTGCACTTGATCCATAAGCTGACTCCAGTCGGCGGAAGGGGTCTTAGACAGGGCACCAGAATTAGGCTGACCCCCAAAGTCGGAAGAAGCAGCGGCAACAACACCAGTGGTGGTGGACTGCTGACGTAGGTGAGGAAAGAGCAACCAGCATTGGGCCTTCTCATGACTAGTCCGTAGGAAGTGCTGACACTGAACAAAGGAAAATGGGCTGCCGCGGCCATACCCACGACCTTTAGAGGTAGTAGTATGCCCCCTCACACAGAAGAAGTACGACCGGAAGCAAGGGCCATTTGGTATGGAAGAGGAACAAAAGCTGGAACTGATGAAACAACAGTCAGGCGGGCTCGACGCTCATGCTCCTCCACCATGGAATAAGCATCCAATATATCAGGAAGTGGATTCATGCTGACAATCTGAACCCGAATCTGCTCAAACTCGGGCCGTAATCCCATCAGGAACTGGTAGGTCTCCCACTTCTCCTGCTTCCGCTTGGCAGTAAGCAGATCCTCATGATGTGAAAAAGCACTAAGTGGCTCGATGTCAGAAAGCTTCTGGAATCGCCCAGAGAGAAAGGTAAAATACTCGTGCACCGAACGATCCCCTTGACGAGCAGTAGAAATCTCTTGGAAGACAGAGTAAATCCGCGTATCAACGCGTGTGTGACCGTAGGTACGGGTTAAGGAAACCCAAAGCGATGACACGGAATCGAAACACATGAATTGCTCGTAAATGCAGGGCTCCATGGAGCATTGAAGGCACCTGAGAATCTTGAAATTTTCCATCCGCCATTGACGGATTGCCTTTTCATCGTAAGGACGGGGAACACCATTCGGTTCAAGCCAATCTAGCTTTTCATGTCCGGCAAGATAGACACGCACGAAGTTGGACCAAACGATAAAATTCTTTTCATTGAGAAGGGTGGTGGTGATGCGCCGAGCAAAGTCATCAGTCGAAACAAGAGGTGAGGAATCCATGGGATGAGAACAAGAGAACTCCCAAAAGAAACGAAAATGCCAAGGGAGAAAAGGCCAAGAAACTCTCAAACAAAAGAAAGAAATCCCATCCCAAAAAAAGGAAGACCGTAGATCATAGATTTAGGTCATGAGAAGAAAAGAAAGAGGAAACGAGGGGGGAAACACCAAGCAAAGCTAGTAGAAAAAAAAGGCCCTCAGAGAAACTCCGGGATTAGCAAAGAAGGGAGCGCACGGGAGGAGGGAGGGCAGAGCGACACGAGAGGAGTGCGGACGGACGGTCATGGGAGAAGCGGCGGCCTCACATCGGCACAATGGAGACGCGGGATCGACGATGCGGGAGACGCCGCGGGTCGGCGATGCGGGAGACGACGCGGGTCAGCGATGCGTGATGCGGGTTCGGGGATGTGGGAAGCAGTTCGGAGATTAGGGATCGGGAGAGAGGTTCGCTCTGATATCAAATTGAATTAGAGGAAAATTTAGATTGATTTATTCTTCCACTATCAGAGGATATAAATTGGAGATCCGAATATAAATAAAGGTAGCCCACAATGTGGGACTAAACTCATTCTTGAAAATACGTCAATAAACTAGAAAATACATCAATAAATGTTTCATCATTGTCCACTCCTTAAATCTGAGCATAGCCTTTGGCAACCAAGCTGGCTTTCAAGCGATCGAGGGAGCCATATGCATTGACTCTGATAGAGTAAATCCATTTGCTCCCAATAGCCTGCTTCCAAGTGGGCAATGGAACCAAGTCCCACACATGATTAAGTTGAAAAGCTATCAACTCATCTTGCATTGTAGTTGCCCAGTCAAGATGAGCTTTGGCATCAACGGCGGTAGATGGAAGATGGTATTGCTCTAGAGTGTAGTGCATCGCAATATTAGTAGCCAATAATCTCATATAAGAGTTAACAAATAGTGGTTTGTTCCGACAAGCACGACTACCTTTTTGTACAACTTTGGGTGGCTCTTGGCTAACTGGCAAGTGATCCACTAGCGCACTAGCAGGGTCATCCCGAGGAATAGTCGTCAGACTACCGGGAAGAGGTAGCCTGAGGTGGAGTCACAGATGTTCCATCAGAAGGACGATGAGTGTAAATTTGTCCTTAAAGAGGACTATGAGGTCATCCAGAGAAAGTACAACAGGCTCGGGGCGGGGAATAAGGATTGAATCAAGGGAAGAGTCAGGAGGTGTGAATCCACGAGGAAGGTTAGGATAAGAGTCAAATTCTAAGAAGATAACATTAGTCGAGATAATGTATCTGTGGAGGTCAGGGGAATACCATCGATATCCCTTAGTAGTACGCGAATACCCGATGAAGATACATTTCATGGAGTGAGGGTCAAGTTTGTAGAAAGAAGGGCGAGAACACTCATAGACACGTAAATATAGGAAAATACTAGTGTGGTTTGGATGAAGGGTATGGTAGGGTGCCTCTCCCTGAAGAATGAGTGGAAAGACGATTGATAAGATGTGTGGCGGTACATACCACATCACCCCAGAAGTGTTTGGGTACATGCTTACAATGAAGAATGACTCACATGACCTTAAGGAGGTGGCGTTCCTGTCGACAACGCCGTTTTGTTGGGGGGGTATTGAGACAAGTGGTTTGATGCAGAATGTCTTTATCGGAGAAGGTAAACATAGATTGCGATAAGTATTCTCTACCATTATCAATTTGAAGACATTTAAGACAAACAAAAAATTGAGTAAATATTTTATTCTACAAAATTTGAAAAATAGAAGGAAGTTCAGAACAATTTTTCTTTAAATACACCCAACTCCTACGAAAGAAATTATCAATCAAAGTAACACAATATTTATGTCCCAACAACTTAGGGACAGGACATGGTCCTCAAACATTAGTGTGCAATAAATTAAATGGTGTAGTAACACGTACATCAAGACGAGAAATAACTAACTTTGCGGAGTTTAGCAAAATGACACGACTCATAGTTGAGAATCTTGAGATGAGGAATGTTCCCAAACTTAGGATACAAACGACACATAACATGAATAGACGGGTGACCATGACGCTAATGAAGATCCAAAAACTTGGTGGAAGCAGTAGAATAAGCAAGCGGTTAGATTTCATCCAGGACATACACGCCACCACTCAGCTTCCCTCTACCAATAATTTGGTCCGTCGATTATTCCTGAAATACACAACCAAAAGATGTGATGTAGCAATGCAATTTAAATCACGAGTAAGCTTACTAATCGACAATAAGTGGTAAGCAGATTGAGGAATGTGAGCAACCGATGACAGAGTCATGTCTGAAGTCACATCACAGCTACCAAATCCAACAATGGGTACAGTCAATCCATCTGCAATAGTAATCAAAGATCCATTATGAGGTTTGTATGAGTGTAAGATACTTCTGGTACTAGTGAGGTGATCAGAAGCTCCTGAATCCACCAGCCACCGAACACGACATTGTGAAGTACATACTGACCAAATGGTTTGTGCAATAACAATACTATGAGTCAGATGATCAATTTGGAGTGCCCGACGATATTCCTCTTCAGTTATTTCAACTATCCTCGAAATCCCAAATCCAGGCAGAGCGAGATGATGGTGGAGGTTTGGATGCCCAACTAGGCTTCCCATGGACAGATCAACAAGTGTTCTTCATGTATCCCCAACGCTTGCAATGAGTGCAATGTCTCGGGTCGGATTCACGACCACGTACAGAGAGGAATCCATCATTACTCCCCTTTTCACGACAAGAAGCAAGAGTCATTTGATCCCCAGAGAAAACATGTAGTGCAACTGAGGTAGTGGTACTGGCTGTTCTGGATTTGGTCAAACGATTACACACACTAGCAGTCTTTAAAGTAGAGGGACTCGCTAGCATTTCAATATTTGTTGTAGAGAAATGCTGATCAAGGCCATTTAGTAGCCAAAGTAGTACAAAGTGCTTACATTGAACCAAATGCTCCTCTCTTGTAGAAGGGATCTCCCAATGTTCCAAGATCTCATTAGCAATGACCTTCCATTCGACAATGTACTTGGTTACTGAACGTGCCCCTTGTCTCAGTTCAACAATCTTGGAGAAGAGTTCACAAGGACGAGTGAGGTTGTTCTCCTGGGAGAACACCATATGTAAGGTATCCCATAGTTCTTTAGTACTATCATAGTTTTTGCACATTTGCTGAACTGAGGGATCCACAGAGCTCAACACAAGAGCAAAGATCCTGCAATCATCACTGTACTAGTCCTCGTACTCTTGACTGCACATGATATGTATTGAGAGTCAAGGTGGTGCATACACTGTATGCCCGATAGAGAATAGTGATCCCCTTTTTCCATAATTGAAAGTTTGAGGAGGTATGAATTATAGTAGCAAGTCTCAAAATAGGAGGAAATGCATTGTTGTAATCCCCTGAGGGTACGGTCGCCAGTGCGATACTTGCAACTGATGATGCCATGACGTAGATGTTGATCACCAAGAAGGTTGAAGTAAGGTAGGGTAGATGTAGTATCAAGTGGCTATATCAACGAAGCTGATCAACGACATCTAGGCGGAGAACACAATTACAGGAATGAAACCAGGGCCGATATTCCTTGGATTATTTGGAGGAAGGTAGTCGCATCACCTCTTGGACCGACAAGCCCCTTCTAGGTCGCCAACGTATTAAAGTAGTGGAGACTTCAAGCATATCGGGAAGCAAATCGAGCGGGGAGTTATTGGGACGCGACGTATTCAAGCAGCGTCGTCGTCAATCGGCGTTTTCAATCTCCAGGCATCGTCGTCGTCTTCAAGCAGTGTCATCGTCAATCGGCATCGGGAGAGCGATGTTTTCAAGCAGCATCTTCATGCAACATCATCATTTTCGAGCAGCGTCATCGTATTCAAGCAGCGTCGACACACAGAAGAGAATCAATCGGGAGAGTTACGCCATGAGAGAGCGGCAGACTAGGAAGGAGTTACGCCCTAACAGTGCTCGAATACCATCTTACACGAGATTGAATGAATCAGTACCTCAATAGAGGTACACAAGTTTATTTAAATAGGAATAGGAATATTGCATAATAAAACAATATATCTAACCCAATACTTTTGGAATGTATAAAAACGATAATGATGACGTTTAACCACTTGAAGTCAACTTCAAGCACATTTCAAGCTAAAAATATTTGCTAAGCAATTATCTTATACTAGTGCTATTTAGTCACTTGTGTTGCTAGAATGTTTAATATAAAATGAAATGTCTTCTGTTATTCATTCACACACACACATATATATGTCTATATATATATTTATCTCACTCTTTATATATGTATATATATATATATCAAGTTTTTGAAAATCGGACCGGACCGGACCAACCGGTCCGACTTGTCGGATCGCCAACCAGACCCATAACCGGTCCGGTCCAGGTATGTAAACCGCTTTAGACATGGACCACCCGGGAACCGGGCGGGTTGACCGGCAAACTGGGAACCGTAGCCGGTTCCCAGTAACCGGACGTGTCAAATAAGTATCGCCGGGCCACAAAATTTATATAAAATCTAAAGGCCACGGGTTTTGAACCTTCACCATTATGGTAGATTCTGGACACCAATCCACTTTGCCAAGTATGTTTTTGTGCATGCCAAGGAAATATGTTTTTTATATGTTAAAGAATAGTAGAGAAACATGATGTATTGACCCATTAATAAGACCCATATAAGAGTTAGTGTTTAGTCCCACATTGTTTGTATAGCTTTGTTTTCCTCTCTTCTCTCCTATATATTTGTACTCATACTTGTATTTTTATATTCAAGAAGTATATACAAGGTTTTCTACATGGTATCAGAGGCAACGGTCCGGCCTGTTTCTTTTCAAATCGCTAGGCCATCTGTTAACCGCGCGGCTTGTCCCTTTGCCTAACAGCGCGGCCTTGCGGTCTCTCCCTTCCCTCACCGCCTCTTTCTTCCCTCCCGTAGATCCTCCTCCTCTCTCCCACTTTTATAGCCTTTCCCTCTCTCGCTTGTGGAACCCACCTCTGTCCGGTTAGGTCTTCTAACTGCCTCTGCTTTCGCAATACGCTGTGGCCTCCCCTTTTCTACCCGGTGCGGACTACTGCTAACCGCCCGGGTCTTGCTCTTGTTCCGGTCTTCTCTTTACGCTGCGACCTGTCTTAACCATCACGGGTTTCGTTCTATCTGCTGCTACTACCACCCGCTGCGGTCTCCTTGCCTCGCGGTTTCCTCCTCGCTGCGGTCTCCTTGATGCTCCTCTCTCCGCGACTAGTTCCCCTACTCGCGCGACCTATTTCTTTGCTGCTCCGGTGCGGGCTGTTTCTCCTGCACGGTGCCTATCCGCGGCTGCGTCTTGGTGCGGTTTGCTCTTAGCCGCCCGAGCTCCTTTCTCTTCGCTTGCGGTCTCTCCCTAGCCGTCCGGTCTAGTTCTTGCGGCTTGCTACTCGCCGCCCGTCCACGGCCTGCTTCTCGTGTTGATCGGTCTGTTGCGAAGCGGTTTGCTATCCGCACAGTGTGACGGCCCAAAATTCGTAAAAACAAAATATTTAATTTTTCGCGCGCTTATATTTCCCCAATGATGAAAAAGGCATTTGAAAAGTTTCCGAATTTTTGTTTTTCGCCGAATTTGTTTTATTTCGTTTTTCTTTTATTATTTCTAGTGGGCTGTTAGTTAGATGCGGGCTTCTGTATATGGGCTGGCTTGATATTGGGCTAGATATATGGATGGTTTGTCTGAATTTGTGTGAGCTAGCTGGAATTATTGCTGGCTGGACAAGTGGGGGCTGGCTGGATATGCTTGCTGGCTGTTTTGATGTGCTGGTTGTTTTGATGTGCTGGCTGTTTTGGGTGCTGGCTGAGTTGGGCTTATGTTGACAGCTTCATGTTAACACTTGTTGTTGTGTCTTGACACTTGGCATGTGTCTTGACACTTGGTTGCTGGCTGGTTTTGGTTTGGTGACACCTAGTTGAGATGACAAATTCCATTTGTATTCTTCTTGCCTCTTCACCTCTTATCAGCAGCTATAAATATTGGTGGATTTCTCTTTCTCCAACCACTTTCCTTCTTCCCTTGCTGCCATGGCTGGACTGCTGCCGGAGCTGCTGCTCCTCCCTCTTCTCTGCCGGAATAGCTGCTGCTTCCTCTTCTTTGCTGGTGCTGCTGCTGCTTCTTCTTCCTTTACCGAGGCTGCTGCTGCCTTCTTCTTTTGCTAAGGTTGCTGCTATCTTCTTCTTACTACTGTTGCCTTGCTGTTACTGCCTTGCTGTGTTGCCTTGAACAGCTGCTGTCCTGGGCTGACTGCTCCTTGCTGTTTGGGCTGTTTCATGGTTCTTTTATGCTGAGTTTTAGGTTGTTTTCTCACTGTTTTTAGACTGCATTTTCGCTGGTTTTTCGACGACTTTTTGCTGCGCTGTTGTGCTGTTTTGATAGCTGTTTTTGCGCAGTTTTGAGGCCTTTTTGGCACTGTTTTCCTATATTTTTCCCGGACAGCATTTTATAGGGACGGTTAGTCCATTTGGGGGCTGGTTTTAGCCCATTTCGAGGCATATTTATGGCTGTCCGGCAAGATAAAATCAGATTTTGGCATTTGAGAGATTTCCGGTTTATCGTTTCAGTTTTCCGATGATTCTTCTTCCAATCTTTTGCGCTTTTCGCTACGCATTCCAAGTGACGCAACCCAATAATTGTGCATACAATTTCAGTTGTTATCGAAGCTCGGGATTAAGAGGATGGCGTCGCAAGGAAGTCGTGACGGAAATGTGAATGCATGCAAAGCTGTTGTGAGTATTTTATTTCTTGAAATTATGGGTATACAGTTATTTTGCAGTATCGGATTTATTGTCTCTTAAAGCCTTGCATGTGCATATGAGTTTCGCCTTAATGAAATATCGCTAAAGAATAAATGTGGGCGAGGGGAAAAATATAAAAGCGATATATGTATTTCTGAGGGGATCAGTTTTATTCAAAATTCCTATTTATACGTGAAGATAAAAGTCATTTAAAAATCTGCATGGGGAAATGTGATGGTTTCGAATCCAATGATGTGGAGGCATCCACTGACGGATTCACCACGTAGGGGTGAGCCTACGGAAAGCCCTTAAGTGGGAAGCCCTTAAGTGGGTGGTGGCCAATTCAAGTTGCATCTCCGGAGCATTTCCCATTCTATGTAACTAAAATAAAG
This sequence comes from Platanthera zijinensis, assembly GCA_039513925.1. Classification (NCBI taxonomy): domain Eukaryota; kingdom Viridiplantae; phylum Streptophyta; class Magnoliopsida; order Asparagales; family Orchidaceae; genus Platanthera; species Platanthera zijinensis. Next base: position 267,216,937 of record CM077079.1, on the reverse strand, counting down.
GGATAATTTAAGGCTAAGGATCAAGTGATTATTTTCTTGTACTGTAAGCATATTGTTATCATCCCTTGTTTGCTTGTACACCGTTTCACGAAATACTTTTCTCACTTAGTCATAATGTTATGACTAACCCTTTTGTGGATCCATTTTTTTAGACAGCGGAACAAACCTCAAGTGGAACACGCAGGAGCCTAGCAATTGAACTGGCAAAAGCAATAATTGAAGCGCGGGATTGGCACAGAGCTCGTTGTACTGGACCTACGTGTATTTATTGTGCAAAGTCTAAAAGTTTTGATGAATGTTCTTTGTACTTGGTGCTGTGACCCTGTTATTCAAAACTGTTGTCCGATCCTTAATTATAAGGAGCCCAGGATTTGGGTCTCTACACACAGACTCTCTCTAGCCGCTCGGTTTCATTACCGCGCGGTCTGTTTTCCGGCCAACCTTGCTGCCCGCCCAGCTCTTGCCCTCATCAAACCGTTGCGGTCTCATGACGTCTGAGAACTCCAACTCCTCGGTTCTTCCCGATCGTGTTGCGGACCCCAGTTCCGAACATCGCGATGAACTTCGCATTACCACTATCTCTCTCAGTGGGAAGCGTAACTTTGTCGAGTGGGTTCACTCGATTCGTCTCATCTTGCAGACAAAAGGTCTTCTACACCACCTCACAAAGGTTACTCCAACCGCTCCCATTGATGAGTGGCTACGCGATGATGGTCGCGTCCAATCTTGGCTTCTCAACTCTATAGACACCGAGCCCTATTGGATAACGTTGTATCATGACACGACGAAAGCCATGTGGGAGGAACTCCATTCGTTCTACTCAGGCCAGAATAGTTTGCAACACCTATTTGATAATATCTCGGATCTCCAAAATCTAGATCCCGGGGGTCCCGGTGATATGATCTCCTTTGTGGCTAAGGCCAAGACCCTGGTGGAGGCTTGGATCCAGCATCAGCCCCCCACTACAGATCCGACTACTCAACGAGCCCAGAAAGAGGCTGTCGGCATTGCTTTGACGATGTCTCGGGTCCCCTCTCACCTCCACAGTGTTCGGGCCCAGATTCTCTCCTCTACAAACACACCCTCTCTATCTGACGTTTGCTCTATGCTCCTGAAGGTCACACCCCTCCCGATACTCCTATTACTCTCTCCCCAGCGCTCCTACAACACTCTTCACCAGCTCTGCATGCTCGGGGGTCCTTAGCTCGTGGCGGCCGTACCACGACTCGAGGACGCGTTCGGTCTGGCAAACCTCTATTTAAGTGCACCTATTGCGTCCGAGATGGCCATCTTGAGGCCACGTGCTATCGCAAACACGGCATGCCTCCACATCTTGTGCTGCTGCTCTGGTTGATCCTCCGGCTCCTCCTGCCGCTCCTGGCCCGGATTCTGCTGCCTCTACTCGGGCAGATATTGATGCTCTACGCACTCAGCTTCAACACCTACAGGGGGTAATCTCACGCTCGTCTGGCTCTGTCGCCTTTATTTCCAATGAAGGTATTTCTTGTCTATCTCAAAGCTCTCACTGGATTGTGGACTCCGGAGCCACACATCACATCACATCGTAACGCCCTCCGCGATTCTCCGGGACTGCTCACCCCAAGTTCATAACAGTGGCAAATGGTGATACCACACCCGTTTCTGGTGTTGCGGATATATCTCTCACACCCACTCTATCTCTGACCTCTGCTCTTCATGTTCTCGGTTCCCCATTTAATTTACTCTCCGTTAGCCGCCTTACACAAGAACTAAATTGCTGTGTTACTTTCTCACCATCTACCTTTGTTGTGCATGATCGGAACACGCAGAATATCATTGGTAAGGGACGGCTGTCGAATGAGCTCTACCTCCTCGATGTTCCTCCTTCCGCCCTCTCCACTGTTTCCACTACCGACTGACATCGTCGTCTCGGGCATGCTCCCCTCCAGACTCTCAAAAAAGCTCTTCCGGATGTCTCCCTGCATGAGTTCTCTTGTGAGTCGTGTTTCTTCGACAAACAACATCGTGTTTCTTTTTCTTCCCGTTGTACTCGGAGTGATACTCCATTTGCATTAGTTCATTCTGATATTTAGGGCCCTTATAAAACCCCTAGTATGTTTGGTTACCGATATTTCATAACTTTTATTAATGACTTCTCACTCTTAACTTGGTTGTACTTACTTCGGGACCGTACTGAACTTACCGCTACATTTCGTGCCTTCCTGACTGAAATCCGTACACAGTTCGTCTCTCCTCTAAAAGTTATTCGTACGGATAACGCTACGAAATACACTAGCCGTACATTTGCGAACTTGTGCATGGAGTTCGGTATCATACATCAAACCTCTTGTGCGTACACGCCTCAACAAAATGGTGTGGCAGAGCGGAAGAATCGTCATCTTCTTGATGTGGCACGATCTCTATTGCTCCAAATGCATGTTCCTACTCGTTTTTGGAACTTTGCAGTTTCTACGGCATATCATCTCATCAATCGCATGCCTTCTTCTGTGCTCGATCATGCCACTCCGTTAAGCCTTCTCTTTCCATCCCACTCCCTGTTTGCTCTTACCCCTCGTGTGTTTGGGTGTACCTGCTATGTTCATACTCTCGGTCCAATCACAGATAAGTTTGCTCCCCGAGCCCGCAAGTGTATCTTTCTTGGTTACTCTCGGACACAGAAAGACTATGTGTGTTATTCTCCACCTCATGACAAAGTCATTATCTCTGCTGATGTCACCTTTCAGGAGACTCAACCATTTTATGAATTATCATCTGACATTGCTCCTCCTTTTCCCCCACCAGTTCCCCGACCGACTGTTCCCGTCATGTCTTCTTTACCATCACTACTTCCAACTCCTACAAAACATATTCCACCTCCACCGTCCAAACCACCCCTTATTGGTGTCTACACTCGCCGTTCCCCGGTCTCTAGAGCTCTACAACAGCCTCCCTGTACCAGTGATATCTCGCGGACTGACTATCCACCAACATCTTCCACCGCTCACCCCGTGTCGAATTATGTCTCTATGCATCGCCTTGCTCCCTCTGTACGCAAGTTTGCTCTCTCCCTCTCCTCCATTTCTGTTCCTAACTCCGTGCATGAGGCTCTTTCACATCCAGGATGGCGCGCGACCATGGATGAGGAAATGACTGCTCTTTGGTCCAACCAGACTTGGGATCTGGTTCCTCCTCCTTCCGGCCAATCCTGTGTCAGTTGCAAGTGGGTGTTTACTATCAAGCATGCTCAGGATGGGACAATTGATAGGCTCAAGGCCCGGCTTGTTGCGCGTGGGTTTACACAACAGCAGGAGCTTGATTATGAGGAAACATTCTCTCCTGTTGCCAAGCTGAATTCCGTTCGTGTTCTGATCTCCTTGGCTGTCCATCGCCACTGGCCTTTCCATCAGCTTGATATTAAGAATGCTTTTTTGAATGACGATCTTCAAGAGACAGTATACATGCATCAACCACCCTGGTTTGCGACCACGGGAGAGTCTCGTGTATGTCTTCTTCGGAAATTGATTTATTGTCTCAAACAGTCTCCCCGGGCTTGATTTGACAAGTTTAGCAAGGCTGTTCGCGATGTTGGATTCAAGCGGAGCTCGACCGACTTCTCTTTTTTCACTCAGCATTAATCAACTGGGACTGTCATTCTCTTGGTATATGTGGATGATATCTTGATCACTGGGGACGACACCACGGGGATACAAAAAATTAAGCAACACTTGAACTCTGTTTTTCAGACAAAAGATCTGCGAGGATTGAGGTACTTTCTTGGGCTTGAGGTTGCAAGACGACCCGATGGCCTTGTTCTGTCACAACAAAAGTATTGTCTTGATCTCCTCCACGATGCTGGCTATTCGGGGTGTAAACCTGTAGAAACTTCGATGAATGCCAATCACAAGTTATGTGCTCATGGGTCTGACTCCGATTCCTTGCTTACGAACCCCGAGTATTACCGGCGTCTTGTGGGAAAATTGATTTACCTAACTGTCACAAGACCTGATATTTCATTTGCCGTTGGGGTTGTTAGCAGATTTATGCACGCCTCTCACACTTCTCATCTTCAGGCTGTGGAACGCATCCTCAGATATTTGAAGACAGCTTCTGGACAAGGATTGGTATATAAGCCATCTTCCTCCCTATCCCTTGTTGCATACTCAGATGCTGATTATGCGGGTTCCCTAGATGATCGCCGCTCTACTACAGGCTTCTGTTCCTACTTTGGGGGAAATCTTATTACTTGGCGTAGCAAAAAGCAGTCCGTTGTTGCTAGATCATCCGCTGAAGCTGAGTATCGTGCCATGGCGGCAGTTGTATTTTAACTCACATGGCTTGAGGGTCTACTTGGTGATTTGGGGTCACTTTACCCTCACCTGCAACTTTATTTTGCGATAGCCAGGCTGCAATTTATTTCGCGAAGAATCCTGTGTTTCATGAGCGGACCAAGCATATCGAGGTTGACTGCCATTTTGTTCGGGAAAAGGTCCAATTAAAGAAGTTAGAACTGGAGCATGTTCCTGCGTCTGGACAGGTTGCCGATATTCTCACCAAGGCATTACCATGACTAATGTATCATCAGTTCTTATCCAAGCTTGGTGCATACGACTTGTACGCTCCAGCTTGCGGGGGAGTGTTAGAGAATAGTAGAGAAACATGATGTATTGGCCCATTAATAAGGCCCATATAGGAGTTAGTGTTTAGTCCTACATTGCTTCTATAGCTTAGTTTTCCTCTCTTCTCTCCTATATATTTGTACTTGTATTTTTATATTCAAGAAGTATATACAAGGTTTTCTACAATATATAATACTAATATTCGTCACAATTAATATAATACCCTTATACATTTTTATTAACTTATATGTGTATCGACTATATATTATATTTACTATTAATTTTAGTTAATTTTTTTATTTATGAAACAATGTTTTATTTTATCTTTTATATATTATTTAATTTTATTAATTTATCTTAACAAAATTATATTTTATGATTTATTTGTAATTATGTATATCATTCAAATTTGATATAAAAATATACGCATGTGATGCTAGTACCAAAATATAATGATAATAGATAACAAATATATATGCATGTATTTATTATAATGTTAAATTTTTTTATTTTCTAATATCGTTATATATATATATATCAATATTTATATATATATTTGTGTGTATATATATATGTATATATATGTATGTGTATATATATATGTATGTACGAGTGACAGTGCACGAGGGGCCCCCCGTACCCCGCGCGATAGTACCTGGTTCACGACGGGCTTTGCCCGCCCCCGGCGGGCGGTTGTTAATTATTTATAATCAAATAATATTATATTTGATTATATATATAATCAAATATAATATTATATTCGCAAATGAGAGAGCCATCGGGGGCGGTTGTAATTTGTTTATATTATATTTATATTCTTTATTTTCTTAAATGAAAATTTGATCAAATTTTGAAAATTTAAGGGAAAAAACGCCCGATTCACCCCCCACCCCACCGTTGGGTTTTCTTTTCTCGCTGCCGCCGCCGACGACACCGACAGCCTGCCCGGCGCCCATCGGCAGATTCGCCGGTCCCCAACGAACCCGTCGGTCCCCGACGAACCCGCCGAGGGTGTTCCGGCGGCGAGCGAGCCTGGCCACCGCCGGCGGTGGCCCTGCTCGTGAAACCCTAAACTGGGGCTCACAGGCAGGGCCACCGCCGGCGGTGGCTCTGCCTGTTCGCCGCTGGACAGCCACCGACGAGTTCGCCCGGCCCCGGGGAACTCGCCGGTGGGCTCCGGCCAGGCCGGCGGCGGCAGAGGCAAACCATGAGTTGCGGTTTTGGAAAATAAGGCCTAAAACATGCCCGGGCGTCGGAACGTGCGTAGATCTAAACAAGCGCCCAACATCAGAACGCATGTAGATCTACAACATATCGGCTTAATGCCATATTATATATATATAATTACCTAAACCTCCCCTATAAGTCAGCATAATTAGTGGTGCTCCCCTCTTATTTTCAAAATTAAATAAAGTCCCCTTAAGTTTTCATTTTGTTACAAAAACCTTCTTTGAACTTTTCATTTCATTACATCCATGAAGAAAAATACCTCCTGTACACTATACACTGGGGGGGGGGGGGTGTTTTTGTGCATGGATGTTATAAAATTAAAAATTCAGGGGAGGTTTTTGTAATGAAAGGAAAACTTTAGGGGAAGTTTTTGTAATTTCGAAAATAAGAGGGGTGCTGTCAGTAATTTAGCAAAGTTAGAGGGGAGGTCCCGGTAAATGGGCATATATATATAAGGCCATTTACCAAAGTTAGAGAGGAGGTTTTTGTAATGAAAGGAAACTTTAGGGAAAGTTTTTATAATTTTGAAAATAAGAGTGGTGCTGTCAGTAATTTAGCAAAGTTAGAGGGGAGGTCCCGGTAAATGGTCATATATATATAATTATATATATATATATATGTTGTAGATGTCAGATGTCGTGGACACGCCATATTGTGTTTTTCATGCCGATTTTAATATATCAAAGTATTTCACATATTAGGTTTTAATATTTAATTATTTATATACTTAATTAGATATATATAAATATAATCATTTTTAATTTTGATGTATTGATATATTAACTGTTTAACATTTATTGGATTTCTTATTCTACTAAACAAGTATGAACAATTTATGTTATGCAAGTAAGAACACTATATATCGCTATAAGTGGAGCATTTAACATACGCAAAATTTAAGACAACAGTTTGTGAATATATTGGTATTTCTGAATAAATATTTTGCGCAACAAAAACCAGAGATGAAAGAAGCCACAAAACCAGAGCTCAAAGTGGCGCAGAAACTAGAGCTCAAAGTCGCTAGAGAAAAAAGCGAAGATGAAGAAGCCATAGGAAAGTTAGAGGAGCTAGGGCATCAATGAAATAAAAAATCAAATGAAAATGAGTCCGCTACCTACTAACGAATATTAAAATAATAAAATAAGACAATGTAGCTCGAAATATCGCAATATATTGGCTGATCCATCAGCTGACTGCCAATATATATGCCAATATATTACCAAAGAATATTTTGATAAAATATTGATTTTGTGTGGTTTTATCCTTGTAACTTTTATGTTTGCAGATGTCCATTGCACTGTTATATAGATATATATTATGTATTTAACTCTATTATTTCCTTTTGTACTTGACATTAAAGGTGTATGTAATGTAATAGGTACCCTAATTTGAGAGAGTAGCTGTTTTTGACTTTACATATGGAAGAACGTTTTAGGCCTAACTGCATTCTTATTTACAAAATTAGAACAACAATGTGATTTGCTTCCTAATTTTTTTCTAGGATCAGTATTCTGAAGTTCACTTAACATGTGATTTTTTTTCATATTTCCATCTTATCACCCTGGCTTTCTTGCAGTTCTTCCCGCATTTTCTGGAAATGTTCCTTTTGCATTGAAATCCAAATTTCCTTCAGCAAAAATAACACGACTAGGAAACTGGTTGGTTTTCACCTCTCTTCCAAAATTTTACATTTAGAGCTTAGTCTTTATTAAAATACTGTTGTTTTTAGCTAGTTTTTAATTTTTACATATAACATTTGATATTAATGTTTCCTCCAAGGTGCTTGTGATCTGTAGATCTTCTTTAGTAGCCTGGTTAGAGAATACTACCATTCTTATAAAATTTTCTATGTAGGCATTTGAAATTACCTCTCGTCATTTTCAATAATTCAAATTTGAATTTAGTTTACATAATCTGGACTGTTTTGGTTGGTGGGGTTGTGTTGGGAGAATAGGGGACTAAAATTAGGCTGTCGAAGGAGTATTGTCTTTGTTGGACTGTTTTGGTTGGTGGGCGATTGCTGGGGGAGTGTGGTTGAAGTTGGGGAATGTGAGGAGTATCGCCAGCCTTGGGGAAGGGTTTGAAGTCCTCGGAAGAGTAGGGAAAGGGGTGGACTGAATTGTGAATGGTGGGCTGGTGGGGTAGAGGGATGTAGGAGAGGAATGGTGGGCCTGAGAAGAATCTCAGAGGCTGGGATTGACTCCTAAGTAGTTTCTGGACGAGAATATGAAAGGGGAAGGGGAGCTGGCTGCTTGGCAGTACAGTACAAGGATGATGTATTTTGTGTTTTCGTTTGCTGCTATGTTAGTGACTGTGGTATGGCCGCAACCGGCTTGGAGGTTGTAACTGGCTGCAAGTTGTGGAGGAGCAGGGAGAGGTGAATTTTGGGGGAGAGGACTGTGTATTGGCCGCCTGGAGTTAAATGCAGGAGGGAGTTCCAATCGTGAACTGGGCTTAGACCTTGAGAAAACAGTGGGCGATTATCTTAGTTGGGGGTGATGGGTGAGGTGAGTGTTTGGTCGGTTATGTAGGGGGTGGGAAAGTAAGTTGTGACCGGTTTTAGTAGTTGGGAAAGTAATTTTGTGGAGTTTTTTGTAGAGTAGTGAGGGGCATGGGAAGTTATGTGTCGTTGTTATAGTTAGTGAGTGTTATCGGGTAATGGGTGGGTAGTTATGGTAGTTAATGAAGAGTGGGGTTGCGATGGTGGAGAGGGTGGGCCAGGCCAAGAGTGGTGGCTGACTATGACGGTGCTGGTGTCCGGCTGAAATGGGAGGAGGTGGTGGTGGGGAGGGTGTGGACATGGCAATGGTGGGGGAGGCGGAGAGCTTTCCTAGGCTTCACACCTAGGCTCACTCGGATGGTCAAAAGGAGGAATTCTTCTCTCACACTTTCGTTCCCATAATGGAGCCTTCTATCCTATTTATGGACTTAGGAACCGTTATTATCTGTTACGATCTTCCAATACTGACAGTTGTACAAACACGCTTAAAATAAAATATAAAAAATGCATAAATTGAAAAAATAGCTAGATTTCATAGGCCGACGATCCTTGTCCGTCGTGTGTATACTTATTGGTCGTGTGGCATGATCCTCATCAAGTGGCATTAGAAAAATCTTAATTCTAGTCATAAAATTATTTCACACGAATTAGCATCACGCCTGTTCATTTCTAGTTAACACGGATTATATATAGAAGATTTATCTACTTAATAGTATATCTTAACTCTTAACATCTAATCTCTCTCTATTTCGCTCTAACATGGTATTTTAGCATGTGTGTTTTGCTCGAGTTTCTTTTCATTGAGGCTGTGTTTTACTCCAATCGAACTTCAACCCTGATTAACACTATACTTTTGACTTCATTTCACAGAACTTTTCATGTGGTGGAATCTCACCGACATCATTGTACTTTCACCATCATAATTGAGGATCATACTTAGTTTTTTATGATTGTTGACACACATCATTCATCATCCACTATTTCATCACATCAACAAAGCTTCATCGTAAACATACTTCACAATTGACGGTTGATGAAACTTCATCAAAGGTGCCATCTCTCCATGCCATGCATGCTCCCAACATCATTGACAGAGCTCTCCAACATCATTGACAGAGCTCTCCAACATCATTGACATATATACATACACCCTCCCTTGACAAATTAAAATTCGCCCTATATCGAATGACATGCCATGCATGCTCGATTCTCTCTGGTGCGGATGCAAAAGTTCTCCCCTCAATGTAGACCAAAAGTTCCCTTTTCTGGCCTGCACACAATCTTCTGCATCAATGTAGATTGAAAATTGTTATCCCTTTGATTGCTGCAAAAGGGCCTCCCCATCACGCTTTGGTGGAGCATTAAAATTCCATGAGTAATAAATTGATGTGCCCAAGTCAACGTACTCTTCCTTTGACTATTTCTTGCACAATCTTTGTTCGACTATTATTGTGCTCGGGGTTATTGTGATAGAAGGCTACATAAGCCGTTTAATAAAGTTTAATCTAGAGTATGCTCTTCCTGTATATATATGCGTAGTGTCAATGAAGTTTCACTTAGTGAACATACCTACAATTTATTTATGTTTTGTCCAATGCTGGAATGGTATTCAATTATGGATATTCTACTTGTTTTGATCTTTTGTTTTTGTTGTCTATCATTTCTGTTTATCTAAGTTGAGTATTCCTTGATCATATAAATGAATCACCGTGATTGAATCATGTAGAAATATTGTTCATTAGGTCTGTCATACTGTTCTGCTTAATATGTGCGCTGTTTTCTGCTATGTATGCAGCTATTTTTCTCAATGAACTATTTCATTTATATGCATTTGCACAATTATTAATTATTTTTCTTTACTCTTAGGTTTACAGTTAACAGTGACCCAAGGTGGTGTTGTACATACCTCTTAGATGCCACTGATCCACTATTTGTACAAATTGGCAGAGCATTTATTGAGCACCAAATCAAAGGTTCGACTTCATTTACACTGTTTAGTTATTGGTGGCTGAAGAACATTCACTATTCATGATTTTTTGACGGGAAATTTTAGTAGATGGGAATGTGTGGATTTAGATAGTTTTGTTGTTCCGGTTATAATTCATTACAGTCATAATGTTACGGTTGCGCATGCTGACGGGACACGCACACTCGACGAGATGCCGTGGCGGGTTCGCACACGGTGCGAGACGATGACGGGTCCTTTTGGAGGGGGAGAGACCCAAGACGCATCGCCGATGTGATCATTTTATCTGTATTTATTATGTTATTTTCATTGCGTATGATTTATTATTATTCACACTATTTTTCCGTTAACCGCACCCTGCACCTATAAGGGGTTGCGTTGTACTAGTTTTTATTATTTTTGGATGAATGAAAATTAGTGCTGTTCTCTAAGGTTTTTTTCCTCTCAATCCTAATCCTTCTCTTCTCCCTCACCTCCACCGGCCCTCCCCCTTTCCGGATTTTTCTCGGGATCATATCACATAAACTGCCAATTTTAACTGGATTGCTTATTAGTGGACTCGATGAATATGGGCCTATTAAATTTTGTAAGCATGAAGTGGGTGGAATGCAAGGTACATCTTTGGCTGGCTCTAGTTATATCCTTTGAGCAAACAACATGAGCATGAATGCCTAGTGGAATAGTTTCTAATGACTTTAAATTTTTTATTATATTTTGCTCCGTTCCTTATTCGGCAGAATTTTATTAGATCTCACTTGGACTTCCTAAGTTATGGCCATATATTACATGTCTTTCAACATAATTTCTTTATGATCGATAAAATTTTGTTAGAATCATAAGGTCATATTATTTTATTCTATTTGCAGCATAGTTCTCAATTTGTATAGACCCGCATTCTCTCATGTATTATATTTGATGCCTTTGGAGGCCATCAGTTTAATCGACTTTCTTAGTTTGACAATGGTTTTTTTTAAAACTAATATTTTGATCTTTGTCACAGACACTTTCATCGGATGCACATGTGGCAGGAGAGGCCAGGACGATGGGGCGTGACCATATTGAGATCTTTTTTTTGCATTTGTTTTAATTTGTCGTTTTTTATCAATTTGTTTAATTCACATCTATTTACGACACGGATTAGTCCATGCCACACACATTTTGATTTATGATTGGACTTTGTATTTATACTTGGTGTCACATATTGTTACGAACAAGATAGAGATTTGGGAGGGAAATGAGAGATCTAGGGTTTGAGAGAGAGAAGATGAAATACCTGGAAATACTTGCTTGTCTCCTGCCAGGAAACCCTAGGGGTATTTATACCTCTCGGGCCATGGAGGGGCCGACCGACCCCACCCATAGGGGCTGAACCCGTACGGTTCAGCCCCCAACCGCCGTCTTGTTTTAATTAGGGAGGGCTGAACCAGATGGTTCAGCCCCGCTTGATGTCACATCCTTCCACCATCTCTGGTGTTTTTGTCCCGCGAGAAGGTCGTTATGAGGATTCATAACATTCCCTTCCCCTTCAAGAACCAGCTTGCCCCCAAGTTGGAGATCTGGGTAACGGTAGGGTCAAGTGTTGGTCTGCGCAATCCCTTCCTTCAGACTCATCACAGCTATGTCGTTCTCTTGTTCCTGCAGACTCTCCAAGCAGCGAAGAGAGACCCCTTTCACCGGTGAGAGTCTGATCCCGTGCAAGCAGTGCTCTCTCCCATCCCGAGCAGGATCTCTTGCCCCAGCTTCTGTGTCACAGTCGGGTTGATGAAGTTACGTGTACTCCCACTGTAAACAAAAATGGTCACCTTTTGTTGACCGATCCACTCCGCAATACTCATAGTGGGCGACGTGGGCTCTCCCTCCATGGCCAGGCTAGATACCTCGGACTTGATTGTATCTAGAATGTGCCCATGTTCCCTTCCTTTTGTATCTGGCATCTCGCCTTCTTTCTGCAAATGTACACCTGGATCATCTGACATTTTTGGCCTGGGGTGAATTTCTCATCACAATTGAAGCACAATCCCTTTTCCTTTCTTTCCTGTAGCTCTAACCATATCAATTTCTTCACTGTCGCCCTTTCCGTGGTTCCTTGATCTTTTTTCGTGCATGACGGATTTGTAGTGTTCTTCGTATTTCTTTCTCTGGATTTCTGTCGGTTGAGTCGCTCTTCTTGAATCTAGGCCAAAACTGATAGCATGGGTTAAAGTGCGCGGTATGTACTATGTAGGCATGTACCTCATCCTTGATGCGTTCCTTCAACCCTGAAATGAAGCAACTCATTAATGTCTTCTCGCCCCACTGCACTTTGTTGGCTAACCCTTCAAACTCTGCTCGGTATTCCATCACTGCCCCTTTCTGTCTCAGTTTCTGAAGAAGGGTCTCGAAATTTTCGTACTCTAGTGGGACAAAGCGAGCTGTGAATTCGTCAATAAATTCGAACCATGACGCGTGGTCCCGTCCTCAAAGGAACAATTGTGTCCATTGGTATGCGTCCTCCACAAGGTGAAACGATGTTAACTTTACCCACCGTTCTTCTGGAATTCCCTGATAATTGTAGAACAACTCTACCTTTTGGACCCATTTCAAAGCATCTCCTCCTTTGAATTTGGGGTAGTTCATGGGTGTCACTTTTGGCGGCATGTATGCCCTCGGTTGCGGTTTCCTGGGTCTTTCTTACTCTTGCCCGAGTCCTTGCGGTCGTCGTCGATTAGCGACCACATGTTGGTACCCCCAATCCACTCAGTAGGGGTTCCAACCACTACTGACAGCCTAAACTACCATTCGCCCCGCTTGAAGCTCGGGGTGGGATCATGCGGGATTGACGGAATCTGACGGACACTGCCCCGCTTGAAGCTTGCTTGGCGGAATCGTGGACTACAACAAGTCGATTGGTGAAGTCGATCGGAGTCAAACGAACTCGGCAGCCGCTGGAGAAGTCGGGACGTTCGCGCTGTAGGAAATTGGAGGGGACGACCGTCGGGTATGGAGAAATTCAATGTCCGGGGTGGCGACGAGTCGTTGAAAGTGGACGCGGGAGATTTGCACGCCGTTGTGTTGCGTCCCTGGCGGAGACGAAGCACCAGTCAAGGGATTTCAACAATGTTTCGAGAGATGGGTTGGTGCTGACGATGGAAATGATGTCGGAGGTAGCGGTGCGGTCGGAGGAAGGGATCTCTGATACCAAATGTTACAAAAAGATAGAGATTTGAGAGAGAAATGAGAGATCTAGGGTTTGAGAGAGAGAATAGGAAATACCTGGAAATACTTGCCTGTCTCCTGCCAGGAAACCCTAGTGGTATTTATACCCCTCGGGCCATGGAGGGGCCTGCCGGCCCCTCTTATAGGGGCTGAACCCGTCCGGTTCAGCCCCCAACCGCTGTCTTGTTTTAATTAGGGAGGGCTGTACCAGATGGTTCAACCCCGCTTGATGTCACATCCTTCCGCCATCTTTGGTGTTGTTGTCCCGCGAGCAGATCGTTATGAGGATTCATAACACACATAGACAGTGCATGCTTGAATATTATTTTTGATTGAGCATCCTTGAGGTTTAGGTCTTCCTCTTCCCCCGATCACTGAACCCCCTCCTCAATTCTTGTTGACCAATCAAACAACCACCGAGATCTTCATCGACCTTCATCTTTCAATGCGTACCCGTCAATACAATTGACTTACTTAATTCGACAATGGTGATTGCAGAATAATATGTAAAAGCCAACTTTTATTTAGCCCATTAAGAAGTTCCTCTCTTTCTGGTATAGCTTAATCCCACACTGTGGTTTGGGGTTAGGATGTCAGTCCTCCCGTTTGTATATATGTATGTACATGACTTGTATAAACATATGAGAAAAATTATTTAACTTTTAAGCTTTGTGATATTATCTTCCACATGGTATAAGAGCGACCCGACTCCTTGCGTTAACCTTGCGATTGCTCTCGCCGATTGAGTCTTTAGTTTCAGTTGGAGTTCTTTTTTTGGGTACTCGCAGAACCGATACCCCCTATACCCGCCGCTGCCTCTGCAAACAGGAATCGCCGTTTTCAGAGCCACTGGACCCGATGCTCTCCCACAACTTGCCGACCTCTGTGTTTCCGTGATCGACATCTCTTGTCTCCTCGGGCTCGCAGAATTGCTCGCCGCTACCTCGACTGGTGTCGTTGTTTCTCTGCCTCGCAGTCACTCCTCCCGAGCTTGTCATTACTTTCTGCTAGCTGAGTTCGCCATCCCTCCGCTCACAGAACACGCTAGGATCGAACTTTTACAGGTTTGAGTACTCGCCAACCCTTAATTTTTCCAGCTCTTGCCTCTCCTCCCTTTCCGAGGTCTCCAAACCCTACTTTCCCTGCTACATGGGGATGATTCCCGCGCCCGCCTCCTATACTCTTTTGGCTCTCACTCCCACTCCACTTCTTGACAACCGTGATGAATTGCACATCACCACTTTCTCCCTCACGTTGAAGAATTTTTTTGTTGAGCGAGTCTACTATGTGCGCCGAGTCCTCCAGACTAAAGGGCTTATGCATCATCTAACTCACAATCCACCTGTTGCGCCTACTGAACAATGGCTCCTAGATGATATGATGCCTTCAGTCATGGATTTAAACTCCATGGAGGGTGAACAATATCGAATGACTATGCACTACGAGACGGCCAAGACCATGCGGGATGAACTGAAGCCTGTCTACACTGGACAAGATTGTATACAATACTTGTTCTATCCCTTTCGAGACATTTAGACCATGGAACGGTCCAGCCAGTGACTTGACCTCGTTCGTGGCACAATACAAGACTACTGTTGAAGCTTGGATTCAACTTCAGCCCCAACTTTGGATTTTGCGACCAAACGAGCTGAGAAGGAAGCCGTAGGTTGGTACACTAATGATGGCCAGGTTACCACCACATCTCTGCAGTGTCCGGACCAACATCTTATCTTCTCCCACTATTCTTACTCTCTCCGATGTTTTCTCCATGCTCTTGAAGTTGACGCATGCCCACTGTGGTCTCCGTGGCTCCCTCTCCTAGCTTGCTCTACCGCTCTGTTGAAGATCGCCCTCCATTTACTTGGTCTTGTGGATGTTGAAACGGGTCTCGTGGTGGTGTACGTGATGGCCTCACCCGGTCTAAGGGATAGATTACTTGTCTGTGCACCTATTATGGATGGGCTAATCATAATGAATGTACGTGTTACAGGAAACATGGGTTCCCACAGGTATTACCTCCCCATGAATCTCTAGTGGATGCTCCTAGCACGTCCTACACTGAACTTGACACCATGCAGGAGGAACACTGGTAACTGCGGGGGATGTTATTCGTACAGCTTGCTATGTTACCTCTTCCTCCCATGAAGATATATCTTGTTTTTCTTATTGCTCCTCCTGGATAGTGTGGACTCAAGAACCACAAATCACATTACTCTGCAACAACCTTTGCAGTACACAAATATTATTGCTCCAAAATTTATCATTATTGTCAATGACACTGCTACCCTTATTTGTGGATTTGACGATGTTCCCCTAACCCCTTCCATTTCTCTACGTTCTGTATTTCATGTCCCTGACTCACAATTTAATCTTCTTTCTATCAGTCGACATTACTCATGATCATGACTGCTCAATCATGTTTAACTTTTCTTCCTTTGTGGTTAAAGATTGACTGACACAGAATTTTATTGGTAAATGTCAATTTTCAAATCACTCTGAATCTTCCTCCCTCAGCCTTGTCCTCTGTTACTTTTGTTGATTAGCATCAGTGTCGGGTGTGAAGACCCTTGTTCTAGTCTCCACAACAGAATCAAGAATCATGCGTAGTTTCAATAAAAGTGTCGCATCAAGAATCAATAACAGGATTCATAGTACAAGGAAAACATAACACCAACTTTTTATTCTTTTATTAACATATTTACAAGTGATTGCACGGATACATGTTTTAACTATACTCATTACAAAAGGCACACTCATAATCTTCCGAAGTAGCTTTATGTTTTTCTTGAGCTTCCTCGATCCCGATAAAGATCTTTAGCCATACCTTTGCAAGGTCCTCAACACACTTTCGCTTTTCTTCTTCTATCATGGTAATCCTTCGTGGTGCACTTGGTTATGTCCCTGTTGCCTAAACAAATGGGCTCACAACGGGTTTGTCATAAACATAGGACTATGTGAGCAAAGTATTTCGTGAATTGATATACATACAAGCAATGAGAAAGGGAAATATGCATACATAACAATAAACCAATATTCAAAATTTACTCTCAAAATTCTTAATGTTTCCTGATCCCCCATTGATGTTACATAAAGTAGGAAATATTAAGGCATGCAACTTGAATTAGGCTCCACCCATTTAGGACAAAAATGTAGGCAAACCCCTACTGGCGAATCCATCAGCAGAGAACCTCTACATCATATGATTCAATCCTTAACATTTCCTTATGCAAAGTTTTATTAATTTATTATCCTGTCGTATTGTGAAAAACATGTGTTTTGAAATATAAATTTCCCTTCAAAAATTGTATCACTTTCATTTTTTCTTCGCCCACATATATTTCATAGCGATATATCATTGAGTTAAACTCATATGCACATGCAGTGTTACCTTTCAATAAGTAAAACATGAAATATGAAAAGTACTTGAATAAAACATAATTCAAGAAATAAGAAACTCACAATCGCTTTTCCTTTTCCCCTATCCTTTTCAGCGTCATTGTCACGCCTATCTTGTGACGCCATCCTCTGAACTCGCGGTATCGGAAACCGCTGAAATAGTATGCATTTTAATTGGGTTGCGTCTCTTTGATATGCGTAGCGTTGATGTTAAAAAAGTTTTAGGAAGAAGAGTTAAAATCCGTCAAAAATAAATACGAAAGCCAACTTAAATAAATGACAAAAATATTATACTTGCTGGCTGCCAACACAAACTCAACCTCCAAACAAGGCTGCTAACACAAAATCAGCCTCCAAACAAGGCTGCCCAGCAAGACACAAGACACAAAATCGACTCATAATAACAAGATAAACAGTAACCGGAAGAGCAATTGCTCCTACCTCAAATACTAGTCCAATAGTAAATAATAACCCACAAAAAACAGTAGCGAATTCAGCTCAAAGCAAAGCAGCCCCAATACAAAAAATGAGAAGTAATCGGCCACACAGTACAAAAGCAATCCCAAAACAAAAATCCTAAATATAAGGACAGCAACACAAATAACTTAATACACAATCCTACTAACAGTTAACAAAACAAGGGTAACAACCAAACCAAAAAATGGAGGAGGAGGGACCTTATTGTGGGGGAGAAGGAGGAAGCAAATCGCTGCACAACTGATCCTTCTCAGATACACAAAGGTGTGATGAAGTTCTTCTAAGATCTCTAGAGGAGGCACTGAAGAAGGTAGGAAGCAGAGGAGACAAGCGACGACTCAAAACCAACGGAAGAAATGCCCTAATCGAGCGGCACAGGATCAACGACACGGAATCAGCGACACGAGAGCAGCGACACAGAGCAGTGGCACAGAGCAGCGACACAAAAGCAGCGACACAGAAACACACCAGCAGTAGCAGAAAACAATAGAGAACGAGAAGAGAAGAGGAGCAGCAGTCGGGAAGAGGAAGAAGAAGCCGGGATCAGCGGGAGAGGCTTAGCAGCACAGGAACAACGCAGAAACGGAAGTGCGGGAAATGAGAAGGGCTCGACTCCTTTTATTAACATGAGTAAGCGGCCAACGGTGAATATCAGCCAAAAATCACCGATACATGACTGTAGGTGTCACCAATTTAAGCCCAAAATAAACCACTAGCCAACACAAAGCTTGACCAAGTGTCAACACCAAATCAAAATCAGCCATAACACTTAATTCCACGTGTCAAGTGCATAAGCTAGTATACTACCCAACCAACACAAGCCCAAACCTGCTAATAGCAACCCACATAACAACACTAATATTTGTTACAAACTAAAAAAACATGAGCATCACATATATTAGGCTAATAACACTCCCAACATAAATGAAGATCTTTTAAATAGCAAAATGCAAGGAAAATACGAAAAAAATATTACGTAAAATCAGTACTGCCTTGGGTTCTCATCATTGGGATCAGCAGGAGAGGCTTAGCGGCACGGGAACAACGCAGAGACGGAAGTGCAAGAAATGAGAAGGGCTCGACTCCTTTTATTTACATGAGTAAGCGGTCAACGATGAATATCATCCATAGTACAAAACGTACGCCTGGAGGGCGGATGATAACACCGATACCCTTTCGTGGTGGAGTAGCCAAGGAAGACACTAAAGAGCGCGAGGATCAAGTTTGTCCCGGTGTGGTTGATGAACATGGACAAAACAAACACAGCCGAAGACATGAGGGAGATGAGTGGTATGGACAATAGTCATGGTGGAGAGACGGGCGATCAGAGTGGCATGACGAAGGGTACGAGAGTGAAGACGGTTGATCAGGTGAGCAGCGATGAGCACGTCACCCCTGTAGAATTTAGGGAGATGCATAGTGGTAAGAAGGCATCGAGCAACACGAAACATGTGTCAATTTTTCCATTCGCAACCCTATTTTGAGTAGAGGTGTGAACACAAGTAGTCTGATGGATAATACTATGGCAGACAAGGTAAGAACTAAAAACCCCACGATTGTCATACTCCCCCCCATTATCACTTCGAAGAACCCGATTGAGTCTATTAAACTGGGTCTGCACCATTTTATGGAAGACTTGAAAGCAAGCGAAAACGTCACTCTTTTTTTTTAACTTGTACTCCCATGTTGTACGAGAAAACAATCAATAAAAATAACAAAATAACGAAATCCAGATAATGCTAACATAGGGGAGGTGTCCAAACATCCGAATGTATTATATCAAAAGGAATGCTACTAGGAACAGATATATGCGATGACCAATGATCCACATGTTTTGACTTGTAACAGATATCACAGACAAAAGTTTTAAGAAAATGACTAAAAACAAGAAATAATTTTTTGAAGATAAGCAGGCGACAGATGTCCAATACGCTGGTGCCAGTGGTGGACATCATCGGAAGTAACAGATGAGCAGGAGAGAGCCAAAGAGGGAAGCTGGGAGTCCAGGTAGTACAGACCATCACGATTCCTACCACTGCCAATGATCTGCTTCGTACTCAGTTCCTGAAAGACATAGGTATCAGAAAAATGTTACAAAACAGTTAAGAGATTTAGTAATATTGCTAATAGAAAGTAAATTCCGAGGAAAAGGGGGAACATGAAGAACCATATGGAGGGAAATAGTCGAAGAACAAGAGATATGTCCTTTCCCTGCAATGGAAGATAGACTCCCATTGGCAGATATGACCTTATCCTTACCAGACAAGGGAGTATAGGAAAGAAAACCGGATGAAGATCCCGTCATGTGGTGGGTGGCACCCGAATCGAGCACCCATTCAAAAGGGAAAGCCTGGGCAGTATGAGGACTTGGCATAACAATTGTGGCAAGAGAAGTAGGAGCACCGAAGGACTGATTTGGATGAGAGTGAAGCAAGGAACGAAAGACATCCAACTCTTGTGCAATCTTCAGAGAGCCTGAGTGTCCATGAGACCACTGAGGACCACTCATATGTGGCTCAATCACCTTCAGTGACAAGGCAGAACAAACGAGATCACCAATGACGGCTAGGAAAAACAAAAAGAACCCAACAACAACAACATATAGGACGTAGGAGCAACGAAATCAGCACAAAAAATCAGCAAAAAAACATCAGCAGCAGCCGGGCAACATCACGACAACATTAAGGAAGCAGCAGTAGAACCATCACGGCAGCAGGAGCGGCGATAACAGCCGGGAGAGACGGCGGCTGCAAAGCAGAGGAGTCCCAAAGAAGGCGAACATGCAGACAGACGGCGGAAGCACGACCAGAGGAGACAAAGGGGGGGGGGTTCGCAGAAGATCGGCGCAGGAGAAAATAAACTCTGGAGGAGACGCCGGAGTAGATCGAAGCGAGCACACGCTGGATCGGGCTATGCGGAAGGTGGAAGGCCAGACTACATCACGAAAGGACGGCGACGGTGCCCCTCTTAATAGTCGGCGGTTGCTTGGAGTCCGCCGCCCGTCATCACCAAGGAGCGAGCAGCAACTATCGTGGCCGAGGTGGGAGGTGCGGGACGATGCGTGTGCAGAATAAGGCGGGCAACGTGGAAAAAATGGTTGGTGCAGGAATGAGAAAAAATTATGGTTAACCTCCCTCTGATACCAAGTAGAATGTCAAAATAGAAGCAAATAGTTGAATAGGACCTTACATGGAGGCTTATATAGAAGCCGAAATAATAACACGAGACTTAAGACAAAAATACAAATAACGAGACGACTTGAAATACAAAAAATATGACTAAGTTCAACTCTTGTTGTCTCACATTGCTGGCAAAAGTCATATTTCATGTTCTCCAACTATTTTACTTTCACCTGTTTTTTATGTTTCCTCTTTTCCACGCAATTTACTTTCCATCGACAATATTACTCAGTCCCTTAACTGCTCTGTAACATTTTTTCCCGATACCTGTGTTTTTTCAGGAACTGCTTACGAAGCGGAACATTGACAGTGCTAGGAACCGCAGTGGTCTGTATTACTTGGATCTCTAGCCTTTTTCTCAGGCTTTTTTCTCCTTCTCTACTGTTACAACTGATAATGTTTGCCGCTAGCACTGCGCCTTGGACATCTATCTCCTACTTATCTTCAGAAATTGTTTCATGTTTTTTTACTGTTTTTACAAACTTTTGTATGTGATGTATGTGATATGTCTAAACATGTGCGATATAATTCATCGCATTTATCTTCACCCAATTCCACCCCGTTTGCTGTTGTTCATTCTGATGTTTGGGGGGTCATTTCCCGTTTTATCAATATCGGTCTTCCGTTGGTTAGTCACTTTTATTGTTTGTTTTTCTCGCACAACTTGAGTGTATTTGTTAAAAAACGAGTGAAGTTTTTCTCTTGTTTTCAGACTTTTCATAAAATGATTCAAACCTAATTTAATGGCTCTATTCGTTTCCTTTAAAGTGATAATGGGGGGGGGGGGGATATGACGATCGTGGAGCGTTTGACTCATATCTTACCAGTCATGGTATCATCCATCAGACCACGTGTGTCCACACCTCTACCCAAAACGGTCTTACCGAACGGAAAAACCGACATCTCCTAGATTTTGCTCGTTGTCGTCTTGGTATGATGCATCTTCCCTAATCTTATTGGGGTGATGCTTCCCTTACCGCTGCCCACCTTATCAACTAGCTTCCCTCACACGTGCTTGACTATGCTACTCCCCTAGCTTTGTTCTCTACCATGATTGTCGTTTACACTTCCCATCTGCCACCCCGTGTCTTTGGATGTGTATGTTTTGTGCATATCCATTTGCCTCACCGAGTCAAACTGGACCCTCGGGCTTATCGTTGCGTGTTTCTTGGCTACTCCTCTACAATGAAAGTGTATCGATGTTTCCACCCCTCTCCAGGCGTATGTTTTGTACTATGAATGTTACTTTCCGGGAAGGAGAATCGTATTTTTTGTCATCGACTCACTCCCTTCGTCAGAGGGAGAGTAGCGATGATACTGATATTCCTCTTCCTCTTCTTCCTCCTTAGCCACCGTAGCTATCTCCTCCAGAGGAACCGGGTCCTCCTGTTCCCATTCATCTGCTCGATACTCCGATCTCTTCTTTTCCTCACGTATACCACTGACGTTCCTCAGGTATACATGCTACTAAAGTTCCACCTCTACCAGTTCCCGCTTCTGCCTCAGATTCTGATGATGCTGATTTGCATGTTCCTCTTGCATTGCTAAAGGTAAGATTACATGTACTAAACACCCATATTTCTTATCATGTGGCTTACCACCATCTTACCCCGGCCTATCAGGCCTGTCTTTTCACTTTCCTCGGTTGTTATTCCTAAGACATGACATGAAGCTTTGGGTATCCCTACATGGACTCAGGCTATGAAAGAGGAAATGTCTGCCTTGAACAAGAACCATACCTGAGATGTCTCGTCCCTTCCTCCTGGCAAGAAAGCTGTTGGCTCGAGATGGGTGTTTTCGGTCAAACAGAACCAAGAGGGTAAGGTTGAACAGTACAAGACACGGTTGGTTGCTTAGGGATACACCCAGACTCAGGGAGTTGACTAACAGGCGGCTTTCACTCCTGTGGCTAAGATGAACTCTATTCGGGTTTTGTTGTCATGCGCGGCTTCATGGACTGAGATCTTTACCAATTAGATGTTAAGAATGTGTTTCTCTATAGTGAGCTAAATGAAGAGGTTTACGTGAAATTCCCTCCTGGGTTCGTGAAGAAGGGAGCTGAAGGTCTTGTCTGCCTTCTAAGGAGATCTCTATATGGTTTGAAACAATCACCTAGAGCATGGTTTGACAGATTTCTCACGGATATGCTCATATTTGGATACAAGCAGACACAGTCCAATCATACTATGTTTATTCGACGATGTGATCAGAGGATTGGGGTCCTTATTGTCTATGTGGATGACATTGTGATCACTGGTAACGATATATAAGAGATTGTGAATCTCTAGTCTCTCTTATCTGTTGAGTTTGAGATGAAAGACTTGAGAAGATTACGATACTTCCTGTGTATTGACGTGACTAGATCGATCAAGGTATCTTTATATCTCAGCTGAAGTACATGTTTGATCTGTACAAGAGACCGAGATGCCTTGATCGATCTAGTCACGTCAATACACAGGAAGTATCGTAAACACCCCTATGGAAGAAAATCATGGAATTTGTGAAGATAGGCAGATGCCTCACGCTACCAGAGATTAGTTGGAAAACTAATATATCCATCTCGTAGTCATCCCGATATTACTTATGCAGTCGACATTTTAAGTAGATACATGTATGATCTCAGGATCAGACATCAAGATGCGGCATATCGCGTATTACAGTATTTGAAGAAATCCCTTGGTCGTGGTTTTCTGTTTTTCAAGAATGGCCACTTGAAGCTTGAAGTTTTCACTGATGCAGATAAAAAAGGATGTCGTGGTGATCGAAAATCCACAACAGGTTACTGTTCCTTCGTTGGAAGAAACCTTGTGACATTGCGTAGTAAGAAATAGAATGTGGTGGCCAGATCGAGTGCAGAGGCAAAATACCGTGTAATGTCACAAGACGTGTGCAAGGGTTTATGGTTGCGTACCGTTCTACATGACTGGGGGTTCCCCGTGACTTTCCCTTTTTCCTTGTTTTGTGACAACAAGGAAGCGATTAGTATAACTCACAATCCAGTTCAGCATGATATGACAAAGCATGTTGAGGTCGATTGACACTATATCAAGGATCACTTGGATAAAAAACTGTGGTTACGCCGTTCGTCCGATCTAAAGATCAACTGACAGATGCGTTCACAAAAAGCTTTGAAAGTGATGCGTTTAACGATGACATCAAAAAATTTGAAATGACCGACATCTTCCGTCCGACTTGAGGAGGAGAGTTGAGAGATATTTATTATTATTTACAAGTCGCGTCATTTCTTATTATCCTACTGTGGTGATAATTTTGTTCATGTGTCTTTCCCTACTCATATATGTACAAGTAGTGGGTCATGTGATTACATTTTAATATTATTTTTGATTTCAATTTGGTTTCCTTTCTCCCCGTCAGGGTTTTAACTATTTAATATTTTTAATTGAATTTTAATTTTCTAAATTTTGAATAGGAATTTGGGTCATTACAATTTCTTCCCCTCTTAACGGAACTTTTTCGTCCTAAAAAATCTCATTGTTTTAAAAGTTAACATGCTATTAAATATCAAACCAAATTAAAGGTAACAACACGTCAATTTTTTTGATTAACTATACGTATTTTACATAAGCGTTGAAAGATAAATTCATATTTACATGATTCATTTTCTTTTGTTTCGATAAGGCTCTAAATGAAAAGCACGAGGCTAGATCTGCCTTTCTTCAGGAACTTCTATTTCTAGAGCTGATGCAGAAGCTTAAGATTCGGTTCCCATCTGATATAGTTTTGGTTAAGGTAGAAGTGGTGGTCCTCTTAAACCAACTTCTTTATTTTGATTGAGTTTTGGACATTAATTCCGCTTATGACCAGGTGGACGTCTTGACGACAATTGAAGCAAACTCTTGTCAGACATTCTCCTCTATGAAATTTTTTGCACTTCGCACATTTTGTTAAGGTTGATTGTGACACATTACTACTCATGGTTGGGATAGATTGAAACAACCTCTTATCTTTCCACTGTGATTTCTCTTTGCTTGGACTCTCCGTTGGAATAATTCTTGCCTCTTCCGAGATTTCTCTTGATCAATTTCAACCATTCAGGCCCTCTCTACTGGTCTTCCGTACTCAAGAATATTTAAGGGTACCAAAAGTTTACGTATCTCATCTTGAAGTTCTTGCTGAAACTGACGACAACTATCTTCTTCAGTTGCTACTATAGAATCTGCATAATATGCTAATCTAAATTTTTTTATTTCATATTACAGCACTGTCCTATTTCCTTAAACTAGCCTGAGAAACTGGTCGTGTAATAATTTCTTTTCAGATCTAGGTACGAACCAAGTTGTAAATTATTGTATAAATTCATTCAAGGTAGCTAAACCGCGAACTTCATACATTATTTTTTCTATATTATCCCACCATTTCTTTATTTCGCCTTCTAATAAAAATGTAGCAAAGCTACTTTTCTGTTCTCTTGACACTGCATTACTTGGAAGATTGTTTCAATTCCCAGGATCCAGTCTTCTGCCTCTAATGGGTATAATCCTCCTCTAAAGGCTGGCAGTTTTAACTTTAACAATTATGTTAGAAAATCCCATGTAAAGAGCCCATTATTGGGCCCATTTTTTGCTTTCTCTCTTCTCTCTTTTTTAGTCCCACATCATGTATATGATTGTTCTCTCTCTTTCTTCCTCCTATATATTTGTATTTTCTCTTTGTATTTAGACACACAAGAAATACATACAAGTTTCGAGCTCTTTCTACATGGTATCAGAGGGGAGCCAATGGGATCGTCGATGTCGCACACGGAAGCCGGAGGAGCCGTCGATGTCGCAGGAGGAAACAGCACAGGACGGCGGCGGCGGAAGCAGTTAGCGCAATTGTCGAGAGAAGCCGACAGGAGAAGGTCCCGCTCCCGTCTCCGGAATTAGACGATGATTCGGTCGACGGGAGCGAGGGGAAAGGCTATTCCCGTGAGCCCTATCAGGTCGTGGTCGCGGAAGGATGGGTCGGGGAAGGGGGAGAATAGTAGCAGATCGGGGAAAAAAATTTTAGGTCTCAGAACCGTTCCTCTGATACCATGTAGAAAGGAATAGTAAAGTGGAAGGTGCAATTCATTCATTCACATAGGGGCTTTAAATAGGATTACAATAGGACACCCAACAACAAGGGCTCGACTAGATATAAAAAGCTTGTGTGAAGGAGATAATGAGTCATAAGACACAAAGCAAGACATCAGATGTTGGGTAGAGATACAGTTACCTTGAGGGTCCAAAGAAGGATCCGATATCGGAGCGGATAGCTTGAGAAACACCGATGTACCTGGACTCCGTTTTCGCTAAGTATTCACTGCAGAGGATGAACGATCACAGGAGGAGTATATGTAGTTACAGGAGGAGTAAATGTACCCCTTCCTCCGGGTTAGAAATCAGTTGGGTGTAAGTGAGTCTTTGTCATCAAACATGCTGTTGATGTGACGATTGACCGTCTGAAGGCTCGTCTCGTGGCTCGTGGCTTCACCCAGCAACAGGGGCTCAACTATGAGGAAACTTTCACTCCGGTGGCCAAGCTCAATACCGTTCGTGTCCTCATCTCCGTCGCTGTCCATCGCCAGTGACCCTTATTCCAACTGGATATCAAGAATGCGTTTTTGAATGAGGATCTCCAGGAAACAGTGTATATGCAGCAACCACCCGGGTTTGAGACCACAAGGGAGTCTCAGGTCTGCCGTCTTTTGAAGGCTCTGTATGGTCTCAAACAATCCCCACGGGCATGGTTTGAAAAATTCAGTAAAACCCTTCGAGATATTGGTTTTAGTCGGAGCTCGGCTGACTTCTCGCTGTTTACTCGTCACCGAACAACAGGAACAGTCCTTCTGTTAGTATACGTTGACTATATCATAATTACAGGAGATGACTCACAAGGGATACATGCAGTCAAATTACATCTAAGTTCCGTCTTTCAGACAAAAGATCTGGGGACCCTACGATACTTCTTGGGTCTTGAGGTTGCCAGACGACCAGATGAGCTTTTCCTCTCTCAACAGAAGTATTGCCTCGACCTCTTTCATGATGCAAGCTATTCAGGATGTAAACCACAAGTTGTGCGACCAGGCATCTGACTCGGATCTTCTGCTCCAGAATCCAGAATATTATCGTCGCCTCGTTGGAAAATTGATTTATCTTACGGTAACCAGACCAGATATTTCCTTCGCTGTTGGTATTGTCAGCCGGTATATGCACTCCCCTCGAAGATCTCATCTCCATGCTGTTGAACGCATTCTCAGATACCTTAAAACAGCTCCTGACCAAGGACTTGTTTACAGAACCTCCTCTTTAGCTCCAACATTGGTGGCATACTCGGATGCTGATTATGTTAGTTCCCTTGATGACCGACGATCTACCAGTGATTTTTGCACTTATTTTGGAGGACATTTGATTATCTGGCGAACAAGAAACAAGCGGTCGTTGCTCGATCATCAGCTGAGGCAGAATACCAGGCAATGGCATCTGTAGTGTCTGAACAAACATGGCTTGAGAGTCGTCTCTCCGATCTGTGTGTAAAGCTACCTTCACCTTCTCTCCTCCTCTGTGACAGCCAAGCTGCTATACATATTGCCAAGAACCCGGTCTTCCACGAAGGAACAAAGCACATCGAAGTCGACTGTCACTTCATGCGGGAGAAGGTTCAAATGAAGAAGCTCGATCTAAAGCATGTTCCAGGGACTGGACAAGTTGCGGATGTCCTCACAAAGGATCTTTCCAGGCCCCTCTTCTATCAGTGCTTGTCCAAGCTTGGCGCATACGATTTGTACGCTCCAACTTGCGGGTGAGTGTTAGAAAAGCCCATGTAAAGAGCCCATTATGGGGCCCATTTTTTGTTTTCTCTCTTCTTTAGTCCCACATCATGTATAGGATTGCTCTCTTTCTTTCTCCTATATATTTGTATTCTCTTTGTATTTAGACACACAAGAAATACATACAAGTTTCGAGCTCTTTCTTTAAATTACATCAGATCTATATCTAACTTTCTCTGTTGAGATTGTACTATTGGAGATAAGAGAATCATAAGAGGAATTACGGGCGGTGGAACTTGTGGGCATGAATTAACATTACCCTTCCACCCAACCAAGTGATGTTGGAAACGAGTAATTCCAACAGTCAACATCTGCTTACAGTAGTTGCTTTTGATTTGGTTGGCATCATTTTCAACGAATTTCTCATCAAATGCTCAGAATGGATCTCTACCGGTTGGTACCATTGAAAGGGGCACCTTACTAGATCTAATAAAAGAAGCCATTCTAAATAACCAAAGGTTCAAAACATTCGAATTATCAAACTATTTAAAATGAATTGAAATATATGAAATGAAACAAACTATTTAAAATGCAGAAGTTTTATTCAAATCACAGGAATTATAAATATTAAGACAACATCAAAAAAAGACCGCTAAATATTCATTAGATCATCTGATCTTCTGTGATCATTCATTTTTCATACATCTTTCTATTTATCCAACGTCATTTTGCATCATCAATATTATACTAATTATTCTTTTAAAACTCAATTAATCTATCCTTAAGAGTAGAGAATTCATCGCTCATAAGCAAGGTTTTAAATGTCGGATGTCGGGGACATGTCGGATTGGGTTTTTAGATGTCGGATGTCGGATGTCGGAGACATGTCGGAGACATTTTAAAATGTCGGATTCGTACTTATACTTAAATTTATAATTTATAAGTTATAACATATTAACTTAAGTTCTTAACTCTATCAACTACATTAATTTTTCTACTTAATGAGCACCTTTTCTACTTATACTCTACATCAAGCCATCAATCCCTCGGGAGTCGGGACAACCGGACAACCGAGATACCTATCAATTATCATCCAACCACACCATAATCTTCAAAATTCAAATTCATCAAACAGTCCTAATTCATCATCACCTCTAAAGAAAATGAGATTACTATACAACTGCTGCCACAAGAATAAAGCCAGAAAAAATGCCAGAAATATGCCAAAAAAAACCCTAAAATGCCAGAAGAGCTGAAAAAAATGCCAGAAGAAAAAAAAATCCCCTTAATACGCAAGAGTAGAAGCTAGGGCATCAGTTGTTAGACTGTTAGTGAGAGCCGGATAAGTTAAGCACGTAGGAGTGTTAGACTGTTAGTGAAGGAAGAAAGAAGGAGGTAAGAAAATAAAGAAAATGAGATTACTAGACAACTGCGGCCACCAAGAAAAAATGCCAGAATAAAGCCGGCCGGTAGGAGTAGTGAAGGAAGAAAGAAGGAGGTAAGAAAATAAAGAAAATGAGATTGCTAGAAAACTGATGCCAGAACTCAGAAGCCAGAAAAAATGCCAGCTAAAATTCAAAAAAACCCTAAAATGCTAGAAGAAATGAAAAAAATGCCAGCAAAAATTCCAAAAAAACCCTAGGGCATCAGTTATTTCATTAGTAGAGAGCTAGAGATAGAAGCACGTAGGAGTGTTAGTGAAGGAAGAAAGAAGAGGTAAGAAATTAAGAATGACTCCCTCAAACTGGAGAAAAAAATTCCTTGTAGCCTACGGCTTACCAGACGGGGAAAGGAGAGCGGCGAAGCAAGAGACTGGATATTGCTATTGAGCCAGCCAGCCAGGAAAGGAGAGCAGCGAAGCAAGAGAGGACGACGACCGCCGGGGAAACGAAAGGAGAGAGCAGCGCTTCTCCTTTCGCAGATCGGGATAACTTTAGGTCACGCGAGACGCGAGTGAGGAGAGCGACGGGATTTTAACATTTTATAACCCTGTATTCCGTTTATTGATTTATGTCCGATACTTCATCCGATTTTATCGGCCGATATATCGGATTAAATCCGATATATCGGCCGATATTTTCAAAAACGACATAACCTATATATTTCTATTATGCATATCGCTTTGTCTCCAAACAGGACATGTCGGCCGACATGTCGGACATGTCGGCCGACATTTAAAACACTGCTCATAAGTCATATCCAGCCAAGAACAACATTCAAATTAGCAAACCAACATTCTATTTATATTCAAGCACCGAGCAATGCACATCTAACCTTTTATTTTCCGAACTGATGTTTGGGGTCCTTGCCTTGTGGCCTCTATTTTTGGTTTTCATTGGTTTGTTATATTTATCGATTGTTTTCTCGTTGTACGTGAGTCTACTTAATGAAAAATAAAAATGATATATTTCCCTTATTTCAACGTTTTCATAAAATGGTGGCTAGTCAGTTGAACGCTGCCATTAAAATTTTGCGTAGCGACAATGGCCGTGAATACGTGGACTCCTCCTTTGAGCGTTATCTAAGTAATCAGGGAATTATCCATCAGACATCTTGTATCTACTACACTCCGGCTTAGAATGGAGTCATCGAGCGAAAAAATCTTTATCTTCTAGAGGTAGCTCGCTGCCTCCTCCTGAAGATGAATCTCCTTAAGTATTTTTGGGGCGAAGCAGTTCTTACAACGACGTACCTTATTAATTGCTTGCCGACTCTTGTTCTTGACCACAAATCCCCTCTTAAGGCTCTTTCTGTCTCTCCTATATATCTCTTTCCTCCGATCTTTGGGTATGCGTGTTTTGTACATGTGCGCCCCGCATCTAAGCTTGATTCTCGTGCCCCAAGTGTATCTGGGTATTCTTCGGCCCAGAAATGATATAAAGCAAGCTTCCATCCCGCTTCTAGAAAGATTTTCATTACTATGGACGTCACGTTTCGCGAGTCTGAGTTTTACTACAAGTCCTCACTTCAGGGGGAGTCTTACCCAATGGAAGTGAGCTCTCTTCCCCTACCTATTCCCCCTCCCATGACTATCTCCACTATGACTACTCATGTGACTCCTTCTGTAACTACATCTACTCCTCCTGTGATCGTTCCTCCTCTGCAGTGTATACTTAGCGAAAATGGAGTCCAGGTACATCGGCGTTTCTCAAGCTACCCGCTCCGATATCGGATCCTTCCTTGAACCCTCAAGGTAACTGTATCTCTACCCAACATCCGATGTCTCGCTTTGTGTCTTATGACTCATTATCTCCTTCACACAAGCTCTTTATTGCTTCCATCCCGCTTCTAGAAAGATTTTCATTACTATGGACGTCACGTTTCGCGAGTCTGAGTTTTACTACAAGTCCTCACTTCAGGGGGAGTCTTACCCAGTGGAAGTGAGCTCTCTTCTTCTACCTATTCCCCCTCCCCTGACTATCTCCACTACGACTACTCATGTGACTCCTCCTGTAACTACATCTACTCCTCCTGTGATCGTTTCTCCTCTGCAGTGTATACTTAGCGAAAACGGAGTCCAGGTACATCGGCGTTTCTCAAGCTACCTGCTCCGATATCAGATCCTTCTTTGGACCTCAAGGTAACTGTATCTCTACCCAACATCCGATGTCTCGCTTTGCGTCTTATGACTCCTTATCTCCTTCACACAAGCTCTTTATTTCTTCTCTCTCCTCCATTTCTATCCCCTCCACTTGGCAGGATGCTACTGCTCACCAAAAGTGGCGAGATGCTTTGCATGAGGAGATGTTGGCCCTGGAGAAGAATTGCACATGATACTTGGTCCCTTTTCCACCTGACAAGACTATGGTAGGGTGCAAGTGGGTGTTCTCCTCCAAGCAGAAATCTCAAGGTGTCGTTGAGCTAATGGCTCGATTGTAGCTCGGGGCTATTCTCAGACCATGTGCGTTGATTATCAAGAAACCTTCACTCATGTGGCAATGATGAATTATAGAAGGGTTTTGCTCTCATGTGCTGCTTGTAGAGAGTAGACTTTGACCCAGTTAGATGTGAAGAATATTTTTCTTCACAGGAACTTGGCAGAAGAAGTCTACACGTCGTTACCGCTTTACCTCGGTAGGATCTGGGGGAGGTATGCAAGTTGAAGAAAGTCTTGTATGGCTTAAAACAGTCTCCTCGGACCTGGTTTGTGAGATTTTATAAAGTTATGGTCACATTTGGATACTCCCAGTGCAATGCAATTCATACTTTGTTTGTAAAGCACAAACATGGGAGACTCATGATTCTTATTGTTTATGTGGATGCATCATTATCACGGACGATGATACTGCAAAAATCCAGATTCTGAAACAAAGACTTATGAAGGAATTTGAAGTAAAAGACCTGTGAAATCTCAGATACTTCCTAGGAATTTAGGTCGCTCGATCACATTATGGTATATTCATATCACAGAGGTAGTATATCCTTGACTTGCTTTAGTCATGTGGGATGAGTGGGTGTAGACTGGCTGGCAGCCCAATTGAAATCATCTACAAATTAAGTAGAGATGATGGGGAAGAAATGACAAATATCACTGGATTTCAACGACTGGCTGGTCGGATCATCTATTTATCACATACTCGTTTGGATATTTCATATGTTGTTGGTGTTATCAGTCAGTTAATGCACTCACCAAAAACTTGTCACTTAGAAGCCGCCCACCAAATCCTTCGGTATCTCAAGTCCTCTCTTGGAAAGAGTATCCTGTTTTCATCAGGCAAAGAACTGGCTGTTGAAATGTATACTGATACGGATTGGGCCGGTTCTGTTGATGATAGGAGGTCCACCTCTGGTTATTGTTCACTAGTTTGTGGTAATTTGATAACATGGAGAAGTAAAAAATATATGGTTGCTAGGTAGAGTGCAGAGGCAGAATTCAGAGCCATGGTGCATGGAATTTGCAAAGGACTATGTATCAAATCTCTTTTGAATGATCTTGACATAGAAAACAGGGATCCCGTGAGACTTTATTGCGATAAGAAAGCCGCCATCAGCATTGCTCACAATCCTGTCCAACATGACCGCACAAAGCATGTGGTGGTTGACCGCCACTTCATCAAAGAAAATATAGAACGAGGAGTTGTGAACACTTCTTTTGTCCTTTCAGATCAACAGTTAGCGGATGCTTTCATCAAGGGATTAAGTCAAACGTGTTTGGAAAAATCATGTGCAAGTTAGGCATGCAAGATATCACATGCTCAACTTGAGGAAGAGTGTTGGAATTATGTTATTTATTACTTTTATTGCCTTCTATTTTTCTCCCTCTTATATACAGGAGAAAGCCTAATTTCCTTAATGTGGTTTTGATTTTCTTCTCTTCAACAATATCGTTTTAGGTGTCAAATGATATCTACAACAACCCTTCAAACTAGAGACCAAATCTTAGCTTTCTCCCTAGAACATCTCTTGTAGGCTCAGGAGTGGGCGAAGACGTATTATGGAAACACACACACACCTATGGTGGTCTAAGAGTAAGTGCATGACCTGGTGTGACTGAAGCTTCATCCCCATCGACAGTAGATGACCGCCCAACATCTGAACAATAAGCTCTTCCCAGGCTACTATGGGCTCGTATAGGTGTTAGAGTAGATTGGGACGGGTGCTTACCTCCTAATATTGCTGATCGGGTTGATGTTACATGATGTCTTCCATGTCTCACGATTGAAGACATTTCGAGGAGCGACCACAACGATCATCCCTGAGCTACACCATTTTTCGAGGGGCGACTGGTAACCAATCCATTGGATGCCATTTGGTCCCACCTCAGTCGAGGGATTTGTGAGTTCCTTATCTGCTGGGACATACCACTACATGAGGAGACTTGGGGGGCACTGGAAGACTTCCGGAAAGCAGCCCGACCTTGAGCTTAGGGGCATACTTAATTTGTAGTGGCAATGTGATGTCACCTACACTTCTATTAGACGCAAATATGGCTTGAGAGATGTAGATGGCAGAACTTGATACCACTGAGATCCTATTTTTATTTGCATTTATTTTAATTTGTCACATTTTGTCAATTTGTTTAATTTACATCTATTTATGGAATAGGTTGGTCTGGACCGCACAAATTTTAATTTATTGGACTTTGTATTTATACCTAAGTCCACGTTGAAATCAGGCATGCCTGAGTTATTTTCGGTTGGGCATCCTTGAGGTCATAGGGATTCGCTGACTTTTGTTTTCAAGAGGATCGCAAGCACAGAGCAGGATCCTGGCCAACGTCGGATTATAGCTAGCGCGGCAGCTCCTGTGTTGAGTCTCCACCGAGGTACTCAGGTCTTTCTAGTGGGCAGCCTCTAGGACGATTATTCGTTCTATTGAGTGATGATTCCTTTCTGCTCTTCGCTTCCACTTTAAATCTGCCCATCGAAGCTCCGGCTTCGGACGTTGCAAAATGGATCCAACACTCAACCTCGCCATAGGTTGACATCCAGAATCATGGGGAAAGCACCACTCTGATCAAGCCCGTCTCCTTCCTCCTTTGCATTCTATCTTTTGACCCGATTCTTTGCATGCGTTTATGTCAATTTTATTATTTGTTTATGTCGGCCTTACAAAATTACGGTCCTGTGACTTCCAAAGTTATTTCATTGTTTCCACTTGAGAGAATAGCTAATAATTTTCTCTTTTGTTTGTTTGTTTTGTTTTGCAGAATATGGAAGAGCAAGTCACATATACAACTGGTATATTTTGTTAGATACTATGATCTATTTTCTCCAGAGCTTTTAATTTTTCTTATTTGTGTACTGTTGGTAGATTTTATCATTCAGTTAGTTTGTTAGAAGAGATTTTGTTAGGAATTTGTTATGTTCCCGGGATTGCGAACGTGTAAACGGCCGGTTGAGAGGAAAGTCCCGGAGGAGGGAGGAAGACCCTTTCTTCGATCCCTTGGGAGCAATGGTGGAGATGAGGAGGAGGAGCTTCTCACGACGGCGGGGTGCCTGGGTGCGGAGCGACGGGGGCTGCGAGCGGCGCGGCTAGGACTGCGGGTTTCGGTTCGAGCGGAGCGAAAGGGGAAAAGAACGGGAGAATAGAGAGAGAATTAAGAGAGAGAAAATATTTATTTAACTTCTTGCTGCCGTTCTAGACCACAAACCCCCACCTATAATGTGGGCAAAATCCGGTTCAACCCAAAGTTCTGAAATGCCCTCTTCATAAGGCTTAAAACATGAGGATCAAAATACTTAAATTGAAATAGAAATAACGATGATAAGGCGCAGACGGTCTAGGCGGTTGTTACGCGAGGCTCGCGGCGCTTGTACGTCTTGCCCCAATGAGGATCCGTAACATCTCCTCCCTGCTCGACATCGAGCTTGTCCTCAAGCTTGTGTTGTGGTGGCGGTGGCAATGAAACCAAGGGTGCTGCGGGAGGGTTGCCCACGAACGGCTTCAATTGCTATACTTGAAAGACATCGTGGATCTGCGCGTCATCGTCGAGTCGGAGACGGTAAGCTACATCCCCGATGCAGTGAAGAATCTCGAAGGGTCCAAAGAATTTAGGCCCTAGCTTCTGGTATGCTCCCTTAGAGACGGTGGCCTGACGGTAGGGCCGGTGTTTCAGCCAAACCCAATCCCCGGGAGCAAAGAATAACTCGTGGTGGCTGCTGTTGTAGGTGGTCTTCATCAGTGTTTGGGCCTGGAGTAGACGAGCCCGGGCGAGGCGCAAGACCTCATCACGCGTGCGGAGCTCGGTGTCGACGACGGTAGAGAGAGTCGAGCCAGCAACATAAGTGAGGAGACGGGGTGGATCCCGTCCGTATATCAGGTGGAAAGGAGTGGTCTGGAGGACAGTGTGGTAGGAAGTGTTGTAACAGTACTCCATCCATGGTAACCAGTGGGCCCAGTCCTTCGGGCAGTCCCCTGTGAGGCAACACAAGTACACCTTGAGCATTCTATTGACCATCTCAGTCTGACCGTCTGGCTGCGGGTGGTAGGCTGAAGAGAGTGTCAGCTTTGTGCCACAAAGGTCAAACAACTCCTTGCCAAAACTGAGATGTGAAAACCTTGTCTCGGTCAGAAACGATGCTCTCCGGTACCCTGTGGTGACGAAACACACGATCGAAGAAAACACGGGCCACAGTGAGTCCTGTGATGGGGCGGCTCATGACAATGAAATGGGTCCCCTTGGAGAAGTGGTCGACCACCACAAAAATGACAGAATATCCTCGGAAAGAAGGCAGTCCCTCGATGAAATCCATGGAGATATCGGCCCATATCTGTGTCGGCACTGGGAGAGGCTGTAGTAGACCGGCTGGAGAGAGAGACTCGGTCTTGCTGTGCTGACAGATGACGCATGCTGCAATGTGAGACTGAACACTGCGCTTGAGTCCCGGCCAGAAGAACTCGGTGCGCAGGCGCTGAAGGGTCTTGTGGACTCCTTCGTGAGTACGGTCATGGACGACTGCTAGAATGTCGGCGATCAACGGAGAAGTGGCCAACAAGTAAAAGCGTCCCATGTAGAGAATGAGGCCGTCGCTAACTGTCCAACATGGTGGAAGTCTCCCCTCCTGGATGCGGCGTCGTAGCTCGCTGAGGGCGAGTGTATCGTCGATCTCCTGAAGGAGACGAGGAAGAACCCAAGAGGACGGCTCAGACACGACATAGAGAGAGGCCTCCGACGAGCCGCGACGAGAAAGAGTGTCGGCCTCACGATTCAAGTGGTCGACCTTGTATTCCACCTTGAAATCGTAGCCCAAAAGTCGGCTCACCCAGCGCTGCTGTGGCACCGTCGTCAATCGCTGCTCCAACAAGTACTTGAGGATGAAGTGGTCGGTACGGATCAAGAAGGTACGGCCCCATAAATAGGGACGCCAGTGATGGGTGGCCTTCGCCCGACCGATAAGCTCCTGCTCGTAGGCGGGAAGCTTCCGATGGTGGAGAGTCGTCTTGCGGATGAAATAAGCAATCGGGTGGCCTCCCTGTTGAAGTACCGCGCCACAACCATGCTCAGACGCGTCACATTCCACCTGAAACTCCGTCCCAAAATCCGGTAGCTGGAGGACCGGGGCTGAGACCAAGGCCTGCTGCAGTGCTCGAAATGCCTCCAAGGCGGCGATGTCCCATATAAAACACTGGCGTCGTAGAAGAGATAACAAGGGGGCGGCAATGACGGAGTAGCCCTAAATGAAACGCCGGTAGTTGCCAGTCATGCCCAGGAAGCAGTGCAGCTCATGCTGTGGCTGAGGAACGGGCCAGTCGAGGATCCCTTGAATCTTAGTCGGATCGGCCGAGACGCCCGTGTGATCGATGATATGCCCCAAGTAGGCGACTTTGTCGGTGCCAAAAGAACACTTGGACTCCTTCAGGTAAAACCGATGAGCTCGTACGAGCTGGAGAACCATTCTGAGATGGTCGAGGTGCGCCTCCCACGTTTTGCTGTAGACCAAGATATCATCGAAGAAAACAAGGACACAACGACGAAGAAGAGTGTGAAATACCTCATTCATGAGGGCCTGAAATGTAGACGGGGCATTTGTGAGCCCGAATGACATCACAAGAAACTCAAAGTGACCATGATGTGTGCGGAAAGCGGTCTTCTCCACGTCCTCCGGGAACATGCGAACCTGGTGGTACCCCGAGCGAAGATCCAACTTGGAGAAATAGTGTGCCCCATGCAACTCATCCAACAACTCTTCAACAACTGGAATAGGAAACTTGTCTTTCACTGTCTGCGCATTCAAGGCCCGGTAATTCACGTAGAAGCGCCAAGAGCCATCCTTCTTATGGACTAGCAGGACCGACGAGGAGAAAGGGGAGACACTGTGGCGGATGATCCATTGCCAAAGCATCTCGGTACACTGACGCTCAATCTCATCCTTTTGGAGGAAGGGCTAGCGGTATGGGCGGACGACCACTAGGGACGTACTCGGAAGAAGACAAATACAGTGATCCTGGCGGCGCGAGGGAGGAAGCCCATTCGGCGCGGCCATGGTGTCGCTGTACTCTCGAAGAAGAGTAGAGAGGCATGGCTTCTCGGAATAATCAGGCTGGAAGGAGAAGGCGTGACCAACATCCCCCTTCGGATGATCGTGCCACACTGTCCACGAAGGCCCCTGTCCCCAGGTCATCGTCAGGGCGTCCAAATCCCGCAGAATCGGCCCAAGAGTGCGCAACCATCGCGCCCCCAAAACTTCCTCGAACCCCCGCAGAGCTATGCCAATGAAGTCCACCCGAGAGTGAAATTCACCCGCAATGATCAGAACGTCCCGGCAAACCCAGGTGCAGACCATCGCGACACCATTCGACACGACAACACGCAGGCGACTGCGAGCAGTAACTGTTAGCTGAAGCTGCTGAGCAGTGAGGTCACTGATGAAATTGTGTGTACTGCCGGTATCCATGAGGGCAAGGAGCTGGTGCCCCGCCAAGAAAATGTGCATTTGAACTGTGTCCTCCGAATGTGGCCCCGACATGGCATTGAAAAAGATGGTGGGGTGCCCTGGCTCGTCATCCCCGACATCCTCGTCGGATGGGTCGTCGATCTCTAGCCAAAAGTGGCGCTTACATTTATGCCCCTTTGTGTAGGGCTCATCACAATTGAGACTGAGCCCCTTTGCACGACGTTTGACCATCTCCTGAGTGGACAAACGTCGGCTATGTGTCGGTCGCTCCCCTTCTTTAGTCCGAGTCGCGCCTCCCCCTGGTTGCGGCTGAGCATGACTGGGGTGCTGGAAAGAGGTATCGCTGGTCCGACGACCCATGTGGGGACGATCCAGCAATATGCGCCTCTCGCAGAGTAAGGATTGACAGACTGAGAGCTCTTTCTTGATTCTATGGGTGGTGGTGCATGGCCGTTCTTAGTTTGTGGAGCGATTTGTCTGATTAATTCCGTTAACGAACGAGACCTCAGCCTGCTAACTAGTTATGCAGAGTTCAACCTGCGCGACCAGCTTCTTAGAGGGACTATGCCGCTCAGGCCACGAAAGTTTGAGGCAATAACAGGTCTGTGATGCCCTTAGATGTTCTTGGCCGCACGCGCGCTACACTGATATATTCAACGACTATATAACCTTGGCCGATAGGTTCGGGTAATCTTTTGAAAATTTCATCGTGATGTGGATAGATCATTGCAATTGTTGGTCTTCAACGAGGAATTCCTAGTAAGCGCGAGTCATCAGCTCGCGTTGACTACGTCCCTGCCCTTTGCACACACTGCTCGTCGCTTCTACCGATTGAATGGTCTAGTGAAGTGTTCGGATCGCTGTGACATGGGTGGTTCTTCGCCTGCGATGTTGCGAGAAGTCCATTAATCCTATGGGGAATCAGTTCCCTTCGGATGTCATCCCTAAGTCCTGTCCGGAAGCGAGATGAAGTGACGATGGGGTCCTGCAGAATATCTCTACAGACAACTAGCTCGTCAAATCGTGACATGTAATTTGCAACGGAGAGTCCCTTGATGCATCACATAAAGCTAATCTAAGAGCTGATCACGATACGAAGCTGAGAGGTATTTATCTTTCAAGCGCTGCTTCATCTCGGCCCCCGGGTTATGGGGCAATAGTCGTCCCCATCAAGTGACCTCTACAAACTCGACCAATATATTTTTGTTTGGCCGATCAATTTCATTTTGGCGAACCGTACACGCCCCTTATCACTCATCTCAAACCAATCAAAGTAGTGATCCATATCCATAAGCCAATCACTAAATGTCTTTGGGTTCAGGTGACCGTCGAAGGAGGGTGCATCAATGCGGATACACCGGGTAATAGCATCCTCCTCTAGAGTCATCCTGCGACATGGCTCATGGTAGTCACCGTACTGATCATCATAATCATAGTCGTATTGTGCGGGTGGGGCCTGCTCTCCACGATCTGGTGGGGGAGGGGGGGGGGGGGGTGGGTGGACGTGGCACATCGGGAGGACGGTGATTCCTCCCTGGATCTTGCCGATACTCATAACCACGATGAAAATTCCCTCTTGCAGGAGGAGGGGGGGTCTCGGCGAGGGAAGTCTCTACCACGTCCTCAGGAGGTGTAGCATCTCGGGGACCCTCGAGAGGCTCCTCGTCAGGGGGGAGGAGTCGCTCGACCTCTAGGGGTCTCTAATTGATCAACCCTTGTGCTAATTCTAGTGATTTCGCCCCTAAGGGTTTTGAATTGGGCTCCTATCCAATCAAATCAATCGAGAACAAGTCTTTGAAACTTAGCGGACTTTATGCCCGACTGTGAACTGGCGGCCCTATTGTCAGTGTGATTGTGATTTGACATGGTCTGACGATAATCCCTACCACAACATAACATGCAAGTGGCCCTAAGCTAGCTTTGATACCAATTTGATGCAGTGGCAGGTTGACTTGGGGTGGACGCTTTAAATGCAATCCTACATGCGATGAGGTGTAATGCCAATGCAGAAAGTGGTACGTTTTAAAAATTACAACTGTAAACAATTTTATAAAAATAAACAGTCGCAAACAGTCACAAACAGTAATTAAGGGAAAACTAGTATCAATTCTGTAAAGAGAGGCCTCAAACCTTGTATATACTTCTTGAATGAATAGTTACAAGTATGAATACACTTATATAGGAGAAGAAAGAGAAGAGAAATCCTAAATACAAGATGTGGGACTAATACATGGAGAGAGAAAAGAGAGAAAACATGGGCCCTTAATTGGGCTTTTCTAACACTCCCCTGCAAGCTGGAGCGTACAAGTCGTAGGCACCAAGCTTGGATAAAAACTGATAGTATAGAGGCCTGGAGAGAGCTTTTGTCAGGATATCCGCAACTTGGTCTTTAGCAGGAACATGCTCCAAATCTATCTTCTTTGACTGTACCTTTTCTCGGATAAAGTGACAATCAACTTCGATATGCTTTGTGCGTTCGTGAAACACCGGGTTCTTGGCAATATGTATTGCTGCCTGACTATCACAAAATAAGGTAGCCGGTGATGAGAGACGAACACCCAAATCTCCCAGAAGGCTCTCAAGCCTGGTTAGCTCGGAAGCAACCGCAACCATAGCTCGGTACTCGGGCTCGGTACTCGGCTTCAGCAGAAGAGCGTGCAACCACAGATTGTTTCTTGCTACGCCATGTTATGAGATGACCACCAAAGTAAGTGCAGAACCCCGTAGTGGAGCGCCTATCATCGATAGATCCTGCGTAGTCAGCGTCAGAGTAAGCGACGAGTGATAGAGATGTGGATGGCTTATACACAAGTCCTTGTCCGGGGGCGATCTTGAGATATCGAAGGATGCACTCGACTGCTTGAAGATGAGATGTCCGAGGAGCGTGCATGAACCGACTTACAACTCCTAAAGCAAACGAGATGTCTGGTCGAGTTACCGTAAGATAGATCAGCTTCCCAACCAAGCGTCTGTAATATTCCGGATTTGTAAGCAGCTTGTCAGAGTCAGAACTATGGGCCGAGAGCTTGTGATTTGCGTCCATAGGAGTCTCCGCAGTTTTGCACCCAGAATAACCTGCATCATGAAGGAGGTCCATACAGTACTTTCTTTGAGATAACACAAGACCATCAGAGCGTCGTGCGACCTCGAGCCCAATAAAGTACCGAAGGTTGCCCAGATCTTTGGTCTGAAAGGCGGAATTTAACTGTTCCTTGATCTGTTGTATTCCTGCCGTGTCGTTGTCAGTAATTAGGATATCATCAACGTAGACCAGAAGAATCACAGTCCCGGTGGACCGGTGGCGGGTGAAGAGAGAAAAATCAGCCGAGCTTCGAGTGAAGCCACTAGCACAGACCACCTTAATGAATTTTTCAAACCACGCACGCGGAGACTGTTTGAGACCATAAATGGATTTCCGAAGGTTACATACCAAAGACTCCCCCGTGGTCTCAAATCCGGGAGGTTGCTGCATATAAACTGTCTCCTGCAGATCGCCGTTGAGGAAGACATTCTTAATATCCAACTGATAAAGCGGTCAGTGACGATGAACGGCCAAGGAAAGAAGAACGCGGACCGTGTTCAATTTGTCCACTGGAGAGAAAGTTTTCTCATAATCAAGGCCATGTTGCTGAGTAAAGCCCCGGGCCACGAGGCGAGCCTTCAGACGGTCAACAGTGCCATCCACCGCATGCTTGACAACAAAGACCCATTTGCAGCTCACAGAGATATGATCAGTAGGAAGAGGGACCAGATCCCAGGTCTGGTTAGCCCAAAGAGCCCGCATTTCATCTTCCATGACTGCCCGCCACCCTGGATGTGTAAGCGCCTCCTGCACAGAGTTAGGAATAGAAATAGAAGAAAGAGAGGTGGCAAAGGCGTAGAGAGGTGGTGTCAGCCGATGGAGAGACGCAGTTGGCCAAAGGATGAGCAGTAGAGACGGGAGCCGGATCTGCCGTAGCC
Organism: Platanthera zijinensis; assembly: GCA_039513925.1. Taxonomy (NCBI): domain Eukaryota; kingdom Viridiplantae; phylum Streptophyta; class Magnoliopsida; order Asparagales; family Orchidaceae; genus Platanthera; species Platanthera zijinensis. Next base: position 267,175,351 of record CM077079.1, on the reverse strand, counting down.
GAGGTATTGCTGGTAGCGGGGAGCTGGTTCACGGGAGTATCCCTGGATGGACGTCGAGAGTAGACCCGAATGAGTGGTGGAGGAACCCGAGGAAGAGCTGGTTGAGAGGAGGAAGAAGAGGGTAGAGACGATGGCGTGACTGGTACGACAGGCCGGGGAAGAGGTGGAGCAGAAGACGAGGTGGGGGAAGGTACGTGGAAGGGATGGTGTTCGCAGAAGGTGACATCTGCAGAAATAACCAGTCGACCATCAGAAGGAGAGTAGCAGACATATCCCTTTTGAGTCCGGGAGTAGCCAACAAACATATACTTGACAGCCCGAGGAGCAAGCTTGTCGGAAGGAGGGCCAAGATGGTGGACATGACACACACACCCGAAGACCCGTGGTGTGAGAGAGGTGGGGTTGGTGGAGGGATAAAGAAGTTGGAGTGGTGAGGCAAAATTTAGCACAGATGAGGGGAGGCGGTTAATAAGATGACAGGCTGTGGAGACGGTAAAAATTCCAATATTTGACCGGAACTTGCATTTGGAACATAATGGAGCGGGCAACATCGAGAAGATGATGATTTTTCCGTTCGGCGACCCCGTTTTGCTGAGGGGTATAGGCACATGAAATTTGATGGATGATACCGAACTCGGTGCAAAGAGTAGAGAAGGCACGCCCGGTATATTCGCGAGCATTATCGGTGCGGATGACTTGGAGCGGGGTGACGAATTGCGTACGCATCTCAGTAAAAAAGGCACGAAACACAGAAGGAAGATCAGTACGATTACGTAGTAAATAAAGCCATGTAGTACGCGAGTAGTCATCGATAAAGATGAGAAAATAACGATAATCAAAAATACTGGGGACACGATAAGGACCCCATACATCAGAGTGAACTAAAGAGAGAGGAGTAATACTCCTGGTACAAGCAGGGGGAAAGGAAGAACGTTGTTGTTTGCCGTAGATACAGGATTCACAAGAGAACTCCTGCAGAGGTACATCAGGAAGAGCCCGCTTGAGAATCGGTAGGAGGGCATGCCCAAGGCGGCGATGTCAATCAACCGTGGAGATAGCAGAGAGAGCAGATAGAGTAGTAGGTGAGATGTCCAAGATATAAAGCCCGTTCAACAGCTGCCCCTTACCAATGGTACTCCGGGTGTGACGATCCTGCATAAGAAAAGAAGAAGATGAAAAAGTTATGCAACAGTCAAGGTCGTGGGTGAGACGACTAACAGAAAGTAAATTGAAAGGGGATCCCGAAACATGAAGAACCGAGGAAAGAGAGAGAGTAGGAGTAAGCTGAAGAGCAGCGGTGCCAGAGACAGGAAGTGTATCACCGTTGGCCACAGTGATGCAAAGGGGATGAGGCGTCCGTTGGTACTTGGTGGGCTTCTGGGAGGTAATATGGTGAGTAGCCCCGGAATCAACGATCCAACAGGGACTATGAGAGAGACAGGTTATACCTTCCGCAGAAAAGGACGCGACGGAACCGGAGGAGAGGCTGAGGGCACCTTGAAGCTGTTGGAGTTGGGTACGAAGCTCATCGATATCTTGGCGGGTAGTGGAAGCCAGATCGGGGGCAGAAGGCCCAGTGGGAGTAGGGGCACCAGAGGTAGTAACAATAAGGTGAGGAGGAAGGCCGTGCTTGCGGTAACAAGTAGCTTCGAGATGATTATCGCGGCCACAGTAAGTGCATTTCATAGAAGAAGGACCACCACGTCCTCGTCCCCGAGACGGCGGCCGACCCCCCCGAGTGGAAGATCCACGAGTAGGAGGGTTCGGAAGGAGAGGTTGCTGAAGAAGAGCGGGTGCAAAATCATGAGGAGCCTCAGAAGGAGGCGTGACCTTGAGCAACATGGAACATACATCGGACAAGGACGGAGTTGTGGCGGATGACAGGATCTGTGCGCGAACACTATGCAGGTGGGGAGGAACACGAGACATCATCATGGCGATCGCGACAGCTTCTTTCTGGTTCCGTTGAATGACGAGATCAGTAGTGGGAGGCTGATGTTGAATCCAAGCCTCGGTCAAACTCTTTGCTTTAGCCACAAAGGAGAGCATATCGCCAGGAGCACCGGGGGCAAGATTCTGAAGATCAGAAATTATATCATAGAGGTGTTGTAGGTTGTCATGCCCGGAGTAAAAAGAGTGAAGCTCCTCCCACATGGTCTTGGCCGTGTCATGATACATGGCCATTCGGTAGGGCTCAGTGTCCATGGAGTTGAGAAGCCAGGACTGGACCCGACCATCGTCGCGATGCCAGTCATCGGAGGGAGCAGTCGGAGGGGCCCGGGTCAAGTGGTGAAGAAGACCCTTCGTCTGCAGAACACGGCGAACCGAGTGAACCCATTCAACAAAGTTCCTTTTTCCAGTGAGGGAGATAGTCGTAATCCGTAATTCGTCACGAAGTTCGGAAGCCGAGGCAGCCGCACGGGCTGGCGGAGCAAAAGTAGCCGCAGAAGTATCCGAAGCCATGCGCGGCCAGCAGAAGAGGCCGGGCGGTTAGAAGAGAGAGAAGAGTTAGTCGTACGGTCTCGGCGGACACTCCAATGACCAGGAGATCGCGACCAAACAAAACGACTAGCACGGAGAGAGACCACAGCAGAGAGAGAGAGACCGCGGCAGCAAGAGAGACCGCCCGGAGAGAGAGGCAAGTTGCCGCGAGCAGCGGTTAGCGAGCAGGGAGAGACCGCGGTAGAGAGAGACCGCGCGGAAGTTGCCGCAAGCCGCAGCGGAGAAGGTGAGATAGCACCGAGTAGGAAAGAAGGGCAGGTCGCGTCGAGCAGGAGAACAGGTCGCGACGAGCAGGAGGCAGGTCGCGGCGAGCTGCGATCAGCGAGCAGGAAGAGGCCGCGAGTAGAGAACTCGAGCGGTCAGAAGAAGAATCCGCGAGTAGAGAACTCGAGCGGATTAGGCAGAGAGAGGAGGCCGCGAGTAGGAAAGAGAGAGCCCGCAGCGGACAGCAGAAAGGAGAGGTCGCAGCGGACAAAAAGAGCCCGCGCGGGTAGAGAAGGAAAGGAGAAGGTGGACCCACGTCAGAGAGGATTATAAAAGGAGAGGGGGGGGGGGGGGAAGAAGGAGGTGGAAGCCACGAGAGAGACAGAGTTTGAGGCGGATAGAAAAAAAGAAGCCGCAAGAGTCCGCGACTAAGGGAAGCCGCGCGGACAGGGAAGGAAGAGAGGCGGGTAGAAATTGGCTAGGCCGGATACCCAAGGAGGAAACTTGGGTCTGATACCATGTAAAGAGAGGCCTCAAACCTTGTATATACTTCTTAAATGAATAGTTACAAGTATGAATACACTTATATAGGAGAAGAACGAGAAGAGAAATCCTAAATACAAGATGTGGGACTAATACATGTAGAGAGAAAAGAGAGAAAACATGGGCCCTTAATTGGGCTTTTCTAACAAATTCATCAAACGATATAAGCACAATTATTTTAAGCATGCGCAAAATAAACCCTTCAAATCACTCAATCACAGATACTAATAATATATAAAATAAACATCAACTACAGATTGGGTGCCAAAATAAACAACGATAGAAAATTAAAACTCCAAATACAACTTACACATGCAAGCGACAACATGACGGTTAATTGCGGGCTTCCAAGGTTGCTACTGGGAGAGGTGGGCGTTGGTCAAAGGATTTGGACTGGAGCGGGTGTCAGATAGTGTGTGTAGGGACTGGATGCGGGGGGGGGGGGGGGGGGGGGGTTGGCTTTAGTAGAGGCACACAGTGCGGGAGAAGGATTGGCGGCAGGGGGATGGTTAAGAGGGAGCGATTGTGAGGGGCTGAAGGAGGTTCGGGTGTAGAGGGATGGACGGGGTAGGGCTCGCTATTAACTACAAGAGGCGGGGGAGCGTGGATTTGGTGATGGGGAAATGCTATCTACATGAAATTGGAACGGAGAGGGGTCAGTACCAGAACTATTAGGGTGATTGCGGTGGGTTCAGTGGATGGGAGATGGGTCACTAGAGACGGGGACTGACTAGTGGGCTGTGGATTTGCAGGGGGTTGCGGGTGATGAGGAGGGGAAAGAGGAGACCTTGGAGTCGCACCTAGGAGCGAGGCGACATCTTTCATCCGGCGTCACATCGGGCGTGATAACCGACGGTTGCAAAGAAGCAATTGAACCGTCGATAAACCTCATTTAACCGCTGCTTGCACTATTTATAACCCTAAAACCAACTTAAGCACCCGAATCGGATGACTCTTAATGTCTGGGCCGATCGGGCGTCAAATACAATTAAAAACTTAAAAAGTAATATATGAAATCGACTGGGATCGACCATCCGGACGCAACCACGGATTTGGATCGTTCGGCTGGGTAGCGGATCACCGTCTTCTGCGGGAATATACCCGTGTCGGGGGTTGCGCGCCATCAGGTATTGGTTGGAAATGTTTTGTGCTAGACAGAGTTTCTTTTTTGATATTAATTCATGCTAAAATGAGTCGAGTTTGCTGACCAAGGATCTGTTAACCATCAGAAGGAACTGCAGTACCTTTTAGTTGATTCCTCTAACATTGAAAATCTAAGCTAGTGTTTTACCCTTTTTGCTGATTTTCACCTTTTTCATTTTGTACAGTGATACCTTTGATGAGAACACCCCTCCTTCAGATGACCCTGGATACATTTCTTCTCTAGGCGCTGCAATATTTCAGGGAATGTACAGTGGTGATAATCATGCTGTTTGGCTTATGCAGGTAACATGGATCTAAGTTTTGTGATTTTTCTTCTAAATAGCATATGCTTGGATCCTTCATTGCTTTCATGGCTAATGATAAAAATATTTTTATACCTGTAGAAGCAATGATAAAACCCCATAAAGCCTAACATGACTTTGGGAGTGAGTGTGTGTGTTTACAATATTATGCATAATCAATTATAATGCCTAATACTATTTTTTAATAAGTGAATAACATCTTAATCCGACAAAAGTACCTACAAACGTCTTAATTCAGCAAGAGTGCCTCCCAATGATAAGAATAAGAAGTAAATGAAAATACCAACTTGCTTATAATCACAAAGAGATGTTTCCTATAGAGTTTTCTCCTTTGAATCCCAACACTTTAGAAGAAACTTGAAATAGCTTTTACACATTGCTCTTTGTTAAATAAAATTTTGAAATCTCTCTGAAGGATTGGTATTGTCGGTTAGGACTATGAACGGAATGTGGAACTCCGAGATTTTGACACAGGAGTATGCTATGCACATGAAACTCTAGGAGATACAGAACCTAGGTGGAATGTCGGGGGAACAACCTGTGGGACACTGAAATGTTGCAACAAATATAAACATTGCAAATTAATACAAACTTATGGAAAAAACACTTATAATATCATATCCATAAAGATATAGTCCAAGAGTACAATGCAAATAAGAACAAGGACCCCAGAGAACAACTTACGCATGTATGTAGAGGCGAGGCTTTGCGGTGGCGATGCTTTGGAGAGGTATATGACAAAAGGAGGGGATGAGGGTAAAGATTATATTGGGGAATAGGGTTGTTCGGGTCTAAAGATCCCCAATGACGTGAAAAGATGAAAGCTAAGAGGGTGATTACAGATAATGGAAGGGAAGAAGGTTGTCGGCTAATCTGTAAGGGTCATGAAGGTTGGCGTAGAGGAATGAAGGGGGTGGAGCACGACAAAGAAGTACTGGAGGGGTGAGACAGTGGTCAGGGAATCGCCAGAGGGTGGGAATTTGGCCGCTTGACTACTGGACTCGTGCTATAAGAGGATTAGATGGTGACTAGGGCTCAAGCTGGGAAGTCGAAGGCAGTTGTGGCTCAGGTTGTAGTAGTAGGAGCTGCCTGAGGCTGGGCCTTGCAGTGCGGTGGAGGAGTAGGTGGATGTTTACGTCTTGAGGTAAATATAACATGGGAGTGGGGCTCGACAGTCAAGGGAATGAGGCTCTGCAGTCAAGGGAATGGGGCTCGACAGTCAGGGGAATGGGGCTCGATACTCAGCAGTCAGGGGAATGGGGCTCGACAGTCAGGGGTTTGGTGGGGGGAAACAGTCGGTTGGAAAAATTAGTTGTGGGAACTAATAGGGAGGGGCGAAGTGGAACTGTCACCTAGAGTGGCTCACAGAGCCGACACTGTGAGGATGGTCCGACGACTTTGAAAAATCTGATCCAAAGCTTCGGTTCCTTCGCTTTCTACATACACGCACGCGTGCGCGCGCTCAAAAAATAAAATAATATATATATTTATATATATATATGTGTGTGTGTGTGTGTGTGCATATATATATTACATGCAAGGTAATTTACTGGGATCTCCCCTCGAACTTTGCTAAATTACTGACAACACCTCTCTTATTTTTGAAATTACAAAAAACTTTCCCTAAAATTTTTATTTCATTACAAAAACCTCCTCTGAAGTTTTTATTTTATAACATCCATGCACAGAAACACCTCCTTCGATGTACAGTGTACATGGGGTATTTTTCATCATGAATATAATGAAATGAAAAGTCCATGGGAGGTTTTTGTAATGAAATGAAAATTTAAGGGGGATTTTTTGTAATTTCAAAAACAAGAGGAGTGCTCTTAGTAATTATGCTTACTTATAGGGGAGGTTTGGGTAATTATATATATAGGAGTATAGGACACACAATACTAGGGCAACCGATATGGGCGACTCATATTTCTCAAGACAATCAGTTGTCAAAAAGCTGAAGTAATAACTGAAAAATAAAATAAATACATGCTAAAATGTCAAAGCAACTATTGTGAGCCTCCCTCTTTGATCTCGAAACCGGCGGAGGAGCTATGGCGGCCGAGGAGCTGCGCCAATCAGGAGGGTGGAAGTCACGCGTATTGGCTAGGGCAAACACACGGGATATTTACCGTTGGTTAGAGAGAGAGAGAGATAGGGAGAGAGGAAATTAAGAGGAGAGAGTTTTAGGTTCTAATTTCTTCCATACCATCAAAGCCAAGCCGGTCAATATTTAAGTTCACAAACACGTCCCCCATTTGGGCTTACGACAAATGGACACAATACCTTAAAAATAACACAACATAATTTTGAAGATAACGAAGATAACTGACGTCGTCACGCCCCATAATAACAACCATCCAGATGTATCCATGGATTGTGATTGTTCAAACGGGAAATATATCTGCACCTACGGTGGAAATAGAGATGAGAGGGTTATTGGGTCTGTCGATCTCCTCATGTACGGTGATCTCTATCAGCTTCCCTGCGTATCACTCAAAAGTGCGCTAATGATTTTCTCACTAAGCTTAAAGGTTGTTGAAATCCCCAATTTTGCAAGCTGAATTCTCTTTTAAATGATTTGTCAATGGAAGTTTAGTAGGAATATAGTTAGTTTGAACTGAGCTAGCAAATTTTCAGTTAAGGTATTTTTTAAGGGCTTAATTGGAGTAACTACAACTTACAGCTAATAAGATTGTTATCTGTAAGTCAACAGTGCAGATTGAGAAGTGAGAAATCAAATAACTGGAGGAATCAAAGGTATACTGCTATAGGATATTTCTTAAGGTTGGATAAGTAAAGGACAAACGTAATGAGCTTAAGTAAGGATTGCTCCACTAGTTCAAAGTCCATTATAGTGATTTGAGTTGAGAACGGGAGTTGAAGAAAGAAATACAGCACAACAGAGCTTGTACTTTGTATTTTAGTTTTACAGAGGTTAGAAGCGGCGGGATGGGCCCATACTGACGACTAGATGATCGATGTTGAGGATGTAAGATTTAGCTAAATATTACTTTCAATCTTAGGTGGAGATTTATGCTGTAGCAGAGGTTTGAGTTCAGTTTTAATGACAGTTTTTACCTAACATATACAAAGACAAAGATTTTGGCAAGGATTGTGTCGCTACGACCCTAGCAAGGGATTTTGACGAGTTCCATTGAAAGCTTATGTGGAGGAAATAATTTGAAATACAGTGAAGTAGTCGTGTATTAAATTTCAGTCGGAGAGTGAATCATGGCTTTACTGTCAGAAGGAGGGTACTATGCACAATTTACTTGTTTTGGTAAAATAATGAATACCAGAGCCAACCACTGGTGTTTAAAGGAGTGTGATCGTTGAGTTTGGACATCTCAAAGTAATGATCAGAAGCTAGCTACAGATCATGCTTAAGAATATGATCAGGTCGAAGAAATCTATACAAAATACATTTACTAGATTGAGATCTATGAGCAAAGGGAATAATCTAAAGAAAAGACTTAATACCTGAGATAAAAAAAGGTTGGGATATAGAAGACTATAAATGAAGATCCAAGACATGATTTTGATCAAGGGAGCCTAAAAAAACTTTAAATAATTATCAAAGCTTGGTCTTCATCACGGGCATAAAGTGATTCGATCAAAGCAGTTTGGTTAGAATCCAGTGGTTAAAACAATATCTAAGGGTATATCAAGATCCAATTGCTAGATTTTAATTTTGTGGCTAGATTTTAATCTAAGATTAAGCTTGCTAGTCTGCTAGATAAAGGATCAATGGAAATGCATATGAAATTGCTTTCCTTGAAGAGGAAATAAGCAATTCTGATTACTTTAGTTTTGTTTGACTTCATTACATGAATTTACAAAAATTACACACTTCTAATCCTAATTTCATCATGCTTTACTTAATGATCTATTCAAATATAATAGGATTAGCAAAACATCATATCTGTGCTATCATCAAAATAAACTTATGGGGCTCATAAGTACAACCGTTTCTTTTTTTAATGATGAAAAGCAATTGATAATGTGGGTAAACCTTGTTCTTATTAATGTGTCCATTCATGCCATATGAATTAATATATTAAGTTGAAACATACAATTAAAATTATTTACTTTTCATATTTCTGCCTCTTTTGCATTATAAAAAAGGCAATATTAATGATTATGGTTCTCCTTTTTGCGATTATAAAAGGAGAGTATTCAAATATTTTCTTGCATTTTGTTTCCAATTAATGACAAAAATTGATGGCTAAAATTGAATGACATCACTTGTTGCTGATGAAAAAATTGTTGATATTAATATCTGAGCTCTGTTTGGCTCAGCTGTTGTTGATGAAAAAGCTGTTGATCCAATAGAGCTGGTTGATAGAGCTGTTTTAGCAGCAATAATGAAAAAGCCACAGACTGTTTGGATAATTTGTACATAAGTGCTGATCGAATAAAACTTTTTCAATTAAGTTGTTTGGAAGAATAACTTTTTGAAAGCCATTTTTAAAAACAAAAATATTTAAATGTATATTGTTCGTAGACAAAATTAAGTATATAGTAAAACTTAAATGTTTTCCATTGTTCACTAAATAAAAATAAACAATTATATTTGCAGCGCATTATCTTCTCCATTAATTAATGTTCACACGTGCGATAAAAAATTGATATTAATCAAACTTTTCAAATTGATAACTTCTAGAGTGTAAAAAAGAAGCCTGAAAATTTTACTTATGAGCATTGTACAATTCTTCAGCAATACTCTCTCGTACTGCAGACATATGTTCAACACCTCTAACATCAAACATATCAGTTTCTATATCATCTCCTGTTATACTGTCATCATTATCTGGGGGTCTGAATGAGTCATCAACATCTCAAAAATTAGATTCTAGGTCCCATCGAGATGGATGTCTACAAATGAAGTTATGCAATTGAACGCTAACACAATTGAACGTTGTTTCTTAAAACAGTACTGCGGATTTTTTTAAAGAACGTGCCACTTTTTCTTCCAAACAACGAATATACGCTCTATCACACTTCGAAGAGATGAAATGTGCCTTATTAAAATGCTCATGTCTGCCTTGGATGGGACGACTCCCGCGTGCATAATATGCCAAATGATATCTTATTTTTGGATATGGTTTTAAATAACCCGTCTTTAATGGATATCCAGCATCCACTGAATAATATTTACCTTTAATTAATTTGATATGTTAAACATATTAATATGATAGTGAATGATTATAGCATATATGATCATTTATTCAACAATTTACCTTGAGAGGGATGCGAAAAATATAGTCTAACGTCTGTCAATGCGCGTGCGAAGATGCGACTATCATGAGTGAATCCTTCCCATCCAGTGAGTGCAAATATTGATGCACCCAATGCGTCATAATCTTTTATTTATTTAATCGCGTATTTCTTTTCTTGTACTCGTTTTATTTATTTGCATATTTCATTTCTTGTACTCGTTGTTTAGCTCATCGGTTTGATTGGCCGACGAGACCCTGAATAAATAGGTCCGGTAATTTAGGTGGTTAGGACGTAAGAGGCAAGCTCAAGTTATTTAATGTCGCATAAATAATATTTGTAGGGATGCCCAAATGGTATTAAATCAATTAAGAGAATATTGGAAAAGATATATAAGCCAACAATTCACTTGGGGGCCATTATTTGGAAAACAATTTCAAACAAGCTCAAATCATATGCCGTGAGACATCATGGGGAAAAATATGGAAAATAATAACAAGGAAAAAACGTCTAATCCGGTAAGAAATAATTTAAAAGGAAATTGTTTGGAAAAGGATTGCTATTATAAAAACTAGACCTCACGACGGAGAGGGTAGAGATCGGATTTTTCAGAGAAATTTTATTGGTTTCTCGGAGTTGCCGGCCAAGCCTTCCCCTCTCTCCACTGCCCCGTTCTAGCTCGCCGAAATCCGAAGCACGCCCAGGGGACGACAACACCAACGACCTCCCTCCCCCCAACTATCCGCCACCGCCGTTCCCGTCCGCCGACGCCGCCGATCAGTGGCCTCCAGGTCTTCCGCGCCCAAACCGCATGGACCTCCTCTGCCTCCTGAAGATCCGGCGGTCTATCCCTGTTCGACAACCCGCCATCGTCCAAGTCTTCAGTAGCGGTAACGTCGACTTCTGCACCCCTTTCCGTTACTTCCATCCACACTGCTCACTGTCTGTGCCTAGGCTCGAGAAGGGCCACTTCCTGTTGTGACTCCGTGAGGTATCCTTGCTCCAAATATTAGTAAATTTATGCACTCCATTAAATAACCATGAGCTTGCCGTTGCGTTCATTCCATTTTTATTACTGTCTATTCATAAGTTATCGTTTGTAATTTTGCTCGTGATTGTGTTGATTCCGTGGAGGGTTCGATTAGCAAAACGAGTGAGAGATCCACTCTAGCGACGTTAACAAATTTCTCAAGTTCAAGGCGACGAGTCTGAATTGCGCGCGCAAACATTCAATTTGGCTACTCGGCTCTCCGTGTTTTCTTAAAATTGTTTTCAAAAGACCTAATATATTTTGAAACAAATAAAATATCTTGACAAAAATTTGTTTTGAAATCCAAACCCTAGGTTACATCAGCTTGGTATCAGAGATTGTGATTCGCTTCTATCGCGAATCACGCTATCCGGTTTTAAAAATTATTTTCAAATAATTCTCTTTAAAAAAAATAATAATCAAGTTTAATTTTTAAAAAAAACCATTATCATTTCGCCTTTAAGTTATAAATTTAGAAACTTTTATTTTTTCTCCCACTCGGGACCTCTGCAAATTTTTTTTAAAAAAAATATAAAAAATATCTTCAATATTTGAATATTTTTTTAAGCATCTAAAATATTTTGAATTTTTAACAACTAAAAAAAGTATTTTGAAATTTTTTCAATGGAAAAGAGGGTCGATCAATTAGAGAACAGCGTGGGAGATTTGGGCCGACGCATGAGCAACTTGATGAAAACGGTTGAAACTCTCACCGCCAATATGGGTAGTGTCACACAAGTCATGAATTTGTTGCACACGTCAGTTAATAATATCGAAGCAACCTTGCACGTCATCTGCACACCTGACCCAGTGGTCGAAATCGACCCTGATCATCGACCTCAGGAATTCGCACACCCCGACCCAGAAGCACATAACGAACCACGTCACCAACCCCATTGGGATATGGGAATCAAGCTGGATGTAGGTGACTTCGAAGGGCAAATAGTGCCTGAGAGCTATTTAGAGTGGTGTGAAAGGATGGATCGTTTTCTAGTTTGAAAGCAATTGACCCAAGCTAGGCAAGTTGTGTATGTCACGTTTAGACTGAAAGGGTCCACCCTAATTTGGTGGGGATAGTTAGAGCGAACTAGATTTAATTTAGGCATCCCCTTGATCACTATATGGCTAGAGTTTAAGGCGCAACTTCAAAAACGATACGTTCCACCCGACTATATGCAGATCCTCTATCGTAGGTTCCACAACGTAGCGTCAAGACAAATTATTCGTGGATGAATCTACGAATGAGTTCCTAGTCCTACAGTCTCGCCTCGACCTCCGAGAGGACGATGTCATGTCCGTTTCCCGTTACCTGAACGGGTTACGCTACTCCATCAGAGATCAATCAGAACTCCTTCATTATAAGGACTTAGGAGAGGTGTCGAGTCGCGTGCGTAGAGTAGAAGCACTGCAGAAACGAACATCTGGGAACAAGTCTACTGATAAGCCCCACCCAACTCACACTTTCACTCCCGTCGGACCCTCTCGACCAGTAGTGTCCACGAGCACCCCAACACTCCCTGCTCCTTCCACCAAAGGCAAGGAGGTCATAAGCACTAGACCTCAGCCTGGGACATTTAGATGTTTTAAGTGCATGGAGTCGGGTCATAAGTTTTTTGAGTGCCCGCGACACCACTTCGTCGCTGTCATCGATCCTTAGAGTGGAACAGAACCTGAGCATGCGGTATTTCTTAGTGATTCCCGGACTGACCCGACCCCTGAGACTTGGTTAGAGAGCGAGTATGAAGTTGAGGGAGAGCAACCAGACCAGTTAGTATGTGTTCTCCAACATAGTCTCCTAACTCCTAAGACTCCCGCTGACGACGACTGGTTGAGGAACAATATTTTTCGTACCACTGCCCGCATACAGGGGCAGTTCTGCTTCATCATAGATAGAGGTAGCATGAAAAACTTTGTTTCTCAACTCATGGTATATATGCTGAAGTTGAAAACGCAACCCCTAGGAAAACCCTATAGTCTATCACGCACCAATGTCTCGTCGAATTTTCCATAGGCACTACGTATTTGGATGCAGTCTGGTGTCATGTAACTACTATCGAGGTCTGTCACATTCTATTTGATCGACCTTGACAATATGATAAACATGTCATGCACGATGGTGCGAAGAACTCTCACTCCTTCGAGCGTAATAGGCGCAAGATCATTCTTCTCCTCCAGAAGAATAGTCTTGTTCATAAATCCCCAGAGAGGACTTCACCCCCTTCTATCACTATCTCCGCGATATCCTTTCCCTCCGCCACCATGTTACTGACTGGTTCCCAATTTTAGGAGGACATCAAGGATAGTGATGTCGTATATATGTTATCGGGTTTCGATTCCGCTCCCATTACTTCAGACATTCCTCGTACGGTGCTTCCGCTCATTGACGAATTCTCTGAGATTATGCCGAAGGAGTTGCCCGATCGCTACCCCCGATGAGAGATATACATCACTGCATTGGCCTCATCCTAAGAGTTAGCTTTCCTCATTTACCCCATTATCACATGAGTCCGAAAGAGCACGAGGAGCTACATAAACAGGTGACCGATATGATTTCGAAGGGTTACGTTAGGGAGAATATTGGTCTGTGCGTCGTCCCCGCACTTCTAGTTCCTAAGAAAGATGAGACATGGCGTATGTGTGTGGACAGTCGAGCGATTAATAAAATTACGATCCAATATCGTTTTCCGATTCCCCGATTGATGACATGCTAGATATGCTTAGTGGATCCCGTGTATTTTTGAAGATTGACTTAAAAAGTGGGCACCACCAGATTAGAATTCGACCTGGGGACAAATGGAAGACTGCATTTAAGACTAGTGAATGATTATATGAGTGACTGATGATGCCTTTTGGGTTCTCCAATGCTCCCAACACATTTATGCGAGTGATGAATCAAGTGCTTAGGCCACTCATAGGAGTTTGCGTAGTGTACTTTTATGATATTTTGATTTATAGCCTTGATCACGATCAACACATGATTAATCTTAGGCAGGTCTTAGAAATTCTACATGAAAATAAATTATATATAAATCTGAAGATGTGCACATTTCAGACGAATAGCCTGACCTTCTTAGGGTATATCGTTTCTTCAGAAGGCATTAGAGTTGATAGAGAGAAAGTTAAGGCAATAGAATCATGGCCTAGCCCTAGGACGATTACTGAGGCTCGAGGATTTCATAGGCTAGCCTCTTTTTATCGACGGTTTATTCAGAATTTTAGTACATTGATCGCACCTGTGACTGATTGCTTGAAGAAGGGATTGTTTGTTTGGACTGAAGAAGCCGAACACACATTTTTGTTGGTTAAAGAGAGACTCACGAGTGCGCCTGTGTTAGCGCTGCTTGACTTTGATAGAATTTTTGAGGTTGATTGTGGCGCATCTATCATATGATTGGCGCAGTTTTGAGTCAGGAGGGTCGACCTATTGCATTCTTTAGTGAGAAGTTGAATGAGGCGAAGACTAGATATTCCACCTATGACTTCGAATTTTATGCTATCGTTCAGGCTCTCCGTCATTGGAGGCACTACCTGATTCAGCGCGAATTTGTGCTGAATACTGATCATGAGGCTCTAAAACATCTGAACTTTCAGAAGGAGATCAGGCGTCACGCCAAGTGGGCTGCTTACCCGCAGGAGTTCACTTTCCATTTGAAGCACAAACCGGGTGTCCCAAATCGAGTAGCCGACGCACTTAGTCGTCACACACATCTATTAGTTACATTACAGCCTTGCATCACCGACTTGGATTCACAACACGACTTATACGCTATTGATCTTTTCTTTCGTGACATTTGGATCTCATGTCAGCATAGTGAGACTGATCCCACTACACAGTACGTAGTGAGTGAGGGTTATCTGTTTAGGGGCACCTGCCTTTGCATTTGCGAAGGACCACTCAGAGAGACTTTACTTGGGAAGCTCCACTCATCTGGGTTAGGACATATGGACCAAACCAAATTGTTAGACCTTGTTGTTGCTTGATATTACTGGCCCAACATGAAGCACGACATCATCGAGTTTGTTTGACATTGTATGACTTGTCAGCGATATAAATGACACACACAAAACACCAGATTATACACCCCTTTACCGATACCCGAGCGACCATGGGATGACATCTCAATTGACTTCGTGGTAGGACTTTCTCGCACTCAGAGGAAAGTTGACTCTATTTTTTTAGTAGTAGATCGATTTTCAAAAATGACGCATTTTATTCCGTGTAGGAAAACCTCTAGTACTGTGCATGTCGCCAAACTTTTTTTAAATAAATCGCTAGATTGCACGGAATTCCTATGTCGATCACCTCTGATAGGGATACTCTTTGTATGAGATATTTTTTGAAAACACTGTGGGCCTGACTAGGTACCAAACTCGAATTTAACAGCACATATCACCCTCAAACCGATGGGCAGACTGAGGTCGTTAATAGGAGTTTGGGGGACCTTCTTAGGTGTTTGACTGGAGAGAATCTTAAACAATGAGATCTTATACAGTCACAAGCTGAATTTGCATTCAATAATTCTACTAATCGTGTCACAGCTAAATCTCCTTTTGAGATTGTTTACGGATTCCCTACACCTCATCTATTTGATCGTCACTCTCTCCCGAGTTATGAACGTATTTCCTTTGATGCACAAGCCCATGCTGATTATTTAAAGGAATTGCATAAATCTATTACTAATAAATTGTGAGTGATTTCTGAAAAATATAAATCCATGGCCGATCGTCATCGTCGGGAGTTATACTTTTCAGAAGGAGATTGCGTGTTTGTTTATTTCAGGAGGCAGAGATTCACTCCGGGTACATATCATAAGCTACAATAGAGAAAGTTTTGTCCTTTCCAAGTCCGGAAGCGCATCAGTGAATGCATATCTCCTAGATCTGCCCGTTGAATTCAGTACTTCATCGATATTTAACATGGCCGATCTAACACCATTTTATGGAGATCTAGCGAGTTCTAGCCCGAGTCCACCTACTGCAGCTTTAGATATTACACCTGACTTAGCGCCAGTGCCAACGCCCACCACTGAGGAGGTAGACCAGGTTCTTGATGTACGAGAGATTCATACTCTCAACGGGACTTATCAGCGCTACTTAGTCTCATGGAGGGGACGAGACGTCATGGGCATTTCTTGGATTAGCACTGATGAGCTGAAGAGACGCCACTCAGATCTCTTGGTTGCTAGTTTTTGTGATCTCTCGCCGGGGTCGAGTTCTCTCAACCTCGGGGGAATTGATGCACCCAGTGCGTCATAATCTTTTATTTATTTAATCGCATATTTCATTTCTTGTACTCGTTTTATTTATTTACATATTTCATTTCTTGTACTCGTTGTTTGGCTTAACGGTTTGACCGGCTGACGAGACCCTGAATAAATAGGTCCGGTAATTTAGGTGGTTAGGACGTAGGAAGCAAGCTCAAGTTATTTTATGTCGCATAAATAATATTTGTAGGGATGCCCAAATGGTATTATCAATCAATAGAATATTGGAAAAGATATGTATGCCAACAATTCACTTGGGGGCCATTATTTGGAAAACAATTTCAAACAGGCTCAAATAATATGCCGTGAGACATCATGGGGAAAAAATCTGGAAATAATAACAAGTGAAAAAAGTCTAATCTGGTAAAAAATATTTTGGAAGGAAATTGTTTGGAAAATGATTGTTATTATTAAAACTAGACCTCACGACGGAGAGGGGAGAGACTGGATTTTTCAGAGAAATTTTACTGGTAGTTGCCGGCCAAGCCTTCCCCTATCTCCACTACCCCATTCCAGCCCGCCGAAATCCGAAGCACGCCCAGGACACGACAACACCAGGGACCCCCCCCCCCCCAACTCGCCGCCGGCGCCGTCGACCAGCGGCCTCCAGGTCTTCCGCGCCCAAACCGCATGGACCTCCTCTGCCTCCTGAAGATCCGACAGTCTATCCCTGTTCGACAACCCGCCATCGTCCAAGTCTTCAGTAGCTGTAACGTCGACTTCGGCACCCCTTTCCATTACTGCCATCCGCACTGCTCATTGTCTGCGCCTAGGATCGAGAAGGGCCACTTCCTGCTGTGACTTCGTGAGGTATCCTTTCTCAAAATATTAGTAAATTTATGCTCTCCATTAAATAACCTTGAGCTTGCCGTTGAATTCGTTCCATTTTTATTATTGTCTATTCATAAGTTATCGATTGTAATTTTGCATGTGGTTGTGTTGATTCAGTGGAGGGTTCGATTAGTAAAACACGTGAGAGATCCACTCGAGCGACGTTAACGAATTTCTTAAGTTCAAGACGACGAGTCTAAATTGCGTGCGCAAACATTCAATTTGGCCACTCGACTCTCCGTGTTTTCTTAAAATTGTTTTCAAAAGACCTAATATATTTTGAAACAAATAAAATATCTTGACAAAAATTTGTTTGAAATCCCAAGCCTAGGTTACATCAAATGTGAAGCACATATTAAAGTCACAAACAACCATCACATTTTGTGTTGTAGTACCTTGACGTCCAATATATTTAATTTGATCTTCAATGGGTATCATCGCATCTACATGTGTATTGTCAATTGCAACAATGCAGTACTTAAAGAATGACATGTAATGGACATCATACCTTATTTCTGCAGGTATATCTTTAAAATGACAATCAATTAGTTGTATACCATCAACTGATAGTAGCAATAGTGATTTAAGACCTTTCGGAAAATATCTACTTATAATTTCACTCGAGTGTTGAAATCGCTCTTTTGTTAATCTCACAGAGCCTCCATGTGCTAAGATGTACAATGTAATTTCTAGGACTTCTCGTGAGGTTGTGTTACAATCCTTGCAACTCATGATCATGTTCTAACTTTCAAAGTAAATCAATAAATATACACATACTTTGACATTTTAAATGTGTCCTAAATCCTATCTTGTTGTCATTCATGTAACTCTTTCAACCATTTCTCACCTTTTTGAGTAGACATCTTGCATGGTCTTGTCTCCTGTGTGCTATTATTTATCTCAGCAGTAGTTGAAATAATTATATTGCAGTATTTAACATGCTGCACACGTTATGGAGAAATACAGGTAGATTCTCCATAATCTTCATTGGAAGAGTCATGTGCTTCCATTACATTAGCTGTCAAGGAACATATCATAAATGCTTAGTTTTGGTTAAGAAAGAGCACAATGCTTCATTTAAAAAACAATCCATAGTAGTGTTTGATCAAAAGCTACCAAAATAATAGGACAATGATGTCTGAAAAATGATAGTTACCAAAATAACATTAAAAGTTTCCAAAACAACATTAAAAGTTTCCAAAATAGAAAATATCATATAATAGAAACAACAAAGAACATTTCATAAAATAGAAACAACATAAAACATAATAAATCGCTACATAACAAAACAACATACAACTGCCTAAATAGATGTCACTGCACCCTGTTCTCAAAAACATTTTTAATCCACAAAATTCGTATATCATCTGGAATGCTTATGAAAATCTCTCTGTTGTTTTTGTCCTTAATATAGTTCACAACAAATTAGTATAAGTCGAGGTTAGCACGTATCTCTGGAATACTGGAGATCAATTCCACTGTCTCTTTGATTGTGATAATTGACGGAGGCTTCACTGCAAGTGCAGATTCACGCAACTAAATGATGAAGACCCGACGGACAAACGGCGCGGGATCACGCGCGTTTATTCCCGTCGGAGGCGGCTTTGATTGACTTCTTGAGTTGGGCCTTCCTTTGCGGACGATCCGGCTCCGCGGATACGTTCGGAAAGTCGACGCCCATCTTTTTTGTATTTTGCAAACTTTATTTCGGTCATTTATTTTGGTAGTTTTGGCACCCGGAAGTTCGGCCAATCATAGCCGTTCATCATGGAAGCTTCCGGATGCCCCCTTCTTTTCCTATAAATAAACCCTAAATCTAAGAGGGAAGGAACGATGTTTTGAGAGCAGCAGCCGGTCATTTGGTGCGACGCCAACCTTCAGGTGCGATTCCTGGTTATCCTCCCCCTACCCCGCGATTTTCCCCTCCACCCTGCCTTCGTCGACCCCTCCGGTCTCCTCCAGCCCCACCGCCTCCTTCCTCCACCTCCAGCCACCTCACCCTGCCCCGTCCCCCTCTCCAGCAGCCCCGCCAACCCCTATATCCGCCTACCACCATCAGCAACCCCGTCGCCTCCCTCATACAGCCTCGCCGTACCCCTCCAGCACCCTCGCCGGCCACCGGCCTCCCTCCTCCAGCCTCCAGCAACCACCAAGCTCCCCAACAGCCACCTCATCAGCCCCCGACCCCCCTCACAGCCGTCAGAACCGGCAAGAGCATCCTCCGTCGGCTCCTATCCCCTCTCAGATTTGGGTTTGCACATGTTTGTAAGTCGTTATTTGCTTTCAGGTCTTGGACATTGAGTATGCTAGTTGATGTTATATGCTTATGGTGATTCCGTCTATTATTGCGTTGGTTGCTTGAGATCGTACTAACTTGCAGGGACATTCGAACGACAGTTCGACTAATTGCACTCTCCGAGTGTGAACCGCTCTCGTAGCTCACTTTCATTGCGTGGTCCCTTCCCGTATATTTGCATATGCTATAAATACACTTTTAATACATTTAAAGCGGTTGGCTTCTTTGGTGCTCTACTCGTGTTTGACAAACTAACCCTTGGGACCCTCCGGTGTGTCAAGTTTTCTTCACCCCTAGTCCACCACTGCATCAAATTGGTATCAGAGGAACCCGGCTAGTTTCTTAGCTTGCCTTCGATCCCCGCCTCCCCAACCTTTGCTCGTATTAGGCTAGGGAGCGTATGCTTCGTAGTGGTCGACCATTTCGGCATAGCATGTCTGACCCGAATCTCACGGACGATCGGCCCGGTAACTCCAACTCGACGGCGGAGATGACTACCGCCGAATTTCAACACTTGATGCTAGATCGCCTTAACCAACTAGGCGGTCAACTGGACGAACTCCGTGCGCGTCAAGATGCTTATGAGGGCCAGGGCGACCACACCGCCCCTCGTCGAGGTGGTCAACCTGAGGACCGTCATCATCACCCCATTCCCGATCGTCGCCCCCTCCAGCGACCACATTCCCCCGACTATGCCCCTCGCAACCACTTTGATGGCTACCCCGGCCACCGAAGGGGGCCCCCACCTATGGACGAAGAGATCTTACGCCGTATCCGTATTAAGGTCCCAACATTCGATGGTCATCAGGACCCTGGTGCCTTCAGTGATTGGCTCCGAGAGATGGAAACATGTTTCGATTGGTACGATATGAGTGACGAGCGTAGGGTGCGATTTGCACGCATGAAATTAGTAGGCTCCGCCATGAACTACTGGACTAGTGTGGAACGCGCCTTAGAGCGAGACGGCTACCGGCCCATTATCCGATGGGAAGACATGACAAGGCGCTTAAAAGAAAAGTACCTCCCCGCTTCTTATCGCGACCGACTCCTAGATCAAGTGTATGCGCTACGACAAGGAACGATGTCAGTGGCAGAATATATGACCAAATTCGATGACTTGATCGTGCGGAGTGATCTCCGGGAAGAGAGCAGTGCCTCGGCATCCAGGTTTCGGCACGGCCTAAGACATGACATTAGGCGTGAGCTGATTCCCCATCGTCGAGAGACCGTGGAGCAGATTTATGAGTTAGCCCTTGAGTATGAGCTTTACCTCCAGTCCACTGGTTCTCTCCAGCACACCCCCAAGCCCGAGGACTCCACAGTTAGGAGATCCACACCTCCTCATTCTCAGGCTCCTGCGCCTTCCCGCATCCCGGAGGATGCAAAAGGCAAGGCCATCTGGACTGGACCCGCCAAGTCCAGTGGGCCTCAGTGTTATAGATGTTCCAAGAGAGGCCACTACGCCGCTCAATGCCCGATGCGGAACCTGATCGTTGAAGAAGACGAGGACGAGATTGTAGAGGAAACCAAGGAGGACTTGGTAGCTACTGCGGAGGACGATTGGGAGGATGACGCTGAGAGATCGCTAGAATTGGGAGTTGTACGTCGCCTCCTGCACACCCCCCGTGCGGAGGATGACTGACGTCGCACGACCATCTTTTATACGTACTTCCAGAGCGCGGGCGGACCCTGCAAGCTCGCCATTGATGGTGGGAGTTGTGTCAATATTGTGGCCAAGAAGGCCCTCGAGCGTATGCAGATCACTCCAGAGCCACACCCCCATCCCTACCGTGTCCTCTGGGTGGACAAATCGGCGATCCAAGTTACCCAGCGATGCTTGGTGCCCCTCCGGTTAGCGTCCTTCGAGGACAAGGTCTGGTGTGACGTCATCCCGATGGACGTGGCCCACGTCTTATTAGGTCGACCCTGGTTATTTGACCACGATGCGACGTGCTTCGGGCGATCGAACACATGCGTATTCTATGATAAGGGCCGGAAGATTACCCTGACCCCGACCCAACCCAAGGGACCACCCAAGGGCAAGGTTGAATCATCTGTCAGTTCTGGGTCTGCCAAGCCCTTACATATGATGAGATCGGGTGATTTCCTGCGAGCTAGCCATGAGTCAGGGATAGTATTTATTGTGGCTGCCACATTAGCATCGGATACCCCCACTGGGGATCTCGGCACTACAGACCCCGCAGTGCAGCGACTATTACAGGAGTTTTCTGACGTTATGCCCGAGGAGCTCCCCGATGAGCTCCCTCCTTTGAGGGACATCCAGCACGCGATTGATCTTGTACCCGGGGCATCGTTGCCCAACCTCCCACACTATCGCATGAGCCCGACTGAGCACGCCGAGCTAAAACGGCAAGTGGATGAACTACTGGGGAAGGGCTTCGTGCGTGAGAGCTTGAGCCCGTGTGCGGTCCCCGCCCTTCTCACCCCGAAGAAGGATGGTAGCTGGCGCATGTGCATCGATAGCAGAGCCGTCAACAAGATCACAGTCAAATACCGTTTTCCAATTCCCCGCCTCGATGACTTGCTTGATGCCATGACTGGTGCTCGCCTCTTCACAAAGATCGACCTCAGGAGCGGGTACCACCAGATTAGGGTGCGCGAGGGCGATGAGTGGAAGACGGCCTTCAAAACGAAGGATGGACTCTTTGAGTGGCTCGTGATGCCCTTTGGGTTGTCAAACCCCCCCAGCACGTTTATGCGAGTGATGACTCAGATTCTGCGGCCCTACATGGGCAAGTTCTTGGTCGTATATTTTGACGATATCCTGATCTATAGCCAGGAGCGCACTGATCATCTTCATCACATCCGACTGGTGTTCGACACCCTCCGAAGAGAGCACCTATTTGTGAACTTGAAAAAGTGTGATTTCCTAGCCAAGTCAGTTCATTTCCTTGGGTACATTATCTCCGCGTCAGGCATCGCGGTGGATCCTGATAAAGTGCGAGCTATCCGCGAGTGGCCTGTTCCCACGAATATCCACGAGGCCAGGAGTTTTCACGGACTTGCCACCTTCTATAGGAGGTTTGTTCGGGGCTTCAGTGCGATTATGGCCCCCTTTACGAGTTGCCTTCGTAAGGGAGACTTTGTGTGGACCAAGGCCGCAACTAAGGCCTTCGAGGAAATTAAGGACCGACTAGCTACCGCCCCCGTCCTTAGACTTCCAGATTTTGGTTTAGCGTTTGAGGTGGCTTGTGACGCCTCCGGACTTGGGATTGGCGGAGTACTCAGCCAGGAGGGCCACCCAGTTGCGTATTTCAGCGAGAAGCTGAATGAGGCCCGGCAGCGATACTTTACATATGACCGGGAGTTCTACGCGATAGTTCAGACCTTACGCTATTGGCGACACTATCTCCTGCATAAGGAGTTCGTGTTATATTCCGATCACCAGGCACTACGGTATCTCGACTCCCAGTCAAAACTTTGCCATCGCCATGCCAAATGGGTCGAATTCATGCAGAGTTACCATTATGTTCTCAAGCACCGCGCAGGTATTGAGAACAAGCCGGCTGATGCTTTGAGTCGCTGGATCACTCTGCTGCAGGCAATGAGCACGCAGGTGGTGGGATTTGAGCGCCTACCCGGGGACTACGTTGAGTGCGCAGATTTCGGAGATATCTATAGAACCCTCACCCGGGACCCGCCTGGGGTGATGGAGGGCTTCTCCGTGTCTGACGGGTACCTATTCTTTGGCTCTCGGCTGTGTATTCCCGATACCTCCCTCCGCGATTTCTTGATCTGGGAGATGCACGCGGGAGGAGCCGCAGGACACTTCGGGCGTGATAAGACTACCACCCTGGTGGAGGATCGCTTCTTTTGGCCCTCCCTAAAGAAGGACGTGGCACGAGTGACCAGGCACTGCAGGACGTGCCAGGTAGCGAAGGGCTCACGCCAACCTAGTGGATTGTATACACCTTTGCCCGTTCCTCACAGGCCTTGGGTCGATATTAGCATGGACTTTGTTCTTGGACTGCCCCGCACGCTCAAGAAACTTGATTCCATTTATGTCGTCGTGGACCGCTTCTCCAAGATGACCCATTTTATTCCCTGCCGCAAGACAGCCGACGCATCTTCAGTAGCCACCTTGTTTTTTAGGGAAGTGTTCAAATACCACGGACTACCATCCTCTATCGTGTCTGATCGCGACATTCGGTTCATGAGCTATTTCTGGAAAACATTATGGATGAAGACGGGCACCACATTGAAATTTTCCACGGCCTATCACCCACAGACCGACGGTCAGACCGAAGTGGTCAATAGGAGTCTGGGAGCCCTCCTTCGGTGCCTTGTTGGCGAGCACGTATCTACTTGGGATTCTGTGTTGCCCTCGGCTGAATTCGCATACAACAGTTCGGTAAATAGGACCACGGGCCTCAGTCCCTTCCATATTCTACTAGGATATGAGCCTAGGAAGCCCGTAGATCTGATACCCCTTCCCCTAGAGTCTCGACCTAGCGCGTCAGCTGAGTCGTTTGTCGAACACTTGCATGAGCTTCACGAGTCCACCCGTAAAAAAATCGCAACAAATAATGAAAATTATAAAGCATATGCAGACTTACGCAGAAGGGAGAGAAACTTTGAAATTGGCGCACAGGTCCTGGTTCGCATTCGTCCCGAGAGGTTCCCTTCGGGAACCGCAAGGAAGTTGAACGCCCGACGAATGGGTCCCTATACGGTAGTACGAAGGATTGGGACTAATGCTTATGAGATTGATATCCCCAACCATATGGGCATCAGCCGGGTATTCAACGTGGAAGATTTGACTGCATACTTTGAGGAACAAGCATATGCGGACCCATTTGAGTCCCTTCCCGTGGAGCCACCACTTGCGCCCACACTTCCACACGTGCCACCCTCGCTGTCCCAGCCTCCGCCCACCGCATCTCCACCTGAGGATTTGGCCGCACCATCGGCAGTACCACCTGTGAGCCCACTTGAGTGTGAGACACCGTCAGCAACAATGGCAGCAGACTCGGAGACCATTGAGGGCATCTTGGCCCACGACTATGTGACAACGGCGGATCCACGCACACTGCGGTACCTGGTTCATTGGAGAGGCCGTTCCAGCCTTGATGATACGTGGCTTGCCCCAGCTGAGCTTGAGAGACTCGCCCCCGAGCTACAGCAGGAGTACAATCGTCTCCATTCTTCGGAGATGAATGCTTTTAAGCCGGGGGAGTTGATGAAGACCCGACGGACAAACGGCGCGGGATCACGCGCGTTTATTCCCGTCGGAGGCGGCTTTGATTGACTTCTTGAGTTGGGCCTTCCTTTGCGGACGATCCGGCTCCGCGGATACGTTCGGAAAGTCGACGCCCATCTTTTTTTTATTTTGCAAACTTTATTTCGGTCATTTATTTTGGTAGTTTTGGCACCCGGAAGTTCGGCCAATCATAGCCGTTCATCATGGAAGCTTCCGGATGCCCCCTTCTTTTCCTATAAATAAACCCTAAATCTAAGAGGGAAGGACCGATGTTTTGAGAGCAGCAGCCGGTCATTTGGTGCGACGCCAACCTTCAGGTGCGATTCCTGGTTATCCTCCCCCTACCCCGCGATTTTCCCCTCCACCCTGCCTTCGTCGACCCCTCCGGTCTCCTCCAGCCCCACCGCCTCCTTCCTCCACCTCCAGCCACCTCACCCTGCCCCGTCCCCCTCTCCAGCAGCCCCGCCAACCCCTATATCCGCCTACCACCATCAGCAACCCCGTCGCCTCCCTCATACAGCCTCGCCGTACCCCTCCAGCACCCTCGCCGGCCACCGGCCTCCCTCCTCCAGCCTCCAGCAACCACCAAGCTCCCCGACAGCCACCTCATCAGCCCCCGACCCCCCTCACAGCCGTCAGAACCGGCAAGAGCATCCTCCGTCGGCTCCTATCCCCTCTCAGATTTGGGTTTGCACATGTTTGTAAGTCGTTATTTGCTTTCAGGTCTTGGACATTGAGTATGCTAGTTGATGTTATATGCTTATGGTGATTCCGTCTATTATTGCGTTGGTTGCTTGAGATCGTACTAACTTGCAGGGACATTCGAACGGCAGTTCGACTAATTGCACTCTCCGAGTGTGAACCGCTCTCGTAGCTCACTTTCATTGCGTGGTCCATTCCCGTATATTTGCATATGCTATAAATACACTTTTAATACATTTAAAGCGGTTGGCTTCTTTGGTGCTCTACTCGTGTTTGACAAACTAACCCTTGGGACCCTCCGGTGTGTCAAGTTTTCTTCACCCCTAGTCCACCACTGCATCACTAACTCATGTAGAAAATAACCACTCCTTTATTCTTTCCCATCCTTCTTCTATTGCTCGGAGATTTGGAGGCATTGCCAATGTTGGTTGATGCATTTTTCCTACCTCTTCAAGATCACATCGATGAACGTCCAAGTCATCTCCTGCATTATCTTCTTCTATAGCTATGTGCTCCATATCCGATGGCACACTGCCAATTGATGGTGCCCATGAATCTTCACATGTTGCGACTACTTGACTGAACATATTATTCCGTTTCTTCTCTAACTCGGGCGCAATACCACCATATCGTTTTTCTTTTGCAGTAGGAACAATCTATACACAACAATTGTAACAATATGAAAAGAAATTCAAAACTGTAGAATAATGTTTAAAATCATTCATTTTGAGATGATCTTGGTTTTTTCCTCCCACCACTCATCAGAAGCAGCAATGGTTTTCTTTTTCTGGGTCCATCCCAAATCCTCCTCTCTATGTTTTAGTTCTTTCCATAACTTCCGGTCTTTCTTGAGATGATCCCATTTTTTTCTTTATTTGTAGTTGATCGTAGCTTTTTCCGGTGCGTTGCTTAAATTACACAATCAAAATTTTCCAACCATCCTTGCTG
Source organism: Platanthera zijinensis (assembly GCA_039513925.1). Lineage (NCBI taxonomy): Eukaryota > Viridiplantae > Streptophyta > Magnoliopsida > Asparagales > Orchidaceae > Platanthera > Platanthera zijinensis. The sequence goes on along the minus strand of CM077079.1, from coordinate 267,149,127 downwards.
AAGTGTGGTAAGTCGATTTTCCAACCCAATCTCTTTAATGCAAAGATCACAGATGATCAAAACTTTATTTGAATCCCAATTAGCTGAGATTCCCTCCTCTTTTGGTTTTCCTATTAAACTGTAAACCCAAAAACATTTTAATGTTTTCATGCCTTACTATGATTTATTTATCGGATATCTAAGATATATGAAAATATTAGAGATTTTCAACAACTGGTAAACTGGAGAATTTATAATTTGTAGATGATGTTTATAAAATTTATAATATGAAAATGATGTTTGTAAAATTTATACAGAACACTCATTCACCATACTTCACCTTCCTACTGAAATATGTAAATGTTAAACAACAGTATACAAAGATTAGAGGAACAAATCATCAACATCTTCCGGACCTCCTCGTAAGATTTATCAAATCATATCACATCAACAAGCAATCAACAAAATATTCAGAAAAAATTATGTAAGTATATCAAAAAAACATATAAAGAAAATCATATCACCATTATCAAATCAATATCCCCACTGACATTATCCCCATGGACATTCTCATCCTACTGATGTTGAATTTTTTTTGAATAGGGGGATAGAAAATCATATCAGCAAGCCACCTAATGATTGACCCATCAACATTGTCCATATCAGTAAGAGTCAATTTCAGTAAAATTTATCATAGTATATGTAACACCCCAACCAAGTTTAACAGGAATCGGCAGTCCGACCAGGTCTGCGATAACAAGTAAACTAAGTAACGATATATAAACTGGTATAAAGCAGGTAAAAGTAAATGAAAGTGCTAAAAAAGGAAAACTTACAGCGGAAATGTGAAGTAAATCTGTGCTTAGAAGTGTACCTTGCCAAGCTGAATTCACAGAGCCAACTAATACTGAATATAACACTAAGGGACTGAAACACCATGAACTGAAATAATTGATATATCAAAAACACGGGTGAAGTACAACAAATACAAATGTCTGTAAATAAAAGCAAGGTGCAACAACAATGATACAACTGAACAAACTGACGACTGAAGACTGAGTCGCCTTTTTTAAGCGGATCCCCTGACCTGAGCCTCTTGTAAAAACAAGTTCCCAATGGGTCAGGCTCACTGAAGAGTAAGAAAAACTACTCCCTCCAGCAAGACTTAAAAAAAATATTTTCGTTGAGTAATACTTGAGTTTAAAAATTTGTATAATTATTCTAATATTAAACGTGACACTTGAAATCATGGTCTGACATAAATTCAACACATCATGTGATCTGACACACTCTTTTCTTATTTGTGTAAATCATTGATTTCTGAAGTTTTGGAGTTATATCCGTTGTAAGTTTCAACCCGTTTCACTAACTTCTTATTAACTCATATCACTAAGGACGACTGTGCACAACTAGAAATTGCATTCGGAGTGGCAAACTTGATGGTGCCCTGAACTGGGTGTCCCTCAAATTGAACACAGACTCCTATCTGAGGAGTTCCAAATCTGAAACAAGGGTCATCGACCCTGAGCTTGAAGTACGAGTGGTGGCCTACTGGCCCTGGAAATACGGTGGTGTGCCTCCACCATAATCACGAGGGAAATTCTTCCTCGCCAATTTTCTGAATTTAACTTAGACGGGTGTTTAGTGAGTCAAAACATGGAGTAGGACTCTAGTTAAATACACTGGGCTTAAGATTTTCATGACACTGAATCTGCTAAATTAAGCCTAAGCGTATACCTACCCCTTTGACCTGGTTCTAATTATAGGAACTTGTAATTTCTAAATGCTTACACTAAAATCGTTAATACATGAATTAAACATAATCTGAACTATTATATTAAAGGAGTCGTGTTTCTTACAACGATGTTTCGACATTCGTACACGTGTCGAGGCGACATGAAGCTTCTTTCCCAAAGATTTGACCACTAAGAACTTCTCCAATCCCAAGCTCCAGCGACCACCAAAAATCTGAAATCCAACGGTAATCCTATTTTAAGCGTTTTACCCCTTAGGGTTTTGCGAAGGGTAAACATTGGTGGGCTTCAAACATGACAAATTACACAAAAGAAAAGGGAAGAAATAGTGAAAGAAAAGAATCAACCCTCACCGGATCCAAAAGGACACACCTGGAAATTTCTTCCCGTCTGCTAGGGTTGAGGCCGACACTACTGCAACACTTGGAGAGGGGAAAGGGGAGGCTGCCGCGATCTGCAGAGGAAGGAGGGGTGGCCGGCTAGGGATTCCGGCGAATCTCTGCGAGCGGCTACGGGAAAACGAAGGGGCGGCAGTTGCTTGAGTGCGGGAATGTCTCCGCTCGACTGGGAAGAGTGGGTTAAGTGAGAGGGTGTGTGTTTTTCCTTCTAACAGGCGGGATAATATAATAAGAACAATGTGGGAGGGGCCGGTTTTAGGGAAGTAATGGGGAATTTCAATTTTTATTTTATTAATACTTTCATTTATTATCATTATTGCCTAACATTATAAAAGCCCATATTTAGCGACGCAAATTTGTGCGAAATCTTAAATCGTTGCGATCACTATGGATTATTAACAATTACATGCCGACTTTTATTATCTGATTTTCACGCAATATAAAATGACTAAAATAAAAATTGATTAATACTTCCACATGTCGTCGACTCGATTAATTACGCTCGCGTTCAGACCCTGTTTTTTTTTAAAATTAACGTGACGTCAAAAACATGGGTATTACAAATCTTCCCTTCTAAAAAACAATTTTCATCCTCAAAAATTTACAACATACCCGAATCGAAGAGAAACACATAATGCTCGATGCCACGGAGTTCATCCTCTCTTTCCCAAGTATACTCTGGCCGACCACAATTAATCCAAAGGACCTTAATCATGCGAATCTCTCTGTTTCTGAGCTTCTGAATTCTCGAATCCACAATCCTGACTGACAAATTATTAATACTGAAATTTGATTCAATCGGCGCATCCTTAGTACTTATCACCTGATTTGGATCTCTGACTGCTCTCCTCAGATAGGAGACGTGGAATACGTCATGTAATCCACTCATATCCTCAGGTAAGACCAACTTATATGCAACCTCACCTATGCTCTCTAGCACCTCAAATGGACCCACAAATCTGGGACTCAACTTCTTCATCCGCTTAATCCTAGAGACTCCCTTGACTTGTCTCACCTTCAGATATACGTGATCCCCAACCTTGAATTCAACTGCCCTGTCTCTGGTCGTAGTACTTGGCTTGTCTGTCCTGAGCAATCCTCATGCGCTCCTGAATGAGTCTGACTCTGCTTGTGGTCTTGTCTATCCAGGATTCTTTGGTAGAAGCTCTCTCTTTGCTTTCTGCCCAACATAAAGGTGTCCGACAATGTCTGCCATACAAGGCCTTGAATGGTGCCATGTCGATACTCTCCTGGAAACTATTATTATAGGAGAATTCCACCAAAGTGACATACTTCTCTCATTTACCCTCAAAGTCCAAGAGACACATGCGAAACGTATCTTCCATGGTTCTATTTGTACGCTCTGTCTGTCCATCAGTCGGGGATGAAAAGTTGTACTGAACTTCAACTGAGTACCCAGACGCTCCTGAATATATTCCCAATCTCTAGCAGTAAATCTACCATCTCTATCCGACACGATAGACTTCGGTATACCATGAAGACGGACTATCACATCCACATACAACTGGGCCAACCTTGGACCTGATCAGTCCTTTTGTTGGGAATAAAATGTGCAACCTTTGACAGCCGATCCACGATCACCCAAATCGAGTCATTCCCTCTTTGGGACCTAGGGAGGCCATGCACAAAATCCATGAAAATGTTTTCGAAATTCCACTCTGGAATTGGAAGAGGTTGTAGCTTGCCTCCAGGCATCTGACATTCCGCCTTAACCAACTTGCAAGTCTCGCACTTCCCTACATAGTCTGACACATCTCCCTTAAGTCCTGTCCACCAAGCTGACTTCTTGTAGTCTGCATACATTTTTGTGCTGCCTGGATGTATGGAATACCCGGAGTTATGAGCCTCAACTAAAATATTCTCGCGAAGATGACCAACATCAGGAATGCACACTCTTCCCTTAAACAACAACAACCCATCATGAACCATGAAATCATCTCTCTGACCAGTCCGAGTCAAATCGAGAATCTCTGCCATCTTTGGATCTAAGGGCAAGGCATCACAGATCCTTTCTTTGATATCGCACTTTATCTCAATCCATCCAAAACTGACAGGGCTAAAACTAGGGCATGACACCACAGTAATCTATAGCCTTTCCAAGGCTCGCACCAATTCTTCCTGTTGGGTGATGAGGGCATAACTAGACTCCTTCTATTAAGAGCGTCTGCTACAACATTAGCTTTTCCCGGATGATACTGAATAGCCACCTCATAATCTGCTAAAAACTCGAGCCACCTACGCTGCCTCTTGTTGAGCTCCTGCTGATCAAAGATGTACTTGAGGCTCCTATGATTTGTGAAGATCTCATACCGTATGCCATAGAGGTAGTGTCTCCAAATCTTCAATGCATGGATGATAGCTGCTAACTCCAAATCATGCATAGGGTAATTTCTCTAGTGATTCTTCAGTTGTCTGGACTCAAAAGCTATAACTTTTTCGTGCTGCATGAGAACACAACTCAGACCCTGGCCTGAAGCATCACTGTAGATCTGAAAGTCATCTACACCTGAATGAAGACATAGTGCTGGCGCATCTGATAATCCAGTCTTCAACTGCTTAAAAGCAGACTCGCACTCTGATGTCCAACTAAAAGCTCTTCCCTTCCTGGTAAGCGAAGTCAACGAAAGGGATATCTTCAAAAAGTCCTGAATAAATCTCTTGTAGTAGCCTTCCAAGCCGAGAAAACTACGAACCTCTGCAATTGTCTTCGGCCTTTGCCAATCTCTGATCACCTCAATCTTCTTTGGATGAACGACAAGTTCATATCTACTAACCACATGACCTAAGAATGCCACTTCTAGGAGTCAGAACTCGCACTTAGAAAACGTAGCATATAACTGATTCTGCCTAAGAGTGTTTAAAAGTGTCCTGAGATGCGTGACATGCTCCTCCTCGCTCCTGGAATACACTAGAATATCATCAATAAAAATAATCATGAATCGGTCCAAGAATTCTCTGAACACCCTGTTCATCAGATCTATAAATGCAGATGAGGCATTGGTTAACCCAAACGACATGATCACAAACTCGAAGTGCCCGTATCTGGTACTAAACGCCATTTTCTTGTTATCCTCATCTCGAATCTTCAACTGGTGGTGTCCCGAACTCAGATCTAACTTGGAATACATGCAAGTCCCCTCAAGTTGGTCGAACAAGTCATCTATCCTTGGAAGAGGATACTTGTTCTTAATAGTAAGTTTATTCAAGTCTCGGTAGTCGATACACAATCTCAAACTGCCGTCCTTTTTCTTCATAAAAAGGACTGGAGCTTTCTACGACGACGTACTGGGTCTGATTAATCCCAAATCAAGCAACTCCTACAACTGGATTTTTAACTCAGCCAATTCCCTGGGAGCCATGCGATAAGGAGCCTTGGCCACTGGTGCAGATCCAGGAACAATGTCAATCTGAAAATCAATCTCTCTGAAGGGATGAACACCAGGTAGCTTCTCGGGAAAGACATCGGGAAACTCACATACCACAGGTCTCTCCTGCAAAATAGCTTTCGCTTCCGCATGCAATAGTACCAAGAAGGCGGGACATCCTTTACTGACATGCCTCATACCTTTTACAGACGAGATGATCAACTTGGAAACTCCTGTCAAGCCTCAAAAAGTAATGAGAGACTGATCAGATCCTTCTAATTGAATCTTCTTATTCCTGCAATCTATCTTGACATTCACGTCAGTCAGCCAATCCATGCCCAAAATTAAATCAAACTCAACAGGCAAAAGGGATGCCTCCACTACGATTTCTGCTTCTCCAATTAAAGCTGGCGCCCTACACTTACAACTGGTCTGCATCACCGAACCGTTAGGCATCATGACATCTAACGGAGTCGGGTTGGTGACGACTTCTAAACCAAGCTTAGACGCAAAAGATTCTGCTATGAACGAATGTGATGCGCCCGTATCAAAGAGGATCTTAAACAGTAAGCCATGGATTAAGAGGTCACCTAAAAAATAACTTAAATTATTATCTTATTTAAGAGTTGCTGGGAGGAGGTGAAATAAACATTTTAAATTACTAAGGTTCCAAACCTGTCACCACATCCTCTTGCTCTTTGGCCTGCTGTTGTCCAAGACCATAAGCTCGAGGCTTGACTAGTCCACGTCCTGGAGTTGGCTTTGGATCGACAAACACTACTGTCTTCCCTTTATCGATCTCACTCGAACCGTCATGCTCGTATTTCGACTATAAGTCATGATACAGTGCAAGTGTTAAACTTACAAGAAAATGTCCTGGATAAATGAAAAATTACCAAGCATAAGATCATATTACCTGATTACCCACAGACTCTGAGCAATTCCGCGCAAAGTGTCCAGTCCTCTGACACTTGTAACAGACGCCTGAAGCAGCCAAACATTCTTCAGAATGATGTCGATTGCATTTAGGTCAAAGGGGGTAGTCTTTGGGTTTGCCCCCATACTGATTTCCCTGCTTAGAATCGTTCTTTCGCTTCTTATTCCAGCGGTCTCTTGGTTGACTCTTATCCTACTGAAACGGTGACCCATTATGAGGCCTCTTGGGGCGGAAACTATCGCGCTTTTGGACTCGCTGCTGGTCAGCCTCTATTCTTGATGTATCCACCAAACTCCTGTAATCTGCGTTGACCATGGTCATCAATGACTGTCTCAGAGAATCTCGCAGGCCATCCACAAAACAGTTGCACTTCTCAGCTTCATCTCCCTGCATCGAGCCCGCATATCGAGATAAGTGAGTAAGTTCTTGCTCGTACTTAGGAACTGTCTTATCTCCCTGGAAGTGCCTGAGATATTTCTCCTGGAGACCTCGACGAGTGGAAGGGGGCACAAACCAGTTTGCAAGAGCCCTTGAAAAGTCGCCCAAGTAAACATATCGACTGTATGACCTGGCAAGACTAAAGGTTACATTACCCCACACTAAAAAGGGAACAATTTTCCAACAAAAGAGGAATTTCACAAAACATCTTACCGGCAGGATCATCTGTTAGATACTTAGTCCACCAAATTTTTGCCTCACCCCGAAGGAGGAAAGTTGCTAGTGGAACCTTTTTATTTTCTGGGCACTCCATAATATTCAACAAATCTCTTGTGTTTGCAATCCAGTCCTTCGTATCCATCGGTGTTCCATCTCCACTGTAATTGGAAGGGTGGAGATCTCTGAAATCCCTTAAGTATCGATCCATACCGACATCCGCTGCTACAGGTGCAGGGACTGATGCAGGAACTGGAGCTGGAATCCCTGCAGGCTGACCTCTATGAAATTCTAATAATGCGACAGCTACTGCCTTGGCAATCTGAGTTGCCAAATCAGTCGGTTTCCGTACTGCCGGTGCGGGTGGAGGAGGTGGTGCATTAACATCACCCATGTCGGTATCAGGAACAGCGTTCTGACGTGAGGGTTCCCCCAATTCACTGGTTCGAGGTGCCTAAATGACATAGAAAAAAAATTATTAATACCAATGATATATCTGAAAAAACAAATCTAATACTGAAGATATTCTCATGCACCCGCGAAAACTAAGAGTTAGACAAAACTCGATGACTCTACTAACAAGAGTTTTCTTCTGACACAATCCTATGACTGTGAATTTTCTGGGTCTAGGGATCCTATGGCTCTGATACCAATTTGTAACACCCCAACTAAGTTTAACAGGAATCGGCAGCCCGGCCTGGTCCGCGATTACAAGTAAACTAAGTAACAGTATATAAACTGGTATAAAACAGGTAAAAGTAAATGAAATTGCTAAAAAAAGAAAAACTTACGGCGGAAAGGTGAAGTAAATCTGTGGTTAGAAGTGTACCTTGTCAAGCTGAATTCATAGAACCAACTAAAACTGAATATAACAATAAAAGACTGAAACACCATCAAATTGAAATAACTGATTTATCAAAAACACGGGTGAAGTACACCAAATACAAATGTCTGTAAATAAAAGCAAGGTACAACAACAGTGGTACAACTGAACAAACTGACGACTGAAGACTGAGTCTCCTATCCTAAACGGATCCCCTGACCTGGTCCCCATGTAAAAACAAGTTCCTAATGGGTTAGGCGCACTGAAGAGTAAGAAAAACTACTCCCTCTAGTAAGACTTAAAGAAAATATTTTCGGTGAGTAATACTTGAATTTAAAAGTTTGTATAATTATTCTAATATTAAACGTGACACTTGAAATCATGGTCTGACATAAATATAACCCATTGTGTGATCTGGCACACTTTTTTCTTATCTGTGTAAATCGTTGATTTTTGAAGTTTTGGAGTTCTATTCGTTGTAAGTTTCAACCCATTTCACTTACTTCTTATTAACTCATGTCACTAAAGACGACTGTGCACAACTAGAAACTGCATTCTGAGGGGCAAATGTGATGGTGCCCTGAACTGGGTGTCCCTCAAATGAAACACAGACTCCTATCTGAAGAGTTCCATTTCTGAAACAAGGGTCATCGACCCTGAGCTTGAAGTACGAGTGGTGGCCTACTGGCCCTGGAAATACGCTTCCTCGCCACTTTTCTGAATTTAACTTGGACGGGTGTTCAGTGAGTCAAAACAAGGAGTAGGACTCTAGTTAAATACACTGGGCTTAAGATTTTCATGATACTGAATCTGCTAAATTAAGTCTAAGCGTATACCTACCCCTTTGACCTGGTTCTAACTATAGGAACTTGTAATTTCTAAATGCATACACCAACATCGTTAATACATGAATTAAACATAATCTGAACTATTATATTGAAGGAGTCGAGTTTATTACAGCGATGTTTCGGCGTTCGTACACGCGTCGATGCTACAAGAAGCTTCTTCCTCAAAGATCTGACCACTAAGAACTTCTCCAATCCTAAGCTCCAACGACCACCAAAAATCTGAAATCCAACGGTAATCCTATCTTAAGCGTTTTACCCCTTAGGGTTTTGGTGGAACTATCTAAAATTAGTAACAAACGACTAGTTATGGAGGGAAATAACGCAAACAAAAGTGTTACCTCGATTTAACAGCGGGTAAATCCTCAAAATGGGTGGTTGTTTCTGATTGGAGGAGTCTGAGATCTTCGATTTCTAATTAATGGTGAGAGAAACAAAGGGTAAACAATGTTGGGCTTCAAACATGACGAATTCCACAAAAGAAAATGGAAGAAAGAGTGAAAGAAAAGAATCAACCCTCAGCGGATCCAAAACGACACACCTGAAACTTTCTTCCCGTCGGCTAGGGTTGAGGCCGACACTACTGCAACACTTGGAGAGGGGAAAGGGGAGGCTGCCGCGACCTGCAGAGGAAGGAGGAGTGGCCGGCTAGGGCTTCCGGCGAATCTCTGCGAGCAGCTACGAAAAAACGAATTGGCGGCAGTTGCTGGAGTGTGGGAATGTCTCCGCTCGGCTGGGAAGAGTGGGTTAAGTTAGAGGGTGCGTGTTTTTCCTTCTAACAGGCGGGATAATATAATAAGAACAACGTGGGAGGGGCCGATTTTAGGGATAGGGGAATTTCAGTTTTTATTTTATAATACTTTCATTTATTATCATTATTGCCTAACATTATAAAAGTTCATATTTAGCGACGCAAATTTGTGCGAAATCTTAAATCGTTGCGACCACTATAGATTATTAACAATTACATGCCGAATTTTATTATCTGATTGTCACGCAATATAATATAACTAAAATAAAAATTGATTAATACCTTCACATGTCGTTGAATCGATTAATTACACTCGTGTTCGGACCCTGATTTTTTTTTAATTAACGTGACGTCAAAAACATGGATATTACAGTATATATTTAACAATGTTAATTCTTGGGATAGTAGAAATTAATGTAGTGGTGAGAAATAACAACAAACGTGCATATGAAAGCAACTAATCGAGAAAATTTTCATGAAAACAGCCATCAAAAGCTACACAGCCCGCTTACCTTTCGAGAAATGCTCCCATAAATCACTCGTCAAAAGCAGCAAATCACCGCATGCAATAGGGGGTGATGTCGACTCTTGCTCGCGAGGAAGATTGGGGGATGACGCCGCCAATGATGGGGGAGGAAGGTCTTGTCGCTGTCGAGGACTTCTACAGATTGCGCGACTCGCAAAAGCTAGGGTAAAGCACTCGGTATTTTCTATTTTCAAACCACGCGGCTGTAATAGCGGAAGAACGCTCGGCTGTACGAAAAGAGGAGAAAACGCGTTTTTAAAAACACTTATTCGAAAAGCTGTCAAAACAAACAGCTTAAAAACAGATTTTGCGGTTCCATTACAGCTTTTGGATCCGCAAACGCTGTCCCGAACAAACAGCTGGTCAACAAAAAAATTAGTACAAACAATACAAAAATTTATCTATATACCTACTAATACAAAATTTAATACTTGTCTCCTAAAAATTTGAGAGTAGGAAAATATATATATACACATAATAATTTATTAAAAAGTTTATATCAAATGTTGAAATATAAAGACATAAGTTCTATTAGTGATTTTTGGACTGCTCCTAGAAGGTTAAGGGATACCCTTGTCCCCTTACTTTATTCTCTACTTATGCAAGTATTATATTAGTAAGTAGAAGAATTAGGAATTAAGGCCATTAATATCATTTTAATAATTAAAACAATCTGGAATTAAGGCCATTAATCAATTCAATAAAGATTGTGCAAGGACGAATATACAACAATATCACGATATCTAAAAAATGTTGTGCAGTGCTTGATAATGTAAATTTCTTGCTCTTTCTCCCTTTGTTTCCTATAAGCCTTATGATGAGATCAGCCACAACATTTAGAGCGTGTACTTTAGGATCTACCCGAGATAAATTTTCATTACAGATAGTTGTAAGATCAACAGCTGGGCGATTCATGCCTGCATATACAATCTACACAAATTTTAATATTTTATGCCTTTATAAAAAAGTATCTAGTCATTTAAACTAAATTCTAGTATCTAAAAGTAACGTGAATAGTTTAGGCTTAGGTATTGAATAGTTGTGAAAAAAATATTCAACTATTCGGTCTTGAATCTACGGGAAAGCCATTCCCCTCTTAGGTGTCGAATCCTATGAGCGTTGCCAACTGCCTCGTCTTTTTGTGATGCTAAAGCCATTGAATCCCGTTTTGTTGTTGTCGAGCTTCCTCCTGCCGCCATTAACACACCCCAATTGCAGCTCTTCCACACCAACAACATTTTCGGCCGTTTGGCGTCTCCCAGCCCTCTCTAGTGAAACCACATCTCATCACTCAACACCCCCCATTCATGGAAAACAACTATCAATTTCACATTGGTTATACCCACTAATCGCACATTCAAACTTACATGTTGCTCATATCACCATCCAACTACCTCACTAACATATACTCATTTATAAGCTTTTTCGAACTATATCATTTATAACTTAAGCATGACTGATTATACAACGTTTTATTATAATATAAAGTAACTTGTGTATAAAACAAAAAGAGGCCTTATTTTTCATCTTAATATATTTTGAATTTAATACTAATTATTAAAATTTTCTTTAGGGTATTACATACCTGATGTGTTATGCAATATATCAGAATTGTCCTCATTCTTTCTTTCTTTGCATACTAATCTGCCATGAAATGAAATTTTTAATGCTCAAATTTCTTTCTGCAGGGCTGGTTGTTTTCATATGATCCATTTTGGAAGCCACCACAAATGAAGGTGAATGTTATAGATTATTTCATCTATGCTTCTTTAATAACCCCCAGATGTAATGTATCCTTCTCCACATGTTCGACATGTTGCACTTTATTGTCATAGGCTAACTTCAATTAATATTGATAGTGGCATTCTGTTTCTATAGGTGGCGATTTAATTTTAGTCTACGTTTAAATGAAAAATATTCTGTCAAATTATATACAATTTTGGATGATTTCTTGGTTTTTATTATTTTATTCATAGTTTTCAATTCTTCACGTGTGGTGGGAAAGGGTTTCTAAGAGAGACCTCATAATCTTAGTTTAGTTGTAACCAGTGTTGTAGATGTTGGCCGACATGTCCGACATGTCGGCCGACATAAAGTTATGGCTTCCAAAACGCCACGAAACCGATATAAATTAGGTTCGTGGCGTTTTGAAAAAATCGGGCCGATATATCGATTTGGATCGATATATCGACCCGAAAAATCGGCCATACCGGCCGATTTTTTGAAGATGCCGGCAACTTATAACTTATAAATTATAAGTTATAAGTTATATAACTTATAACTTATAAATTATAAGTTATAAGTTATATAACTTATAACTTATAATTTATAAGTTATAAGTTATAACACCCTCCCGACCCCCGCTGCTCTCTCTGTCGCGCTTCTGCCCTAGCTCTCCCTCTCGCTCTCTCTGCTGGTGCTCTTCCTCTCTCGCGCTCTCCGCTGGTGCTCTACTGCTCTCCCTCTCTCGCGCTCTCTCGACTCTCTGCTGCTCTCACTCTGTCTCTCCTCTCTCGACACTAGTGCTGGTGCTCTCCCTCTCTCGCGCTCTCTCAACACTGTGCTGCTCTCACCCTGGCTCTCCTCTCTCCGCATTAACGCAGGTTCTCTCCCTCTCTCACGCTCTCTCACAACTCTGCGGCTCTCTTCCTCTCTCGGGCTCTCTCGACACTGGTTGCGTGACTGACATCTGCCTATACCTACGGGTGCATTCTTCTCCCTACCTCCCCCCCTCTCTCTGGTGCATTCTAATTTCTAATATCCCTATACTACTGAGTTATTCAGTGCCCTATACTACTAATTTCAGTGCCTATACTAAAATGATGTTGGTAATGAGTTGCTTATACTAATTTCAGTGCCCTATACTAATAATTTCAGTGTCTATACTAAAATGATGTTGGTAATGAGTTGCTTATACTAATTTCAGTGCCTTATACTACTAATTTCAGTGTCTATACTAAAATGATGTTGATAATGAGTTGCTTATACTAATTTCAGTGCCTATACTAATGAGTTGTTTATACTAATGAGTTGTTTATAGGCAAGGCTAATGAGTTGTTTATAGACAAGGCTAATTTCAGTGCCCTATACTACTAATTTCAGTGCCTATACTAAAATGATGTTGTTTTATTGATTTGGGAGTTTAGATTTTCCTGTTGAATTGTTTCTTTGTCAACAAATGATTTTAAATACCCCTACTACTAGTTATTTATCCAACTTCATTTTTGCAATCGATGATGCAAGTATACCCAACTTCATTTTAGTTGCCTTACTGCTAAGTGTCTTTTGATAAAAAAAGTAAGATCCTTTGTAAATTTTATAAATAAAATGTGGATGCTTTGTTGGATAGTTTGATGGTTTGATGGTTTGAATGATAGTTGGGGATAAATAAAATGTGGATGCCTTTCATTTTAGTTGTCTTACTGCTAAATGTCTACACTAGTATACAACTGATGATGCAAAATGTTGTTGGATAAATAAAACGTTGCGCGTATAATATAAAAGGTGACTGAAGATCTAACGATCTAATGAAGTTATGAGGATTTTCTGATGTTGATTTTTTTAAATTAATATTTTTCTCTCGTGATTTATTATGTACGTATGCAGTTATTTTATTTTATTTCATCTAATTAATATTTCTTTCATTTCATACTTCCAATTAAGCAATCTCCTCGATGCATTCGCCCACACTTCGTACATTTCGTCGTGGTTGCTTGGGACGCATTACTGCTGGCTGGGTTAGGTTGGAATGATTTCTTTCCTTTGACATGCACTTCCTCCTAGCTTGGCATTTTCGTTGTTTTTCGTTTACCGCTATCTCGCCTCCTTTGAGATTTCTCCTGATCAAATTCTACTAATCGAGTTCTCTCAACCAATTTACCGTATTCTAAGATATCCAAAGGGATCGATAGATTACATATATCGTCTTGTAATCCTTACTGAAATTGCCAAGATCTTGTTTCGTAGCTAACTTGGAAAATTCTGTTCATATTGCATGAATGATTTTGTTCCTTGGACTAGTCGGAGGAATTGATCGTGTAATACGCTCTTTTCTGACCGTGCAACAGACCAATTGGTGAATTCCTGTAGAAAGTTTGTCTAGGTCACAATGCCACGTTTGGTGTACTTTTTGGCGACAATATTGTCCCACAAACGTTTTGCCGCGCCTTCTAATAGAGAAAAAGCTAATCCAACTTTCTGATCTTCCGGACACTGCATAACTTGAAAGATCGTTTCAAGTCAAAGAATCCAGTCTTTCGTATCTAAGGGCGATAAACCTCCTCGAAAGGTTGGCGGTTTCAACTCCAAGAATTATTTTAGGTTGACATTCAATTGGCGCTGATGTGGTAAAAGTGTTACCGGAGGACGGTCAGGTGGATTCATCGGGTTAGGCACATGGAGAGGATCAGCTTGAGGCATTGTTGATCCTAATGCAGCTAATGTCAGAAATACTAGTTTGAGTGCTTCAGCAATGACTAACACAAACTCAGAAGGACTTTGTTGATGTCCATTGTCACTTTTGGCAGACACCATATCCGGATGTACTGCAGGATCTTCTCGTACCACTCGATGTCTTCTACTTGAATATACTTGCATAGGTTCCTATAAGAGAGTTAGTTTTAATTAATTACGCTGCATTATTAAATTGTGTTATTACTTTTGTATTGACCGCGATCAAATTTATTGAAAACTGCTCTCTCTGATACCAATTTGTGAGGACTCATTTTCCGGTCTCTATAGAGGATTAAAGGATCGAGCGTAGTTTCCAATAATATATCGTAACATTGCATCAAAACTTGATACACAACACAAAATAAACATAACACCAAATTTTTATTCCATTCTACAAATTTACAGGAGCTTTTTACATAAAACATAAATATTTGTCATATTCATTACAAAAGGCACAAGCTCAATCTTCACAGGAAACACTATGTTTTTCTTGCGCTTATTCAATCCCAATAAAGACCTTTAGTCATACCTTTGCAAGTTCTTCAACGCGTTTTTGCTTCTCTTCTGCAGTCAGGGGAACCCTTCGCGGTGCACTGAGTGATGCTCCTGTTGCCTAAAAAATGGGTTCATGATGGGTTAGTCATAAAATATGACTATGTGAGAAAAATATTTCGTGAACTGTTATACATGCATACAATGGTAGATAGCAATATGCATACGTTACAATAAACAACATTTATATTTATCATTTGCTCTTAATTTCCAAAATGTTTCTTGATTCCCCTTGATATTCAAATGTTATTTAATTACATAATATGGGAAAATGCTAATGCATGCATAAAACAAAAATTGTCCCCACCCCTTTAGGGCAAAATATTGGCAAACTCCCTGCTTGAGAAATTCATCAGTAGAGAACCTCTACATCATATGATTAAATCTGATCCTTAACATTTCCCTTTACAGAATTTTAATCATATTTTTTTCTTGTATTATTTCTTGTGAAATACAGGTGTTTTGAAATAGAAGTTTCCCTTTAGAATTTATATCACTTTTAATTTCCAGCCACATGTAGTTCATAGCGATATATCAGTATTTTAAACTCATATGCACAAGCTGTGTTATCTTCAAAAAGTAAAACTGGAAATACATAAAGTACTTGAATAAAACATAACTCAAAAAATAAGAAACTCACCATCATATTTCCTTTACCCTTGTCATTCCCAGCTTCATCGGCATGCCTATCTTGAGATGCGATCATCTCATTTTTGGGCCTCGGAAAATACTAAAATAATACGCACTTTATTTGGGTCGCGTCTCTTCGATATTCGTAGCGTTGATGTTAAAAGGTGTTGAAGAAGCCCATGTGACTAAGGCCCATTATGTATTTCTATTGTTTTTTTCCTCTCCTCTCTATTAGTCCCACATCATGTATAGGACATTCCTCTTCATTTCTCCTTCCTATAAATATGTACTCATACATTGTATTTGATACAAGTGAACATATATACAAGGTTCTGTTTTCTCTTACACGGTATCAGAGGCTACGGTCCTCCTTGGGCGGTCTACAATTTTCTAACCGCCTGCCTTGTGCGTCTTCTCGCGGACTGCCTCTTGTCTGCCCTCTTCTTGCCGCCTGGTTTTAGCGGTCTCCTGTTTGCCTGCCCTCCTGCGGATACTAGTTTCTTATCCGCCTCTTCCTTTTTTTCTCCTTCTCAACCCGTGGATCCACGCCCCCCTCTCAGGCTACTTATAGCCTTCTCCTCCTCTGACCTGTGGGGACCATCTCTGCCTACCCGCTGCGACCTCTCCCTTGTCGCTGCGGGCCTGTCCCCTGCCTATCCGCAAGCGGTCTCCTCTTCTATTCGTTTGCGGTTTCTCTCTTTTCTCCACTGCGCCCTTCCCTTAATCGCAACGGCCTTCTTCTCCTAACTCGCTCGCTGCGATCTCCTGCTCGCCGCTTCTATCCGCATCAATCATCCCCTTGCCGCGCGGCTTAATCTTCTATCCGCCACGAACTCTCTCTCTTTCCTGTCACGGTCTCTCCCTGCTATCCGCTCGCGCTCTTCTCGCGGACTGCTCGTCTATCCGCTCTCTCTCTATCTACTACTGTTCACTTGACCGTGCGACCTCCCTCTCCTGTCCACATCTTGGTTGCGATCTGCTTGATTGCTGGTGTTCGGTGTACCTGAGCGGCCTCCTGCTGACATTCCTTATTTGTCGCAGACACCTGACCGTGCGGACTACCTCACCTATCCGCACCTTGGTCGCAATTCGCTGGATTGCTGGTGTTCTGGAGACTGCGCGGCCTCCTCGACTGTTCGTTTACCCGCCTGCGCTCTACTGTTCGCCGCCTCGCCACTCCTAGCCGCGGATTATCATGAATTCCTCCACAGATTCCACCGGCCAGGCGAACTCTTCTGCTACCCGCGCGACCTCTCTTCCAGATGTTCGTGATGAACTCCGAATCACTACTATCTCCCTATCCGGCAAGAAAAATTTTGTGGAATGGGCTCATTAAGTTCGCCGAATCCTCCAGTCAAAGGGATTTCTCCATCACTTAACTCAGACTGTTGTTGGTACTCCCACTGACGATTGGGTGCGCAACGATGGTCGTGTTCAGACGTGGATTCTCAACTCTCTCAATGGCGAATCTTATCGACTGGCAATGTACCACGAGACTGCTAAGGGCATGTGGGACGAGCTCCATACCCTTTATTCTGGCAAAGACAGTCTTCATCATTTATATGACATCATCACGGCTCTTCAGGCTCTCGATAGTGGCGGAGCGGCTGATCTCACCTCCTTTGTTGCCCAGGCTCGGTCTCTGGTCGAAGCTTGAATCCACCATCAGCCACATACTATGGACCTTACTGCCCAACGTGCCCAGAAGGAAGCCGTGGGTATCTCCATGATGATGGCTCGAGTCCCGCCTCACCTTCACAGTGTGCGGGCTCAGATTCTCTCCTCCACTGTTACTACATCCTTCTCCGATGTGTGCTCGATGCTTCTCAAGGTCTCCCTGCCTTCGGATTCTCTGACCCTCCTTCTCCGGCCCTGCTCCAGCAGACCTCTGCGCCTTTGCTACCTCTTCCTCCTTCGACTCGTGGGGGCCGGTCTGATTCTCGAGGACGTGGTCGTTGTGGCCGGTCGCGGCCTAAGTGCTCCTTCTGCGGAAAAGACGGGCATCTTGAAGCCACGTGCTATCGCAAGCATGGTCGTCCTCCTCGTCCGCAGGCTTCTGTGGCTACCACTGATTCCTCGACTACCCGCACTGACCTCGACGAGGTTCGCCTTCAGCTCCAGCATCTTCATGGACTGCTTAGCCGCCCGTCGGCCTCGGTTGCCTCCACTGCCTCCATCTCCAATGAAGGTATCGCTTGCCTCTCCACTGGAACGCGATGGATCATCGATTCTGGTGCAACTCATCATATTACCTCTGTTCGCCCGCCTCAGTATTTGTCATCTCCTCACCCGAAGTACATTACTGTGGCCAATTGGGCAGCTGTCCCAGTTTCTGGTTGTGCTGATGTTCCCCTTATCTCCTCCCTTCTCCTACGCTCGGCTCTTCATGTTCGGGATCTCCGTTCAATTTACTTTCAGTTGGTCGTCTTACTACTGACTCACATTGCTCGGTGATATTTACTTCTTCTTTTCTGATACAGGATCAGCAGACGCGGACTATCATTGGTAGGGGGCGACTGCAGAACGGGCTCTACCTTCTTGACGACTCTCCTACTCTCCTCGCATCTGTCTCCTCTTCCGATTGGCATCGACGTCTTGATCATGCTCCTCTCCCTGTCCTCCAGAAGGCTCTCCCGGATGTATCTCTTCTTGTTTTTCAATGTGAAACATGTATTTTTGGCAAGCAGCCACGTTCATCTTTTCCTTCTCATTGTACTCGAAGTCCTGCTCCTTTTATTTTGGTACACTCTGATATATGGGGTCCGTATAAAATTTCTAGTATTTCTGGCTACCGGTATTTTCTTACATTCATAGATGATTATTCTCGTATGACGTGGTTATATCTACTTCGTGACCGGTCTGAGCTTCCCCGCGTTTTTCGTGCTTTCATCCTTGAGACTCGCACTCAATTATCGGCACCCATTCAAATAATTCGAACTAACAACGCACGCGAGTACACTGGTCATGACTTCGCAACCCTCTGCTCCGAGTTTGAGATTATTCACCAAACCTCTTGCGCTTACACCCCACAACAAAATGGGGTCGCCGAACGCAAGAATCGTCATCTCCTTGATGTAGCTCGCTCTCTTATGCTACAAATGCAGGTTCCCAAACCATACTGGAACTTTGCGCTCTCCACAGCCTGTTTTCTCATCAATCGTCTACCATCATCCGTCCTCCAGAATGCTACCCCCTTCGAGCTTCTATTTCCTTCCACTCCGGCCTTCCCTCTTACTCCCCGCATCTTTGGATGTACATGCTACGTTCACCACCTCGGCCCATCTACAGACAAATTGGATCCCCGTGCCGCAAAATATATCTTTGTCGGCTACTCACGCACTCAAAAGGGCTATGTGTGTTACTCACCCACTACCCGCAAAGTAACTGTTTCAGCAGATGTCACCTTCCGTGAAGATCTTCCTTTTTTTCTGCTCGGGAGGACGCTCGTCTCCCGACACCCGTCGCGCGCCCTGTCATCCCTGTTCCCTGTTCTCCACCTTCTCCTCTTCCGGTCCAGCCTCCAGTCCTTCCTCAACCACCTATCATCCGGGTCTATTCTCGTCGCTCCCCTCGTCTCGATGCCCCACTGCAGTCGGCCTCGACCTCTGACACTCCAAGACCTGCTTATCCGGCTTCAGTCTCCACCGCTCATCCAATGACGAATTATGTCTCTCTTCATCGCCTGTCACCGCCTCTTCTTCACTTTGCCACCTCATTATCCTCTGTTTCTATACCTAACTCTGTGCAGGACGCGCTTCGACATCCGGGCTGGCGAGCTGCCATGGACGACGAAATGATGGCCCTTTGGGCCAACCACACTTGGGACCTTGTTCCCCTACCTACAGGTCAGCATCTTGTTGGGTGTAAATGGGTGTTCGTTATCAAACATGCTCCTGATGACACTGTTGACCGTCTGAATGC
This sequence comes from Platanthera zijinensis, assembly GCA_039513925.1. Classification (NCBI taxonomy): domain Eukaryota; kingdom Viridiplantae; phylum Streptophyta; class Magnoliopsida; order Asparagales; family Orchidaceae; genus Platanthera; species Platanthera zijinensis. The sequence continues at coordinate 267,129,519 of CM077079.1, read as the reverse complement.
TCGTCTTGTGGCCCGGGGCTTCACCTAACAGCAGGGCCTCGATTATGAGGAAACATTCTCTTCGGTGGCTAAGGTCAACACCGTTCGTGTCCTTCTCTCCGTGGCTGTACATCGCCACTTGCCCCTTCATCAGCTGGACATCAAGAATGCCTTTTTGAACGGTGATCTTCAGGATGCCGTCTACATGCGCCAACCTCCCGGGTTTGAGACCACGGGGGAGTCTCGTGTATGTCTTCTGAAGAAGTCCATATATGGTCTCAAACAATCCCCTCGGGCCTGGTTCGACAAGTTCAGCAGGGCTGTTCGGGATATGGGGTTTACTCGAAGTTCCGCAGACTTCTCCCTCTTCACTCGCCACCGGGCAACTGGAACAGTTCTTCTGTTGGTTTATGTTGATGACATACTTTTTACTGGGGATGACTCAAAGGGGATTCAAGCGGTCAAATAACATTTGAGCACTGTATTTAAGACAAAAGATCTGGGGCATCTTCGCTACTTCCTCGATCTTGAGATCGCACGACGACCAGATGGGCTTGTCCTTTCCCAAAGGAAGTATTGTCTTGATCTGCTTAAAGACGCTTGCCAGTCTAGATGTAAGCCAGCTACTACTCCAATGGAGGCAAATCACAAGCTCTGTGCTCATGCTTCTGATGATGATTTGCTTCTCCAGAACCCGGAATACTATCGACGCTTGGTGGGAAAATTGATCTATCTAACGGTCACGAGGCCTGACATATCCTTCGCTGTTGGGATTGTCAGTCGTTTCATGCATGCTCCCCGGGTTTCTCATCTCCAGACAGCTGAAAGGATTCTCCGATACCTTAAGGCTGCTCCAGGTCAAGGGCTGGTTTACAAAACCACCGACTCTATTCCAGCACTGGTTGCATATTCTGATGAAGATTATGCTGGCTCCGTGGACGATCAACGTTCAACCAGTGGGTTCTGTACTTATTTTGGTGGTCATCTTATCACATGGAAAAGTAAGAAACAAGCTGTGGTTGCTCGCTCTTCTGCTGAAGCTGAATACCGATCAATGACATCTGTCGTCTCGGAACTCACATGGCTGGAAAACCTCCTTACTGACTTGGGAGTAAAACTTCCTTCTTCTGCTGTTCTATTTTGTGACAGTCAAGCGACTATACAAATTGCAAAAAATCCAGTGTTCCCCGAGCGCACAAAGCATATCGAGGTTGACTGTCATTTCATTCGGGAGAAAGTTCAAATGAAGAAACTTGAGCTGAGACATGTTCCAGGCACTGATCAAGTTGCCGATATTCTCACAAAGGCCTTATCTAGTACCTTATTTTACCAATGTTTGTCCAAGCTGGGTGCATATGACTTGTACGCTCCAGCGTGCGAGGGAGTGTTGAAGAAGCCCATGTGACTAAGGCCCATTATGTATTTCTATTGTTTTTTTCCTCTCCTCTCTATTAGTCCCACATCATGTATAGGACATTCCTCTTCATTTCTCCCTCCTATAAATATGTACTCATACATTGTATTTGATACAAGTGAACATATATACAAGGTTCTGTTTTCTCCTACAAAAGGAATAGACTTGAAGGTTTTCAACAAGTGATTACTTAACCATGATTTAAGTTAAATCAACGAAAATAGCAGTAAAGCCGTAAACAAATATAAAGTTCCAAAGCTTAAGTTGTTGTCCTTACGATTTCCCTCCTTGAGCTTAGCTCAAAACAGCTTAAAACCACTCTAATATTGAAGGAAATAAAATGACCAGCCAAAAACACTCTAAACATGGCTGTCCAACACAAATTAGTCCCCAAAAACTTGTTGTTCAGCACTATAACAGCTCCCCAAAATGGCTGTCCAGTAATATACAGCACATAAATAGCGTCTACTTAGTACTATACAATTCTTTTTATGAAGCATAAAGGCGGATCAACCATTAGAAAGGCCCAAAATTATCTTTTCTCTACCACATGTACTATTAACAGGAGCTAGAGAGTGGCCGACCAGATTATGGCTTAAGCAACAGAGGAAATTTTCCATAGAAAATAATATTAGCCGGTTAGATAGCATAACAACAGTCCCAAATCAGCAAAGTAGTGGTGAAAGCAGTAAAATATCCCAAATAAAATAGAAAAAGAATTTCCTTATTGTGGGAGAAGGAGGAAGGAATTGCTGCACAACCGATCCTTTATGGATACGTCGAGGTTCAGCGGAATCCTTCTGGAAACTTTGAAGAAGATATTGAAGTAGCTACAAAGCAGAGGAGAGTGCAGTTGCAGCGGCAGGAACTCAAGATCAGCGGCCAGGCAACCCTAAAACATCGACACAAGAGCAGCGATACAGTACAGGAAGCAGCCACAATCAACAGAGAAATGAGAGGGATGAAGAGAGGGAGAGAGAGCTTGTAGGAGGAGAAAAAATGGCCCGGAGCGAGGCAATGGACTCCTCATGAGTATCGGGGTGGAGGGAGATGGCCGAATCCACAGGAGGCCTAGGCACGAGTGTGTCTTAGTGTGCTATTTAGTGGAGTTCTGGGGGCATACACACGGAAGGAGGGACAATGCATAGTCAGATGAGTGAGGGAGGTGTTGTTTGGCGCTGCTACAGTAGAGGAGGTTTGTATAAGAAAAATTGGAGTCGCGGGAACAACTCCTCTGGGAGCAGCGCCTTTGGGATGGCACTAGAAATCACGGGAACAGCGCCTCTGCGAGACGCTGGGACGAGGCGGGAGGTCGTGCCTAAGTAAGCGGGACGCGTGATGCTTACGAACGCATACAAGATGGTCGTGGGACACACGATGTTGGGAAATCGTTGCGGACGCGAGGCGCTAGAAGCGAGATGCGGTGACGAAAGAGAGCACAACGAACACGAGAGGCTATGACGAAAACTACGGGCTACAGAAACTGTAGCCGGGTGCGAGGCAGGTTGGACCAAATTGTTACCATTCAAAATGTGAGACCGACAACAACCTTAAATCTGAGAGGAGAAAAGGAGGAGAAGAGATAAAGAGGGAGGAAAAGAAAATAACCCCCAAGGTTTCCAATTTTCATAATACCATTCCAGATACCAAATTACATTGCCCTATGGGTTTATATAACACCCCCTGTCCGTTTACAAATAAGGAAGGATACACTCATCTTAATTACTTTCCATCGGGGTGTCACTAACAGGCCTTTCACGTTACTTGCATACCAGCCACATTGGTGGATGTCCTTCTCCCTCCTCCGCTTCTGTAACAGTAAACATGAATGAAAATCTATGCATGTAATAGCTGATCTTGGGATCATGATTTCCAAACTTGCTAACTATGCACGCTTGAATATTTAATAGAACATAATAACATAAATTGCATTTTTTTTGCATCTAACACATGTTTTCAGTTTCCAATTTTAATTTTATTTGGGTATTAAAATATCTTTGAGCTTCTATTTATAACTAGTTATGTTCATAAAAATCGAGTTCGTCCAGGAAAAAACTCGTCTAGGCCCAGTCCCGAGCTAGCCTGCCCCTTACCCGGGCCGGGCTCTGGGGTAGGATTGTTCACAAATAGTATAGTTTGTCAATAATTTGGGATTCAATTCGTGAAAATTCGATTAAAATTCGTATTTTTCGAATTCGAATTAGGATTCAAATAATTTTTCAATCTAGATCCAAATAATTTTATTCTTGTTCAAAAGATTCGCAAATAATTCACGAATTCTAGAATATATAGTTTCATAAAATTAATATATGTAAATAAATGTTTTATATAATTATATTTGAACATTATATATAATTTGTTGAAAGAGCTCAAAACATATATGTATTGCTTGTGTATGTAAATACAAAGAGAGAATACAAATATATAGGAGGAAGAAAGAGAGAGAACAATCCTATACATGATGTGGGACTAAAGAAGAGAGAAGAGGGAAAACAATAATGGGCCCAATAATGAGCTCTTTACATGGGCTTTTCTAACACTCCCCCGCAAGCTGGAACGTACAAATCGTATGCGCCAAGCTTGGACAAGCGCTGATAGAAGAGGGTACTAGATATAGCCTTTGTGAGGACATCCGCAACTTGTTCAGTCGCTGGAACATGCTTTAGGTCAAGCTTCTTCATTTGAACCTTTTCCCGGATGAAGTGACAGTCGACTTCAATAGGCTTTGTTCTTACGTGGAAGACCAGGTTCTTGGCTATATGTATAGCAGCTTGGCTGTCACAGAGGAGGAGAACTGGTGAAGGTAGCTTTACACCCAGATCGATAAGAAAACTTTCAAGCCACGTCAGTTCTGACACTACTGATGTCATTGCCCGGTATTCTGTCTCAGCTGATGATCGAGCAACGACCTCTTGTTTCTTGCTTCGCCATGTAATCAAATGTCCTCCAAAATAAGTGCAAAAACTACTGGTTGATCGTCGGTCATCAAGGGAACCAGCATAATCAACATCAGAATATGCCACTAATGTTGGAGCTGAAGAAGAGGTTTTGTATACTAGTCCTTGACCAGGAGCTGTTTTAAGGTATCTGAGAATGCGTTCAACAACCAGAATATGAGATCTTCGAGGGGAGTGCATATACCGACTGACAACACCAACAACGAAGGAAATATCTAGTCTGATTACCGTGAGATAGATTAATTTTCCAACGAGACGACAATAATATTCTAGATTCTGGAGTAGGAGATCCGAGTCAGATGTCTGGGCGCACAACTTGTGATTTACATCCATTGGGGTGTAACTCGGCTTACAGCTTGAATAACCTGCATCATAAAGGAGGTCGAGGCAGTACTTTCGTTGAGAGAGGAAAAGCCCATCTGGTCGTCTTACAATCTCAAGACCCAAGAAGTACCATAGGGGCCCCAGATCTTCTGTCTGAAAGACGGAACTCAGATGTAGTTTGACCGCATGTATCCCTTGTGAGTCATCTCCTGTAATGATGATATCGTCAACGTACACTAACAGAAGAACTGTTCCTGTTATTCGGTGACGAGTAAACAACGAGAAATTGGCCAAGCTCCGAGTAAAACCAATATCCCGAAGGGCTTTACTGATTTTGTCAAACCATGCCCGTGGGGATTGTTTGAGATCATACAGAGCCTTCAAAAGACAACAGACCTGAGACTCCCCCGTGGTCTCAAACCCGGGTGGTTGCTGCATATACACCGTTTCCTGGAGATCACCATGCTGAAAGACATTCTTGATATGTAGTTGGAGTAAGGGCCACTGATGATGTACAACCACAGAGATGAGGACACGAACAGTGTTTAGCTTGGCCACCGGAGAGAAAGTTTCGTCATAGTCGAGCCCCTGTTGTTGGGTGAAGCCACGAGCCACTAGACGGGTCTTCAGACGGTCAATCTTCCCATCAGCAACATGTTTGATGACAAAGACCCACTTACACCCAACCGGTTTCTGACCTGGAGGAAGGGGTACTAGGATGTTTGATGAATAATCCCGAATTCAGAGCACAAATCTGTAAAGCCATGACTGGTGTATTCGCGAGCATTATTGGTGCGCAATGTTTTTAGGGTGGTGTGGAATTGTGTAAGGGTTTCAAGGACAAAGTCCCGAAAAACACGGGGAAGCTCAGAGCGATCATGGACTAAGTAAAGCCACGTTGTGCGAGAGTAATTATCAATCAATTTTATAAAGCAACGAAACCCAGAAATACTAGTAATCTTGAAAGGACCCCATACATCGAAATGTACTAAATCAAAAGGAGCAGTGCTCCGGGTACAATGGGCAGGAAAAGAAGAACGCGGCTGTTTGCCGAAGATACAGGACTCACACTGAAACGGATGAAGAGAGACATCAGGAAGAGCCCGCTGGAGGACCGACAGAGGGGCATGCTCAAGACGTCGATTCCACTCGCTGGAAGAGACAGAGGAGAGGATGATAGGAGAGTCATCGAGAAGGTAGAGCCCGTTCCGCAGTGTGCCTTTACCAATGGTAGTCCGCGTCCGCCGATCCTGTATGGCAAAAGAAGATGTGAATATGACAGAACAATCAAGATCATTAGTAAGGCGACCAATAGAAAGTAAATTAAACGGGAATCTCAGAACATGAAGAGCCGAGCGAAGGGAGATCGACGGGTTGAGAGAGAGGTCCGCCGAGCCGGAGACGGGAACCGTCGCCCCATTAGTCACAGTGATACACTTCGGATGAGGAGAATCCGAGTACTGGGCTGGCCGTCGCGAGGTAATGTGATGAGTGACACCTGAGTCCACGATCCAGCACGGGCTGGTGGATAAACAAGCAGTACCTGTGTTGTAGACGAAGGCAATGGAGGCGGAGGGCAGGTTGAGCAGCCCCTGGAGTTGTTGGAGCTGGAGACGAACGGGCTTAAGGTCAAGCGGGGCGGAAGAGGAGACGTCAGCAGCAAAAGAAGCCTCCAGACAAGGAGGATAACCAATCTTCCGGTAGCATGTCGCCTCAAGGTGACCTTCCTTCCCGCAGTAGGAACACTTCGGCCGACCCCGACCACCGCACCCACAACCCCGAGATCCCGAACGTCTGCTACGAGCGGAGGTAGGTGGGGAAAGTAGGGGAGAGGGGCTTGCTGAAGAAGGGCCGAGGAAGAAGGCGTAGAAGTATCCGGAGGAGGTGACACACGGAGGAGCATGGAGCAAACATCAGATAAGGACGGTTTAGTGGGAGAAGCCAGAACCTGAGTCTGAATACTCTAGAAGTGATGCGGAACACGAGCCATCATGATGACAATGCATACGGCCTCCTTCTGAGCACGCTGAGCAGTATGATCATTGGTAGGCGGCTGATGCTAGATCCAGGCCTCAACAAGGGTCTTGGCTCGAGCGACAAAAGAAGTCTTGTTGCATGCCAACGCAACCATGCAGTAGTAGGCTGCCAATGGCAAACTACTAGCCTTGGGCATAGGCTACCAGCATAGGCCCTTACGCCCAAAAAAACTATTAGAAAAAATAACTTTATAAACCCCCCCCCCCCCCCCCCCCCCCCCTCTCTCTAATTCTCACTCTCTTTCTCACTCACTCTCTCACTTTCTAATTACCCCAACTCAACTCTCTGGAGATGATTTTTTTTATTGTTAATAGGATAGTTGAGCGTTCATTATTAGAAGACTGTACACGTCACGCGGTTGTACGGTTTAGATTGAAGTAGAACAAAAATTGTTGAAAGCGCATGCATCATCAAACTCTTGAACCATAGAAAAGTTAAAATGCAATTCTAATGTGAGATGCAAGAAGATAAGGTAACTTTATTTTCTTTGATGGATCTAAAAGGGCTTTTTAAAGAAGAAAAGATTGCAAGAAGATTTGAAAAATTGAGGAAAAGCAATGGGATTGACGTATTAAAAACAAGCCCTTCTAAATGAGTTAATTATCGGGAGAGTATCAATGAGCACTGTCCATTGCTGACACTGCATTTCTTCAACTTGAAAGAGTGGATTTGTGTGGCATTGGTGAAGTGTTCAGTATTCGCACAGGAGGAAATATGTTGTTCGTAAAAGTTTTAACGGTTCTAAGAGTCAGTGCTAGCTTGTTGCCAGCCTAGGCCCTCGGCCCAAAAAAATTTTAAAAAACAAAAAAGAACCTTTATAAAACCCCTCCCCAGCCGGCCTCCCTCTATCTTCTCTCTCTCTCTCTAATTCTCACTCTCTCTCTCACACACACTCTCTCTCTCACACACTCACGCCCACACACTCTACAACAACAACACTCAAGCCTTTATCCCACTATAGTGGGGTCGGCTAGCCCACACACTTTCTCTCTCCGTTTTTTTTTCCTTCTCCATCTCCATTAAATGTTTTTTTATGAAATATGTATATTTAAAATTTTTAAAAAGAATTAGGCATGACCCGGCCTGGACCGACCTTGGGGGCCTTGGCAGGCACCCTCTTGGAGAGGGGACCCGAGTTTGGCTAAAGTCGGGCCTGAGCCCGGAGGCAAAAGTCCGGTCTTGGCAGTCCCGACCCGGGTCTGCCTTGCTTTTTGGACAGGGCTATTATAACTGAGAATGTTTACATTCATGTTCTTATTGATTTTTAAATTCATAATGTTATTAAACACATCCTGTGATTTGAGTATCTGGTGGGAACTGTCAATGTTGTGATACGTCCATTAAGCACATATGTTATATTCACATCTAACTAATTCAAGAATGGGTCATCAACCCCTAGTTGAGGCTCATATAATCTACTTTGTGATGCGGAGCAGAGACGAGGATGAGTTTTGGGCCCGTTCGGGGTTGATTTGACAACTTACCATATATGGCGTACCCGGATCGACAATCGGACTCCGCGGATGCGTTCAGATTCACGTTGCGAATCAATTCCATATATTAGTTTATTTTATTTGCATTTATTTTGATGTATTTGGGTGGCCCCATCTCTGATCAATCATAGCCGTTGATGGGGGATGCACTAATCTTCTCTTTTTTATAAATAGACCGCTTAGGGGCTGTTTTGAGTCATTGCAGGTTTTGGTGAAAGTAAATCCCGGAACTCCGCGGTCACCCCTCGGTGCCGACGTCGTGGAACCCTAGGTGACGACTCCTATGTGCTCAAACTCCTCCCCAAGGTACCACCTACTCATACCCTCTTTTCCCCCACCACAAAACCCTCTTCCACCGCCCAGAAACTCCCCCACCTCCCGCTGAATCTGCGGCTCCAGCAAGCCCTAAAACAACCGACTTGGCTGTTTCACTAGCATTATTCAAAAATGCAAATTACTGTTCTTTTATATAGTTTTATTAACTCTTGAACTGGCCCTCCTCCGTCAGACCTGGAGCCGGCCACCTCTGGCCTCCCCTCCTCCAATAGCACCACCCGCAGGCCTCCTTTCAAGCCGCCGGCCTCCCTGCTCCAACTCCGCCCCCTCCACCACTCCCCTTCGTGGATCAACCTCCAAACAACCCCAATTTTCAGATTGGTCCAGATCTGGAAATTTCAGCCTCCGATCAGCCATTTCTACCACCCGTCCAACACTCCCTAACCTCGATCCGTTACTTCATCGGTTCTATCCACCCCCACACGGACCTCCACCTACGTGGTCGGATCTATCCATTTCCTCTCCATTTTTCATCTTCCGCCGCCGAGGACAGCCACCTCCACTACTTCCATGCCGCCGATTCCACTCTCGATCGCCGATCCATGCATCCGGCTCTGGAATCTTCATTGCCTTGGTCAATCCACTATTTAGTGAGTATCGTTGTATTGGATTATTATTTTTCAGCATTTATTTATCGGATTGGACATCATATTGGCTTGAATATCTCGTATGGTAGTAGTTTGTTAGATTATTATCAGCGCTTTAAAAACCGGACCGGACCGGCCGGTTCAACCGGTCGGACCGTGAACCGGCCAGGTACCCGGTCCGGTCAAGTCTAAGAATCGGACCAGCCAAGAACCGTCTGAGGACCGGATAACCGGGCGGGCTAACCGGTGACCCGCAAACCGGCCCGGGTTTGTGAGAACCGCCCAATATTAAATTTTTTTTTCAAAAAATTTGGACGGCAGGTTTCGAACAGCGGACCATGGAGATAATTAAGATGGGATTCAAACCAGTGTGCCAAACTTGAGATTATGTTTACTTTTGAACTATATTTTACATAATATGATATTATATTTTATATATTAAAAAATATATAAACAAAATCAACATATTATATATATATGTATATAATATTTAATAAATTTATATGAACCATAAAATTAGATTAATTTTTTATCATTACATTAATAAACTGTATCTAATAAATTATATTTTATTATTTGATTAATATTTTATACATGTTTTCTTTGTTTTAGCGTATTTACGGTTCAACCCCGGTTGAACCGGTTGGACCGATCAGACCTTGAACCTTTCGTTCTTCCGGTTCATTGACCGGTCCGGTTTTGAAAACCTTGATTATTATTGTGATTTGCAGGATTTATTCGCCGCACGCTCGTGCTTTGACCCTCCACGTTGAGGAAAGTCTAAACTTGTTTGCCCAAATAAATTATTTTGCCTTGTCTTGAATTATCTGCGTGAGATGATTTTAATTTATTATTTAATTTGTGATCTAGCCGTCGGATTTGCATAGCATGTAGGGTTAGATCGCAGATTTCTCGCCACCTATAGATCCATCCCGCGTCAATTGGTATCAGAGGCAGGCTGCACACACTTTTCGATACGCAATCGTAGAGTCTATAGGTTTTTCGTTATGTCTAGGTGTCACAATTATTCCCCTCCTCAGTTTAGAGGTCTAGTGCTCACTTGCACCTGCTCTTACAAAACCCCGTCAGAGAGATCCTCACATTATTACGATGATCATTCTCGATCACAGTACACCACTTTCAGAGATCGTGTTGACCCACCGACACGACCCCACTATGCTAGAGACGATCAATATGATGATTGTGATCGTTCTTATCCGTACACGTCAACGGATCGTGTTGATCCTTCGACACGACTCGGTTACCTTAGGGATGATTATTATGAGGATTGTCATTCTGAGAGAGATCTTGAGAATAAGTTTCATACTGATGCCCCTTCCTTTGACGATGCATCGAGTCCCGTGTTTTTCAGTTATTGGCTCGTGGATATGGAGTATTATCTTGATCATTTTGAGGTATTCGGTGAGCATTACGTCAAGTTTGCGAAACTTGGACTTTTAGATCAGGCGAGGGTTTATTGGGCTAGCGTTAAGAGGACCCGCGAGCGAGACCGTCTTCGTCGCATCACTAGTTGGGCGAAGATAAAGCGTATATTGTGTCAGAGGTATCACCTTCGTCATATCGGAGTCGCTTGCTCGACCAATTATTTTCCATTCAGCAAGGATCCATGTTTGTCGCTGAGTACAAAGATCGTTTTGACAAGTTAGTGGTGAGGAGTGATATCCGAGAGGACCCAGCCATAGCCACTAACCAGATTTCGGTCTGGGCTTCGATCTGACATTTGTACTAAGGTAGTTTATCATAGCTTGGAGTCCCTCGAGCACACATATTAGTTCGCCCTTCGTTATGGACGGTCATTGAGATCTGCAAGAGATGGTCGATGGGATTCTCACTTTGATCTCCACAGTACGAGCCCCTCCCATACTGAGGTCACTGCGACGCCTACCACTGTCTTGTCAGCCATGACAAAAGTGATACCTGATGCGGATTACTCCCACTCCAGTAAGGTGCTTAGCTCAGTGAGTGACCTATCTCTTGTTTCTGACCCGCCTCTTGTGACCCCGACTGAGAGCGAGCCTGAGTGACCTATTGAGTCTGTAATGTTGTGTCCCTCACCCACATCTCCTCCTCTTCCATCCATTGGGTTAGTTAGCACCCCAACCACAGACCAATTTCCCGATACCGCTCCCACATATCCATTCTTAAGTGTAGGTCTATGTCGCTCTCCCGTTGTCATTGCCCTGAGTCACATCACGACCGAGAGCCCAGAGCCTGGTGTTAATCTTGAAGTGGCTCTGTCACCTATTCAAAGGGATACCCCTTGCGATGGTACTCATCTAGAGGACCTTGACCCTAGTGATGAGTTCTATGACGACCCCCCTGTTGAGCCTCCTGATGAGCCACCACATTCTGGTGAGGATGCGATTTAGGTGAGCTGCTTGTTTGTGAGTTTTGGGTTAGTGTCGTTTCTTCCATTATCGTCTCTGGCCTTGCCTCAGAGGATGGATATTGTGTGGAGCATCAGTGTAACAACCCATAATATTAATAAATATAATAATAATAATAATTAAACATATAATATAAAGAAAGACTTAAAAAGCTCTTATAACCCTATACCCTCGGTCTAAAACCCGCATCCCGCAGGATTCTCCTCCCAATCCCGCTTCTTTCGCCCCCGACGGCCCCGCCTCTGCCTCCCGAGCGCTTGGAAGCTCCCTCCTCCTCTAGTGGCCGGCGAACCCCCCCCCCCCCCCCCCCCCCTCAAGGCCTGACGCCACTTCCTCCTACTTCCCCGTCGTCTCCGGCGCTCCCCTTGGCCGGTAAATCCCGCAGCAGCCCCTCCTCTCTTGGTCGGCTGCATCCAAGGGAGGGGCCGACTACGTTCTCCCTTCCTCTTCTCCTTCTCCGGCCAGTGAGGGCAAGAACATCGTTTCTTCTCCGGCAACCCTAGCTCCTCTTTCCGGCCGGTGGATTTCGTGAGGGAGTCCTAGGGTTTCGTTCGAAACCCCTCTTCGTGGATTTCTGAGCCCAGATCTCGTCTCCTTGGGTAAGGAACCCCGCCTAACTCTCGCTTTCAGTTTGCCCTAATTTTTTTTTTTTACATTATTTTTCGCTCTCTGATCTAGGGTTTTTGGACGATATAACCTATGTCCATCGTATAACCCGCTAATCCCGGATTTTTGTGTTTTCCAGTGCGTGTCCTCGGATTTAGGTGGTGGAATCGCTCCAAGCCCTCTACGAATTAGAGATTTTTGTTTCCAAACGCCGCCAAAACTCCCGATCCCTCCCGGTAGTCTCTTCTCCCTTCACTTTCGAGGGAGGTAAATTTCTAAATCTCTCTCCTGTTGTGTGGTGCGAATATCAAACACATGTGCAAGTGTAGAAATCTTGTTTAAAATGCATTTTGGTCTTGAACAGGTTTTGCTCGAGTTTCTAACCTCGCTTGCGCCACTTAGCTGTCACTAGCATTTTCGAAGTCACCTTAAGGCAAATAGAGACACCACTCTCGCCTGCAATCATGAGATCTAATTTACTTCACTTTTTGTTATGAAGTAGCCCCTTATAGACTGCAATCGTCTAATTAATAACTCGTTCAAATTATTTATGAATCCCTGAGATTGTTGAATACCTTAGGCAAACATTGAGAGGAGAGTGTTGGTTTGGTGTGATGCGTCGAATCGAGCTCCCGACTAACTGGTAACAGAAACCATTAGTCGACCATTGCAAGCACCGTTATTGATAAGCCTTACGTCAATTCATACATTAGAATCATGTACACCAAATGACAACACCTTCACCCTTCAATGTATTCCGCTTATGGTATTGCAGCTAGGCTAAACTCCGGCGTATGCCATTAAATTAAAAGCATCTTGTTTGACATGGTTACTTGTCTGATTGTTACGTGTAAAACTGGTTTACTGAGCTCTTGTTTCCTCTGCTTACTTTTGTGCAAGTTATTAACTTGAATCTTTATGTGTTTTCATGTTCTGAGGCATTTTCCTTCTGTTTGGATTTGTCTTAGGTTTCGTGACTGTGCCGCCCGGTTCCTGAGTTTTTCTTCTTCCAGCTACAACTTTGTTTGGAGGTTTCATTTTGCTTAATGTATCAGCAGGTTCTGTGTATTTGTTTCAGTTACTGTTGGATTTTTTTCTATTCATGTATTAGTTATCGTCAGACATTTTCTCTTGTATCGAGGACAACTTGTAGGGTGAAGCATTGTACTAATTCATTTTACTTATGATATTTTTACCTTTGTGACTAGTTGCATTCATTTAGTTTCAGTACTGTTTGTTGCTTAGTGTTTATAAAAGAAATGCATGCACAACAACTTTTTAACTATTTATGTATGACTTCCACACCAATTTAAAATCTTTTAAAATCCTTTTCAAAAATAACAAATTTAAAAACTAGTTGTAGAATTTCTGGTTGTGCCTCAGCAGGCATGGTGCCTCTCTGCATGTCTGTGACATCACGACCCGCCCGAAGCGCACTCTGATTTTATTGAGACGGGTCGTGACAGTTGGTATCAGAGGGAGGTTAACCCTCAAAAATGAAGTATTTTGAAAGTATTACATATTTTGGAACTCTATTATATAAAAATATTTATACATGCATCACTGCTTCACTCACTCTGTCATTGTCTGTTGTTCGAGGCTGAAACACGCACACACTCACTCATAAGCATAAGTAGTATGCGTGCAAATGTTAAGGGAGTATGGGTAAACTTAACATTTATATGCATTTGAATTTCCACTGGGATATACACCGCTTCCAAATATTAAATTGTATAAGCGGTTTAATATTTTCAAGTGCGTGTCATTAGAATCATAATGCGCATGAAATGTTAAGTGATATGGACGCTTAACATGACATGTGTATCCATTCATGGGTATTTTTTTTAGGAATGCATTGTAGGCATAATTACATTGCATGCATATCATATCTCATTGCACAAGTGTTAAGCTAAGAGCAATAGATGACGATTCTACACACATGGATTTCACAATCATAATTCTATCGCACGCGATTCTATCGTCGCATTTGCATTTGCATGGCTATCACCTAGAGTTGTCCACTGAAAATGTTGTAACTATTACATGATTTATGTATCCAACAATGTTAGAATGCTAGAACCTGTAGTCTCAATCCGTTATGCTTAGCCTGACTGTTTCTCTTACTCAATTCTTTTATGTTTCTTTTAGATGGCCCCTAAGCGATCACAACGAAAGAAAGCTACCCCTTTTGCGAGGGAGGCCCCTAGAGATGAAACTGCCCAGCTTTTGAGACAGCTTCTTGAGCGTGTCACCCGTCTGGAGGGGGAACGCCAAACTCCTGATCCAGCCTTTGGTTCCGCTGTTACCACCACCCCTCCTGCACCTGGATCATGAACCGACTTGTCTGCTGGCACCCTCGAGGCCCCGCTCGTGCCAAGTTCGACTACTCCTGTATCGATGACAGACACACTGTCTTTCAAGAGATTAAATCCGCCTACCTACAACGACGACCGTGATTACTTCGTGATCACTGAATGGGTCTCCCAGATGGAGAAACACTTTGTGTATGCTGCAGTTCCCGAGGCCCAAACGGTTCTCCTTGCGGCCTATCAGCTGACCGAGGATGCTTACAATTGGTGGCTTTAGCGTCGCAGTCTCTCCGATTCTGCCACCTTGACTTGGGGATAGTTCAAGGATGCTCTTATGGAGAAGTTCCTCTTTTCTGTGGAGCGGGACAAGTTAGCTGAGAAGTTCCTGTCCCTTCAGCAGTATGACAGGACAGTGACCGAGTATGCGAGAGAGTTCTCCCGCCTATACCTCCTTGCTGCAGAGTGTTTGCCAGATTAAGCCAAAAGGATCAGCCATTTCGTGAAGGGACTCCGTAATGACTTCCAGCAGCATGTGGTAGCCCATCACCTACGCGGAGACCGTGGGAGCCGCCTTGAGGGTAGAAGCAATTGAGCTGGATCGTTCTGCCAAGAAAGTCCAGTATGGCACCAGCAATGCCGCAGCATCCGACCTCAAGCGCAAGAGTGCTCCATCTCAGGAGCAAGGTCCCGAGCCCAAGGAGGTGTGCGCCTTCTGTCACAAGGTGGGTCATGTTGCCCAAGTCTGTCGTTCTCTCTTGAAGAAGCAAAATAAGGACATCAATGCTTCGCCGCCTCAGATGGCGCTTGCCTCTACTTCCACCGTCTGTGCGTACTGCAAGATGCCGGGCCACCAGCTGAAGGACTGCCGTCGTAGGAAGAAGGCCTGTTTCAAGTGCGGGCAGGTTGGACACCTCAAGCTAGATTTCCCTATGAGGGAAAACCCGATTCCCGCTCAGCCACTACAGGTTGTTCCCGGAGCTCAGGATATGGGTAAGGCTGTGCTAAACGTCATCATTCAGGGCGAGGCGCTCGCTTCGACCGACGTCATATCTGGTACGTTGTTGTGTAGAATTTTAATTTTAATTTTTCTACATTCAAATAAGTTGGTCTGCCTTAGTTTCGAATAATCTTGATATGCGCCGTGTTTTCCCCTTTTTAGGAAGATTTAGGGTCAAGAATAAGTGGATGCAAATCTTATTTGATTCCAGTGCATCACACTCTTTTATTGCGCAACATATCATGAATCTCCATGGTTGGCCTACCTCAAGACTCGAAGTCCCTTTCGAGGTTTCTGTACCTGGTCATCTACATCTCTCAACCAGCGGCATTCTCAATTGCCCGATCCTGCTTGGAGAATTGCAATTTTTCGCCAATCTCATAGTTTTGGAAATGTCAGAATTCGACGTAATCTTGGGAATGAATTCGTTGGTCGCGTATCAAGCTAAGCTAGACTGTGTGGCAAAGATGGTCAATCTCAGCATTGGCAGCAAGGACTACAATGTTCATGTTCAAACCCGCAACCACCTGAAGGTAATTCGTGTTGTGCGTGCTGCTCGCCTTCTTAGTCAGGGTTGTTCTGCTTGTTTCGTGTATGCTTCACATTCGGATGCTGTCATACCGCAAGTTGAGTCTATCCTGATTGCTTCCGAGTTCCCCGACGTGTTCCCCACCGAGTTTCCTGGACTGCCTCCCAATCATGATGTAGAGTTCTCTATTGATGTGGAGCCTGAAACGCGCCCCATATCTAAAGCTCCATACCGTATGACACCGCGCGAGTTGGAAGAGCTTAGATTACAGTTGGATGAGATGTTTGAGCGTGGATACATTTGTCCCATTTGTCCCAGCTCGTCTCCTTGGGGAGCCCCCGTCCTCTTCGTGAAGAAGGATGGTTCCCCGAGGCTTTGTATCGACTATCAGGAGCTGAATAAGGTTATCGTCAAGAATAAGTATCCCCTCCCACGCGTGGATGACCTCTTTGATCAGATCAATGACAGTTCTGTGTTTTCCAAAATAGATCTCAGAACGGGTTACCATCAGCTAAAGATCAAGGAATTCGACATCCCCAGGACAGCCTTCCGGACTCGGTATGAACATTTTGAATTTTTGGTGATGTCTTTTGGGTTGACTAACACCCCATCTGATTTCATGGACATGATGAACCGTGCATTCCGTGAGTTCCTAGATAAGTTCGTCATCGTCTTTATAGATGATATTTTGGTCTACTCCAAAACTCGTGAAAATCATGCAGCTCACCTTAGACTCGTCCTCTCCACCCTACGCTAGCATCAACTCTATGCCAAACTGGCAAAGTGCGAGTTCTGGCTGGATCGTGTTGCCTTCTTGGGGCATGTCATTTCAGGAGGTGGGCTATCCGTTGACTCTGCCAAAGTCTCCGCAGTGATGGACTGGAAGCGGCCTTCTACTCCTACCGAGATCGGCAGTTTCCTTAGGTTTGCTGGTTATTACCGACACTTCGTCAAGGGTTTCTCCTCCCTTGCCTCTCCCCTGACATGGCTAACTCAAAAGCATGCGAGGTTTGAGTGGACAGATCAGTGTGTGTAGGCCTTTTCTGAGTTGAAGCAGCGACTATGTTCCGCGCCAGTGCTAGCTCTTCCGTCAGATGGGTTGGACTTTTCAGTCTACACTGATGCTTCTGGAGTTGGTTTGGGCTGCATTCTGATGCAGGATGACCATGTTATTGCTTATGGGTCGAGGCAGTTGAAAATTCTTGAGCGTAACTATCTCACCCATGACCTGAAATTCGCTTCAATGGTGTTTGCCTTGAAGCTGTGGCGTCATTATCTCTATGGTGTGAGGTGCCACTTTTACACTGACCATCAAAGCTTGAAGTACATTTTTGTTCAGAAGGACCTCAATCTTCGTCAGAGACATTGACTCGAGTTTGTTTCAGACTATGACTTGCAGCTCGCGTATGTTCCTGGTAAGGCCAATTCAGTGGCAGATGCGTTGAGTCAGCAGGCTTATGTTGTCGTTTGTGCACCCATGTCAGCTATTCTTGCAACCCTGATTGATGATCTCGACCAGATGGACATATCTATCGCACCCGAGGGTCATGAGGGGGTTTCTGGTCCGTTATGGGTATAGCAGGTGAAGGATTTACAACCATCTGATCCCGCACTTCAGCGCATTCGCCGACAAGTTGAACTTGGGACTCTTCCGGATTTCTCCATCTCTGATGATGTTCTTCGTTTCCGAGGTCGACTCTGCATTCCTAATGTCCCTGAGTTACTTGATAGTATCTGTAGAGAAGCGCAAGAGTTTTGCTCATCTGTACATCAGGGCAATAACAAGATGTATCATGACTTGAAGAAGATCGTTTGGTGGTCTGGTATGAAGAATTACATCGCTCGTTTCATCTCTCGATGTCTTACATGCCAGAAGGTAAAAGCTCAGCGTCAGCGTCCTGGTGGTCTTTTGCAACCCTTGCCTATCCCTGAATGGAAGTGGGAAGATGTTTCTATGGATTTCATCACTGGATTGCCTCGCACTCCGAGAAAGCATGATGCGATTTGGGTTATTGCGGACCGCTTGACTAAAGTGGCTCATTTTATTCCGTATGAGGGTCATTCCACCGAGAAGATGACCCAGATCTATGTTTCAGAGATTGTTAGACTCCATGGGATTTCTCTGCGAATTGTTTCTGATCGTGACTCGAGATTTGTATCGCACTTCTGGAAAGGATTTCAGCAAGCTTTGGGCACTGATCTCAACCTAAGCACCGCTTACCACCCGACGACTAATGGTCAGACTGAGAGAGTTAATCAGATTCCTGAAGATATACTACGTTGTTATATTTTGGACTACAAGGGAGTTTGGGACGAACATCTACCCCTGGTTGAATTCGCCTACAACAATAACTATCAAGAGAGCCTCAAGATGACCCCCTTCGAAGCACTGTACGGGCGTCGTTGTAGGACCCCGCTCTACTGGTCAGAGGTTGATGAGAAGGTTGTGTTGGGCCCAGAGTTACTTCAGGAAATGGAAGAAGCCACCAAGAAGACTCGTCTTCAGCTCAGTCGTGTCATTGAGAGGCAGAGAAAGTATGCAAATCAGCGCTGCCGTCCGTTAGAATTTGCCGTGGGTGATCAAGTATTCCTGAAGGTTTCTCCTACTCCTGGGGTGAAACGGTTCGGTCGAAATCATAAACTCAGCCCGAGGTTCGGAGGACCGTACGCCATCTCAGAACGTATTGGGGGATCTGCCTATCGTCTGGAGCTACCTGCTTCTTTGGCCGGTGTCCATGATGTCTTTCATGTTAGTCAGCTTCGGAAATATATCCACGATCCTAATCGTGTTCTTGAAGAAGTTCCAGTGATTCCTGAAGTCAATCTGTCCTATCCGATCGAGCCTTCGAAGATCGTCGAATATCAAGAACGCAAGCTTCGCAAGAGAACCATTCCGATGGTGAAGGTACTTTGGGTGCATGGCAAGTCTGAGGAGTACACTTGGGAACTCGAGTCTAACATCCGCAGCAAGTACCCGCAACTTTTCTCTTGATTCTTGGTACGTCTCTAAGTTTGACTTCCTTGTTATTTCAGTATTTTTCATGGTTAGTTTTCATGCAAACTTCTGTTTGAAGTGTATGCCGTCTGAAACTTCGTTGTTTTAGTTCCATTCAGAGAATTCTCATACAAGTTTCGGGACGAAACTTCCTAAGTAGGAGAGAATGTAACAACCCCTAATATTAATAAATATAATAATAATAATAATAATAATAATAATAATAATAATAATAATAATAAAACATATAATATAAAGAAAGACTTAAAAAGCTCTTATAACCTGATACCCCCCCGGTCCAAATCCCGCAAACCCGCATCCCGCAGGATTCTCCTCCCGATCCCGCTTCCTTCGCCCCCGACGACCCCGCCTCCGCCTCCCGAGCGCTCGACAGCTCCCTCCTCCTCCTCCTGTGGCTGGCGAACCCCCCTCCAGGCCCGACGCTACTTCCTCCTACTTCCCCGTCGTCTCCGGCGCTCCCCTTGGCCGGCAAATCCCGCAGCAGCCCCTCCTTTCTTGGTCGGCTGCATCCAAGGGAGGGGCCAATGACTTTCTCCCTTCCTCTTCTCCTTCT
Source organism: Platanthera zijinensis (assembly GCA_039513925.1). NCBI lineage: Eukaryota > Viridiplantae > Streptophyta > Magnoliopsida > Asparagales > Orchidaceae > Platanthera > Platanthera zijinensis. The sequence continues at coordinate 267,109,974 of CM077079.1, read as the reverse complement.
CCAGCCAGTGAGGGCAAGTGCATCATTTCTTCTCCGGCAACCCTAGCTCCTCCTCGTTCCGGCCGGTGGATTTCGTGAGGGACTCCGAGGGTTTCGCTCGAAACCCCTCTTCGTGGATTTCTGAGCCCAAATATGGTCTTCTTGGGTAAGGAATCCCGCCTAACTCTCGCTTTCAGTTTGCCCTAATTTTTTTTTACGCTATTTTTCGCTCTCTGATCTAGTGGTTTTTGGACGATCTAACCAATGTCCATCGTATAACCCGCCAATCCCGGATTTGTGTATTTTCCAGTCGTGTCCTCGGATTTAGGTGGTGGAATCGCTCCAAGCCCTCTCCGAATTAGGAATTTTTGCTTCCAAACGCCGCCAAAACTCCCGATCCCTCGCAGTAGTCTCTTCTCCCCTCACTTTCGAGGAAGGTAAATTTCTAAACCCCTCTCCTATTATATGGTGCGAATATCAAACGCATGTGCAAGTGTAGAAATCTTGTTTGTAATGCATTTTGGTCTTGAACAGGTTTAACTCGAGTTTCTAACCTCTCTTGCGTCACTTAGCTGTCACTAGCATTTTCGAAGTCACCTTAAGGCAAGTAGAGAAACCACTCTCTCTTGCAAACATGAGATCTAATTTACTTCACTTTTTGTTATGAAGTAGCCCGTTATAGACTGGAATCGTCTGATTAATAACTCGTTCAAATTATTTATGAATTCCTGAGATTGTTGAATACCTTAGACAAACATTGAGTGAAGAGTGTTGGTTTGGTGTGACACGTCAAATCGAGCTCCCGACTAACTGGTAACAGAAACCATTAGTCGACTAGTGCAAGCACCGTTATTGATAAGCCTTGCGTCAATTCATACACTAGAATCCTGTACACCAAATGACAACACATTCACCCTTCAATGTATTCCGCTTATGGTATTGCAGCTAGACTATACTCCGGAGTATGCCATTAAATTATAAGCATCTTGTTTGACATGGTTACTTGTCTGGTAGTAGGTTGCTACGTGTAAAACTGGTTCACTAAGCTCTTGTTTCCTCTGCTTACTTTTGTGCAAGTTATTAACTTGAATCTTTATGTGTTTTCATGTTCTGAGGCATTTTCCTTCTGTTTGGATTTGCCTTAGGTTTTGTGATTGTGCCGCCCGGTTCCTGAGTTTTTCTTCTTCCAGCTATAGCTTTGCTTGAAGGTTTCATTTTGCTTAATGTATCAGCAGGTTCTATGTATTTGTTTCAGTTACTGTTGGATTTTTTTTCTATTCATATATTAGTTATCGTCAAACATTTTCTCTTGTATCGAGGACAACTTGTAGGGTGAAGCATTGTACTAGTTCATTTCACTTATGATATTTTTACTTTTGTGACTAGTTGCATTTATTTAGTTTCAGTACTGTTTGTGGCTTAGTGTTTATAAAAGAAATGCATGCACAACAACTTTTTAACTATTTATGTATGGCTTCCGCACCAATTTAAAATCTTTTAAAATTCTTTTCAAAAATAGTAAATTTTAAAACTAGTTGTATAATTTCTGGTTGCGCCTTAGCAGGCGTGGTGCCTCTCTGCATGCCTGTGGCATCACGACCCGCCCGAAGCGCACTCTGATCTTATTGAGACGGGTCGTGACAGTCAGGTATTTTTGGCACCACCTGCTGACGCATCCCACCCTCAATGAGTTTTGGGATACACCATCCGCTGACCCAGCTGATGAGTTCTTTCTTGTCCGAGACACTCACCACATTTTAGAGTCACGACTTCCAGTCAGTGGACACGATTTTCACTCAGGTGGTCGTCTCCTTCGCGATGACTTTTCTTACACACCTCCTTGTGAGCTCCTTGATTTGCTATGTTCCCCGAGAGACATTTTTCTTTTTACGAGCCCGTATTTGAGTATAGTTATCTCTCACAGTCATCTGATCACTCGTCTCACACAGGATGAGTTTTTCTACACTCTGCCGAGAGAGTCTCCTGATAGGCCACCTTCTTTGACAAGTTTTCAGGTCATTATTAGACTCTCTCATAGAGAGCATGTTGTGTTGGTCATGTGTCATTTGCATCATTTGCACGAGTCTGTTGAGTCGTTTCATCATTTTTTGCATGAGTCTGTTGTGTTGTCTGTTCATTGTTTGCGTGCATGTCATGAGTCGGACCGACGAGGAATCCATAATAATAATAAATTTTATAAATCACATGCATCATGTTTACTGGGTAGAGAAGGTACTTCATGAAGGCGAGCAGGTGATGGTGAGAATCTGTGTTGTGAGGCTCCGTGCAAGGCTCGTTAAACGCTTGAGCGCTAGGCGAATGGATCCCTATATAATCAGGAGACGAATCAAACTAAACACCTACGATCTTGATATCCCTGCAAGTATAGGCATCCATCCGATGTTTAGTGTTGAAGATATGACGTCGTACTATGAGCCTCGCGAGTATGTGGACCCAAGCTGTGGGGATTTCCAGCCGCCCACACCTCCACTTCCGTTGTCTTGCCACCCCCATAGCCCACCTATGTCTAATGGCCACCATTACTCACCTACTTCTGACACCCACACACCTGGGGACTCGTCTTCTTTGGTTCTACCGACGCCGCCGCCGATCGCACCGGGATCCACCACTCGTAAGTTGAGCGATGAGAGCATCATGGAGACTAGACTCCACCAGTGCATTACCACTACAGACGTTGGTGACTCTTGAATACTTACTGCATAGCTTGATCGATTCACCCCTGGACTTCAACTTCAGCACGACCGTCTCCATTCACCGGAGATGACAACTTTTCAGTCAGGGGGAGTTGATTGACGAGGACACTTTTCCAGCGATGACACTTGGGCGACCTCTGGTGGACTTCTTCGAGTTTTACCTGGCATGCAGCGAGAGAATTCTGATCCCTATTCATCGGGAGATGAATTCTTTCAAGCCGGGGAGATTGATGCGGAGCAGAGACGAGGACGAGTTTTGGGCCCGTTCGGGGCTGATTTGGCAACTTACCATATATGGTGTAACCGGATCAACGATCGGACTTTGCGGATGCATCCGAATTCGCGTTGCGAATCAATTCCATATATTAGTTTATTTTATTTGCATTTATTTTGATGTATTTGGGTGGCCCCACCTCCAGTCAATCATAGCCGTTGATGGGGGTTGTCCTAATCTTCTCTTTATTATAAATAGACCGCTTAGGGGCTGATTTGAGTCATTGCAGGTTTTGGAGAAAGAAAATCCCGGAACTCCGCGATCACCCCTCGGTGCCGACGCCGTGGAACCCTAAGTGACGACTCCTAGGTGCTCATTCTCCTCCCCAAGGTACCACCTACTCATACCCTCCTTTTCCCCACCACAAAACCCTCTTCCACCGCCCAGAAACTTCCCCCACCTCTCGCTGAATCTGCGGCTGCAGCAAGCCCTAAAACAACCGACTTGGCTGTTTCACTAGCACTATTCAAAAATGCAAATTACTGTTCTTTTATATAGTTTTATTAACTCTTGAACTGGCCCTCCTCCGTCAGACCTGGAGCCGGCCACTTCTGGCCTCCCCTCCTCCAATAGCACCACCCGCCGGCCTCCTGTCAAGACGTAGGCCTCCCTGCTCCAACTCCGCCCCCTCCACCACTCCTACCCTTCGTGGATCCACCTCCAAACAACCCCAATTTACAGATCGGTCCAGATCTAGAAATTTCAGCTCCCGATCAGCTATTTCGATCACCCGTCCAACACTTCCTAACCCCGATCTGTTACTACATCATCAGATCTATCCACCCCCGCCCGAACCTCCACCTACGTGGCCGGATCTATCCATTTCCTGTCCATTTTTCATCTTCCGTCGCCGAGGACAGCCACCACTACTTCCACGCCGCCGGTTCCACTCTCGATCGCCGATCCACGCATCCGACTCCGGAATTTTCATTATCTTTGTCAACCCACTATTGTGAGTATTGTTTTATTGGATTATTATTTTCAGCATTTATTTATCGGATTGGACATCATATTGGCTTGGATATCTCGTATGGTAGTAGTTTGTTAGATTTTTATTGTGATTTGCAAGATTTATTCGCTGCACGCTCGTGTTTTGACCCTCCACGCGGAGGAAAGGCTAAGCTTGTTTGCCCAAATAAATTATTTTGCCTTGTCTTGAATTATCTGCGTGGGATGATTTTAATTTATTATTTAATTTGTGATCTAACCGTCAGATTTGCATAGCATGTAGGGTTAGATCGCAGATTTCCCGTCACCTATTGATCCCTCCTGCGTCAACTTTGTCGTATGAGTATGATGGTGTGCATTCATTAATCATTTAAGAAATCACGTTCGTTTCCCCCTCACGGGTCTATCCATCTAGTGGTCAGAATGCTCAACTAAAGGAGACCCGCATTGGCCCACTAGTCCAAGGACTTCTCATTCAATTCATATTTACATTATGGGTTATATCGTGGTTGCCTCTTTCAATACAGATCATTGCATATACTGATTTTCATAGTTTCTAGCATATCAAGTGTAATAGGGTTTTCTCATAAACATTCACTTAATAATTTCATGAGATTTATTATCACATATGAATATTCATAAGTTGAAATGCAATGCAACATTGAGTACGAACCTGACACCATTCTGGTTTCAAACCGGAATGTGGCTCCCTTTACAATTGGACCGGAGAAGCTCCATTCTCCCTTTTTAAAGGGTCCGGTTTGAAACCGGAACGGAGCAAACGGGGATGGTGCCCCAAACGCAGCCTCAGAGAGACCAGAGTTGAATACATTCTAAAATCGACCGAGAGGGGTCGACTGAATGTTGCGACCAAATAGGAGGTTCTGACGAACTGCTGCAATCGAGGCCTGAGGGAAAAGAAGGCTCTCCTGTGTGCGCTCCCACCGAAGGAAGGAGTAACGGCTACGGTGAGCACTCCAGCCGATTGTTAAACGAGACCTTAAGATGCGATTCCAAATTCCTTGAGCAAAAGTCGTTAGTTACGATAAAAATGTTGAGTCGAAAGGTGGCGTGAAAGAACTAAAGGCATCAATCTCTATTTACAAAATGGAAATAAAATTAAGTTTATCCTATATTTACAAGTATGCCATCACACGCAAGAATCCTTCTATCATGACATGGAAAATTCTCTTGTGCTTCTAAATCACAAGTAACATCTCATCGAAAAGTTTCTTATGATCAATTAATGCATAAATCTAAATATTACTAGCCTAATTAATTAGACACAATGGCTGCACTTACAATGCTAATCACAATCAGAATCTAAAATTAAATTTCATAGAGGAGTCAAACTTTCGGGTGTTACATTAATATTCAGTTTTTCCCTTTTCAAAGTATGAAGATTTCTTTCACATTAAGTTGCTCTGCTATGAAACATAATACTGATATTCTTGGCATGCCTTTGAAGTAATGCTTCATATTAAAAGAACAATGATTCATTGTATATGTTTATTTCAGATTATTTGACGCTAAAAGGTTTATATTTTGGTAAAGAGTTATGTTTTTTGAGGAGGTGATAAGGCACTAAAACTGGGTTTTGGTAGAGAGTTGTTTTCGAGAATAACTGGCGATAAGGCACTAAAAACTGGGTGGACAGTGCTTGAATGATTCATTCGTTTTACTTTTAGGTTGGGTTCATTGGTCTTCTTTGGCTATGAATATGATCTTAAAACTGTGCAATCAGCTTTGTACTAAGGATTTCTGTTTACACTGTTCAGGGCCTTTTGCATTCTGTACCAATTGGACGTTTGATAGTGCTAGATCTCTATGCTGAAGTGAAACCAGTTTGGCTTACTTCTGATCAGTTTTATGGTGTTCCTTACATCTGGAAAGTTTTGATCTGTTATATCCTTATGCTTCAATATGTCCGTTTTTTTTTCTTATGAGTGTGTGTGTGTATTATTTATTTATTTCAGGTGTATGCTACACAACTTCGCTGGAAATATTGAAATGTATGGTGTATTAGATTCAATTGCATCTGGGCCATCAGAGGCTCGCACAAGTGAAAATTCTACCATGGTATTTATATTTCATATATGCAAGTTATATGTTAATGCATATAATGGATTGAGTTGGCTCGAAGATTGAAGATCAACCCAATTTAGTTTGCCAAATATGCTACCTGGTCATTAGAAATTTTCTTCTCCTTTATTTTAGGAGATTACTTAAATTAGCATTTGATTTTAGATAATTCTGTTACTAATTATGAAATTATCTTCTCTTTTATTTGGTCAATGATGCTTATCTTGACTTTGTGTTATGGGCCTACAAAGGGGGTTGACAACCCACGACAATGCACGCACATCTATATTTTTTATTTTCCTTTTTCTTATTATATTGTCATGTATTTAATGACCCACTAGGCTGCCACTATTTGTACAAAGTTTGTTCATACATAGAGACATTTTTTGCATGGCAGCGAATGCAATAAAACATTAAGCAGAGCACCAAATGATTGGCAGATATGTGGAGCAAACCTGCAAAAAATATTATATATATATAGACACACACACACGCATATATATATATATATATATATATATATATATATATATATATATATATATATATATATATATATATATATATATATATATATATATATATATGCCTCAACTCCGCACGAATTATTGAAAAACAACTTTATCTCGTCATGATGGCAGTTCTCGTCTTTGTACTTCTCATGGTGCACCTCGATGACTTCCGAAACTGCAGTGATATTTTTTACCCATAATTGATATTTATCTTATAAGCCTTTTTACCTCTTTATATAGTTTACTGTTGAACTCATTTTCCATAACCTAAAATAGTTTGTATTAAACCAGTCAATCACACTTGAGTCGGTGATTTTTTATTTCTTTAACTGATTACTTGCAATTCAAAGGTATTAGTAGCATTTTTTTTCATAAACTGATAACCTGCATGGAATCTGTAACAACACATGTATTAAGATAGAAATAATAATAATTAGGACAAATTTGTAATGATAACAATTAGGTTTCTCCTCATTAACCAAAAACCCGAGCCGCCACCCCCCCCCCCCTTCTTTTCTCGCAAACCCGCCCCCAGCCGCATCCCTCCTGATCCCGCAAACCCTTCTCCCGATTTCGCCTCACACAAGTTGTCGGCTCTCCTGATCTCGTCCCCCCCCCCCCCCCGCAGCTCCCGCAACCCGCGCGTCCCTCCGGACCTTCCTGCACTTCTTCCTCCTTAAGCTGATAGCACCCCTTTCTCTCCTCCAAGGAGTACCGTCAACCTCTCCATTTCTGGATGCCGACAACTGCTTTTTCATCTCCCCTCAGGGCCAACACTGATCTTTCTTCTTCCAAGGGGCGGCAACCTCCTCTCCTATGGCTTACAACCCTGATTTCAGCCCTCTTCTTCGATTTTTCCGGGGTTTTGTGAGAAGGACAACTAGGGTTTCCTCCCCTCGCCTCTGTGGAATCGGATTTGACTCCTTTTGATAAGATTCATCCTCCAATCTCCTCGATTCAGATTTTTCTTGAAAGTATTTTGCTAATCTTTGTGCTCCAATTTGCGTATATGTTATGATTCATGATTTTACCCCTCTTGTAATCGACTAACTTCGTTGTATTTGTGATCTCCGGGGCCGCCCCTCGACCTAAGTAGCGGGACCTCTCCAAGCCCTCTCTGATCTAGCCTAGCGCCGCCAAGTCTCCGTTTCTTCGTGGTTTCTCTTCTCCCCTCACTTTTGAGGAAGGTAATTTTCTAAACCTCTCTCTTGTTTGAGTCTTGCAATGAAATCAATGTTTGTGTAGTGTATGGTTCTTCTTATTGACATTTATTTTTGTGCCTGATCAGGTTCAAAGAGGGTTTCTAAATCTTTCTTGCGCCGCTCAGCCGCCTCCGTCAGGTTCAGTTTCAGCCTGAAGGCAAATGGAGAAATCTCTGTCTCTTGCAAACATTGAATTAGCTTGATTGTGTCCTTCCTTATGTTATGTGAATTTACTTTTGAATACTTATTTCGTCAAATTGTTAGATTAGGTCATGATATGGTTAGAATGACATGAATTAGTGAACTAAAGTGCATTTGATTGGATTGATCTTTCAAATGAATATAAATCTTGAATGTCTAGTTTGACAAGTTAGTAATTTATGGTTTAATATATTTGGAATGACTTGAATATGTGATCATGAATGATTTTATTTGGATATTCACCTAGATGAACAAATTTCTCATTTGATGAATAATTTGAAGAATGGTAGATTATTGAGCATGAGCAACGGTGTTATAATAATTGTAATGATTTCTGTTTAGCAAATATTTGATTGATGTTTTTATATCATGCTTGTATCGGATCATACACATGTGTACTTAGAAAATAGTCGTGTCTTGGAATGGATTAATCTAAATGAATACTTGGTATCTTAGAAAATGATGTAAAAAGTCTTATCACTCGTGAATAGTTGAACCCCCGCAAAATATAAAACTCTTTATCTAGTTTCTTTTGTGTCATCGAATCTTATTTTTTATGTCTGTCTGGTTTTAAGACTTGAGTGAATATTATTGCATAACTTGATTTCCCCTTTCCGTGTTTATGAACTATACCCTTATACATTTGAATCGATTAATTATTAATATGTCTTGATATGTTAGAAATCTCCTAAAATCAAGGTTGTAGATATCGGATATCGGGGACACGTCGGTTTAGGTTTTTCATGTCGGTTTTACTATGTCGGGGGATATATCGGGGATATTTCATATATCGGGTTTTAATATTTAATTATTTATGTGTAATTATTTATAAATTTAATCATTTTTTTCTTTTATATATATTAATATATTAATAATTTGATATTTATTGAACTTCTAAATTTATTAAACTAATATAAGTATTTTGTGGTATACAAGTAATAATGTTATAATGCGTGAAATAAAACAAGAGAAAGTAGAATGTCAGGAAGTTGTCCATAACAATGGAAGATAAGAAATTTTTAGTTCATAATTCAAAGACCATACATAATTGACGTCGATGATGCACTTGGGCAAGAAAGAAAGCCAAAGGGAAAAAATAACCTAAACAATGAAATAATTTTGGACACTAATTAAAATAAGTTGAAAAAAAACCAATCGATTAAATAATTGGATATATCGGCCGATATATCGACAAATATATCGGTCAATAATAGACATATCGGAGGATATATTTTAAAAGGATATTTTGTAAAATAATATCGAAAACGTGTCGTTTTGTCCATAAAACCTTTATATCGGCCGACATGTCGGTCATGTCGGAGGATATCCACAACACTGCCTAAAATATGAATCTTTTAACTCAATAATATATTAAGCATTCATTGAAAGGTAGTGTTTAATTAGTGCTTCTCATTGCTTGCATGGTCACGACAAGCAAGAATTTTTCTAATAAGACTTGCACTTGAACTTGAGTGTGAACCTTGTGTACCCACTAAAAACACCTACGCTCTTTATTGATTACATCATATGATATTACTTGAACAATTATATGTTATACTCCGGAGTAGTCTAATAATTTCACTTGTTTCTGTTTGGCTATTTTACTTGTCTGTTTTGCTAGCTTTGCTTTATTGAAAATTAGTACACGCACATTTCTGCTTCTCTTACTAGTTTTGTACTTTACCTTGCTTATATTTTTTTTAATGTTCTGGAGCTTTTTCTTCTTATTTTGAATTTGCCTTAGCGTTCGTGCCTGCGACGCCTGCTTCCTGAGCTCGATCTGCGTCAAACTTCAAGTCCTATGTTTGTATTTCATTTACTTTACTGTCAGACATTTCTTTTATGTAATAATTATTGTCAGTAAATTATGGACAACTACTAGGCTAAATATATATGTACTGGAATTTAATATTATTTGTATGTTCATTCATTTGAGTCTGTCATTGCATGAAAGTTGTATCTGAATTTGTATCAGAAGTTTTAATAAAATTTACGTGCATCTATTTCTCACTATCATGTTTTAAAATTTCCGCATAAAACAAACTATTTTCCTTCAAATTAATTATTTTAAAACTAATTATCAGTATCCCTGCTTTTGCATAACAAACATGGACTTTCTTTTCGCTCATGTCTGTGGCATCACGATCCGCCCAAAGTGCACTTTGACTTTCGTTGAGATGGGTCGCGACTGTTGACATCAGAGTCAGGTTAGTTTCTAAAGATAAAGTATTTGTTGAACCTCCGCACCCTTTTTTTCACTCCAAAACCCGGGTCAAGGGTTGGTGGGGTGGGACTAATATAAGTACGAGAGGACCGTCTGGGTAGGCGGTGTGGGACTAATCGAGCATGCATATTTTTGGTTCATGCTGACCGTCCAACACGCCCCTTCAGCGTGAACCTCCCTCTGATACCATGTTGAACCTCCGCACCCTTTTTTCACTCCAAAACCCGGGTCAAGGGTTGGAGGGGCGGGGCTAATATAAGTACGAGTGGACCGTCATGGTCGGCGGTGTGGGACTAATCGAGCATGCCTATTTTTGGTTCATGCTGACCGTCCAACACGCCCCCTGGCGTGAACCAGGCTCTGATACCATGTTGAACCTCCGCACCCTTTTTTCCACTCCAAAACCCGGGTCAATAACCCACAGGTCGGAAGATCGGAACCTCCCTCTGACATGTGGGCCAATAACCCACAGGTCGCAAGGACGGCCGCCATCAAAATTCTCCGCACCGATAATGGCCGAGAATTCATTGATTCCACTTTCGAGCAATACCTCGCCGATCGTGGAATTATCCATCAGACATCCTGCGCCTACTCATCTGCCCAAAATGGGGTGGCTGAACGAAAAAACCGCTGCGCCACCAAGCCCAAGGTTCTCAAGGACGAGGACGACGTGCCACAACCCTCCGAAGAGCCCACAGTCATCGCGTCGGAGCCGGTGAAGGCTGAGACTGCCGGCGAGGAGAAGGTCGAGGAATCTCACGCTGGAGATGAAGCCGATGACCAAAAATCACTCGGCAACCTCATTTCCGAGTTGCGCAGCGGAAGCGTGGTGGGCCCATAACCCACAGGTCGGAGGATCGGAACCTCCCTCTGATACCATGTTGAACCTCCGCACCCTTTTTTTCACTCCAAAATTCGGGTCAAGGGTTGGTGGGGCAGGGCTAATATAAGTACGAGAGGACCGTCTGGGTAGGCGGTGTGGGACTAATCGAGCATGCATATTTTTGGTTCATGCTGACCGTCCAACAGTATTTTATAAATTTCACATATTTTGAATTGCATTGTATATATATATGCATGCATCATCTCTTCACCCACCTTGTCATTGTCTGTTGTTCAAGGCTGAAACACGCACCCACTACACTCATAAGTATGAGTAGTATACACATGAATGTTAAAGGGTTATAGGCAAACTTAATATTTTTGTGCATATGAATTTCCACTAGGATATACAACTCTTGCGAATATTAAATAGATATGAGCAGTTTAATATTTTCAAGTGCGATGACATTAGATCATAATATTCATGACATGTTAAGTGAAATAGGCGCTTAACATGACATGTGTTTCCATTCATTTGCATTCATATTTTAAATCATTACACAAGTGTGAAGGTAAGAATAACAATAATGATTGTCGACACATGAATTTACTATTTGCTTGACATCATACATGATCTCATTGTTGCACTTGCATGATCATTATCTAGAGTTATCCAATGAAAATGTTGTAATTATTACATGTTTTATGTACCTGACAGTATAGAACATATTAAAATTTCATATCTTAAGTCCCAAATATTCGTAATCAGTCCCTCCTGTTCCACTTGTTTGTCAATCCTTATCTAGTCCTCTCGTATCCCTTCTAGTTAGCTCCTAAGTGTCAGTGAGAAATGAAAGTCTTATTGTAAATTGCTCTATTGAATTACTTCAGCGTTGTTTCGTGCTCTTCCATCCCCAGAATGCCTTACTTTTGTCGTCACTTAAACGTCATTCAGTTTCTTTTCCTCCTTGGTATTCTATCTTAACTCCGTGCAAGACCTTTTCGCTCTCGAATTCTTAAATCCTCACGCTCAATTTTGATATAATTGAAGCAATTCTTGTGATCCCTGTAGCCAATCTTTCGTATCCGGTCGAACTCTCTAAGATCGTGGAGCATCAAATACGCAAGCTTCGAAGAATCAAAAACCTATTCCTTTCGTAACTGTGTTTTGAATGTATGAAAAGTCTGAGAAGTTCACTTGAGAACTTGAATCTGATATGCGTAGTAAGTATCTGCAACTGTTCTCTTGATCTGGATAAGTCTCCGCGTTTGTTCTTTTTTCTATTTCAGTGCATTCATAGTTAGTCGTCATGCCTTGATTTGCAAACATTGTTGGAGTGTATGTCATCTGAATCTTCGACATAAGAGAACTCATTCAGAGAATTCTCAGAGAGTTTCGGGACGAAACTTTTTAAGTATGGGAGAATGTAACAAATCTTGTATTAAGATCAAAATAATAATAATAATAATTAGGACAAATTTGTAATTATTCGGGTCAAGGGTTGGTGGGGCAGGGCTAATATAAGTACGAGAGGACCGTCTGGGTAGGCGGTGTGGGACTAATCGAGCATGCATATTTTTGGTTCATGCTGACCGTCCAACAGTATTTTATAAATTTCACATATTTTGAATTGCATTGTATATATATATGCATGCATCATCTCTTCACCCACCTTGTCATTGTCTGTTGTTCAAGGCTGAAACACGCACCCACTACACTCATAAGTATGAGTAGTATACACATGAATGTTAAAGGGTTATAGGCAAACTTAATATTTTTTGCATATGAATTTCCACTAGGATATACAACTCTTGCGAATATTAAATAGATATGAGCAGTTTAATATTTTCAAGTGCGATGACATTAGATCATAATATTCATGACATGTTAAGTGAAATAAGCGCTTAACATGACATGTGTTTCCATTCATTTGCATTCATATTTTAAATCATTACACAAGTGTGAAGGTAAGAATAACAATAATGATTGTCGACACATGAATTTACTATTTGCTTGACATCATACATGATCTCATTGTTGCACTTGCATGATCATTATCTAGAGTTATCCAATGAAAATGTTGTAATTATTACATGTTTTATGTACCTGACAGTATAGAACATATTAAAATTCCATATCTTAAGTCCCAAATATTCGTAATCAGTCCCTCCTGTTCCACTTGTTTGTCAATCCTTATCTAGTCCTCTCGTATCCCTTCTAGTTAGCTCCTAAGTGTCAGTGAGAAATGAAAGTCTTATTGTAAATTGCTCTATTGAATTACTTCAGCGTTGTTTCGTGCTCTTCCATCCCCAGAATGCCTTACTTTTGTCGTCACTTAAACGTCATTCAGTTTCTTTTCCTCCTTGGTATTCTATCTTAACTCCGTGCAAGACCTTTTCGCTCTCGAATTCTTAAATCCTCACGCTCAATTTTGATATAATTGAAGCAATTCTTGTGATCCCTGTAGCCAATCTTTCGTATCCGGTCGAACTCTCTAAGATCGTGGAGCATCAAATACGCAAGCTTCGAAGAATCAAAAACCTATTCCTTTGGTAACTGTGTTTTGAATGTATGAAAAGTCTGAGAAGTTCACTTGAGAACTTGAATCTGATATGCGTAGTAAGTATCTGCAACTGTTCTCTTGATCTGGATAAGTCTCCGCGTTTGTTCTTTTTTCTATTTCAGTGCATTCATAGTTAGTCGTCATGCCTTGATTTGCAAACATTGTTGGAGTGTATGTCATCTGAATCTTCGACATAAGAGAACTCATTCAGAGAATTCTCAGAGAGTTTCGGGACGAAACTTTTTAAGTATGGGAGAATGTAACAAATCTTGTATTAAGATCAAAATAATAATAATAATAATTAGGACAAATTTGTAATTATAAGAATTTGGTTTTTGCTCATTAGCCTAAAACCCAAGCCCCCCCCCCCCATTTTATTTTCCCACAAACCCGTTCCCAGCCACATCCCTTCCGATCCCGCAAACCCTTCTCCCGATTCCGCCTCACGCAAGGCACCGGCTCTACCGATCTCATCTCCCCCCGCTGCTCCTGCAACCCGCGCGCCCCGCCGGCTCCTCCTGCGCTTCTTCCTCCTCAAGCCGGTTGCACCCCTTTCTTTCCTCCAAGGGGGACCATCAGCCTCTCCATTTCTAGAGGCCGACACCCGCCTTTTCTCCTCCCCTCATGGCCAACACCGCTTCTTCCTATTTCCAAGGGGCAACAACCTCCTCTCCTAGGGCTTACAATCCTGATTTCAGCCCTCTTCTTCAATTTGGCCGGGGTTTTGCGCGAGGGACAACTTGGGTTTCCTCCCTTCGCCTCCGTGGAATCGGATTTGACTTCTTTTGGCAAGATTCCTCCTCTAATCTCCTTTATTCAGATATTTCTTGAAAGTATTTTGCTAATCTTTGTGCTCCAATTTGCGTATTTGTTACGATTCATGATTTTACCCCTCTTGTAATCATCTAACCTCGTTGCATTCGTGATTTCCGGCATCGACCCTCGACCTAATTGGCGGGACCTCTTCAAGCCCTCTCTGATTTAGAGTTTCTCCTAGCCAAGCTCCGCCAATTCTCCGTTTCTTCGTGGTTTCTCTTATCACCTCACTCTTGAGGGAGGTAATTTTTTAAACCCCTCTCTTGTTTGAGTCTTGCAATGAAATCAATGTTTGTGTAGCGTAGGGTTCTTCTTATTGACATTTATGTTTGTTTTTGATCATGTTCAAAGAGGATTTCTAAATCTTGCTTGCGCCGCTCAGCTGCCTCCGTCAGGTTCAGCTTCAACCTTAAGACAAGTGGAGAAATCTCTCTCTTGCAAAAATTGGATTAGCTTGATTGCGTCCTTCCTTATGTTATGTGAATTTACTTTTGAATACCTATTTCGTCAAATAGTTAGATTAGGTCATTATATGCTTGGAATTTCATGAATTAGTGAATATAAGTGATTTTGATTGGATTGATCCGTCAAATGAATATAAATCTTGAATGTCTAATTTGACAAGTTAGTAATTTATAGTTAAATATATTTGGAATGATTTTAATATACAATCGTGAATGATTTTACTTGAATATTCACCTAGATGAACGAATTTCTCATTTGATGAATAATTTGAAGAATGGTAGATTGTTGAGCATGAGCAACAATATTATAATAATAATTGTAATGATTTCTGATTAGCAAATATGTGATTGGTGTTTTTATATCATGTTAGTATCGGATCATACATATGTGTACTTAGAAGATAGTCGTGTCTTGCAATAGATTAATCTAAATGAATACTTAGTATCCTAGGAAATGTTGTACAGTAGTCTTATCACCCGTGAATAGTTGAACCCCTTTCACGACCCATCTCGACAAAAGTCAGAGTACGCTTCGGGCGGGTCGTGATGCCACAGGCATGGGCAGAAAGAAAACCATGCCTGCTAAGGCGGATGCAGCGATACTAGTTATAGGTTAAAAATAATTACTTTTAAGTAAAAACAGTTTGATTTTTTTATGCGGAAGCTTTTAGAGTTTAAAACAGTGAGAATTTTTAAATGCACATGTATTTTGTAAAATCATGTTTTACAGAGCACTGCTACAAATTTCTTGCAATTATGATTCAAAAGAGGATGCACATGCATTAATGTCAAATTCTAGTACATAGAGTATTTAAATATCATAGCAGTTGTTCATGATAGCAGAGAAAATATCTGATTGCAATTATTTCATAAAAGAAATAGTTGATAGTAAATGAAATGTAAACATAGAACCTAAAACTTTAAGCAGATCGGGCTCGAGGTCCTGACGGCGTTGTCACGATCGTTAAGACAATTCCAAAATAGAAAGAAAAAGACTCAGAACATTGAAATAAACAAGTGAGCAAAGTAAGTACAAAATAGTAAGCCAAGTAAAAATATAAGAGTATCAGTTTCATGAAGCAATACTAACAAAACAAGCCAGTAAATGAGTTAAACGGGAATAAATTAAATTATTAGACTATTCTAGAGTATAACATAGACTAATCAAGAAATGTCATTAGATGTAATCAGTAAAATGTGTAGGTGTTTACAGGGGTGCACATGGTTCACACTCAGGGTTGTATAATCTGGTTCTAGATGTTCTATCCCACAAATCTCAGTCAAGACAGAGAGATAAGGGCTGCCGAAGGAAGGGGGTGACTGTCGGCCCTTGGAGACGGATGAGAAATCGAAGGAGGAGAAGGGGCAGGACTTGTCGACCCTTTGGCGGTGTTGTTGGGCCTTGAGGAAGCTACGTGGAGGAGCAAACCACAGTTGGCTGCCAGCTTGAGGGTGATGAGGAGGCACAGGCGCGGTAGGTGCAATCGGGATCGGCATTGCGGGATGCGGAAGAGCGAGATGCGGGAGTCGGCGGGTGCGGCTTGCAGGAAAACCCTACACCGAGACGTTTAATCGGGGGGGGGGAATCGACTGAGGTATTAAGAGAATTAGGTTTTTTATTTTAAATTACGGGTTGTTACAACCCCCGCAAAATATAAAGCTCTCTATCTAGTTTCTTTTGTGTTGTCGAATCTTGTATCTTATGTCTGGCTGGCTCTAAGATTTGAGTGAATATTGTTACATAACTTGATTTTCCTTTTTCATTTATATGAACTCTACTTTTGTACATTTGAATCGATTAATTAGTAATATGTCTTGATATATTATGAATTTTCTAAAATATGAATATGTTAACTCAATAATATCTTAAACAATCATTGAAAGATAGTGTTTAATTAATGCATCTCATTGCTTGCTTGATCACGAAGAGCAGGAATTTTTCTAATAATACTTGCACTTGGACTTGAGTGTGAACCATGTGTACCCGCTAAAAACACCTATGCTCTTCATTGATTACAACTTATGATATTGCTTGAACAATTATATGTTATACTCCAGAGTAGTCTAATAATTTAACTTGTTTTTGTTTGGTCATTTTAATTGTCTGTCTTGCTAGTTTTGTTTAATTTAAAACTGATACATGTACATTTCTGCTTATCTTACTAGTTTTGTATTTTATCTTGTTTCTGTTTATTTCAATATTCTGAGACTTTTTCTTCTTGTTTTGGATTTGCCTTAGCGTTCGTGCATGTACCACCTGCTTCTTTAGCCCAATCTGCGTCAAACTTGAAGTTCTATGCTTACATTTCATTTTGTTTACTATCAGACATTTCTTTTATGTAATAATTATGGTTAGTAAGTCATGAACAACTACTGAGCTAAATATATATGTACTAGAATTTAATATTGTTTGTATGCTCATTCATCTGAGTTTGTCATTGCATGAAAGTTGTATCTGAATTTGTATCAAAAGTTTTAATAAAATGTACGCGCATCTATTTCTCACTATCTTTTTTTAAAGCTTTCACATAGAAACAAACTATTTTCATTCAAATTAATTATTTTAAACCTAATTATCAGTATCTCTGTTTTCGCCTAACAAACATGGACTTTCTTTCCGACCATGTCTGTGGCATCACGATCCGCCTAAAGAGCACTCTGACTTCTGTTAAGACCAGTCGTGACAACATCTAAAACAATATGAAAGGAGTTAGACAGTTCATAAGGGGACGAGCTATGAGGAAATAAAATCAGTATCATGTGAAATCTTAAATCATAAAAGAATTTGTTATTATAATGATGAATTATTAACTCTTTTACCAAGGGTTAATCATCATATTTTGTGTCATTGGCTGTATACTCTTATTTTCTTTCCTTATTCTTTTCTTGATCTTTTCTTTAGTGCGATTAGGTTAAGGATAGATTGTTCTTCTTTCTTTTCATAGATGATTATTATATGATGAAGCCCCCAAAGGACACCCACATCATTTTTGTTGGTAGGAACTTTATCACTTCTCCCGGTTTAACCCTTAACTTTATCGTTTGCATGCATGTAATAGCTTAATTTTTTATCATCTTTTTCATATTCATGATTAGATGGAATTTTATTATTAAGCTGCCTTTAGATTTCATTTTTTATCAGAGCCGCCAACGGTTTGATAACTAGACCGGGCAATAAAGATAAATAGCATTGGATCATAAGCATTTACCTTTCTTGTTGAACAAATCGTTGAACATCGTAATAACAAACATTCGAGGTCTTTAGAGCTTACATAAAGTCTGTTATATTGAAAACATTAGACAATTTTAATACATGAAGCCCAAAGAACAAATAAATTACTGTGCTGGGACACACTGAAGGGAAAAGACAATCTACAATGAAGAGCCGTGATGTTTATCCTAAGCACAGCTCCCCACCGGTGACCCCTATAAAAATAAGTTCTAACTGGGTCAGACCCACTGAAGAGTAAGAAAGACTACTCCCAGTAACACAACAAATAATAATCTTTTTCCTGTATAGAAAATGTGTAACATTAATGTTGAAACCGGAAAACCGGTCTCTTGTGGAGTTCGACCCTTGGGGAAGGGGTGGCCGCGCACCTACTTCACTCCTGCAAGCAAATGACAAAGAAAAGAAAAGAAACAAGGACTAGACCAAGGGCCCGGCGAGGAGGTCCCACCACACACCCGGAAGATCTTAGAGCGCTTCCCC
Source organism: Platanthera zijinensis (assembly GCA_039513925.1). Classification (NCBI taxonomy): domain Eukaryota; kingdom Viridiplantae; phylum Streptophyta; class Magnoliopsida; order Asparagales; family Orchidaceae; genus Platanthera; species Platanthera zijinensis. The sequence goes on along the minus strand of CM077079.1, from coordinate 267,091,460 downwards.
TCCTTAGCCAAATGTCGGGCTAAGGTACCTCAGAAAGCGCTAGTAGGCCGGAGAATTAGTAAGCGTGCCTTCTGAGGTACCCCTTGGGTCCTATTTATAGGAAAAGATGGACTGTCAATATACAACCTTCACTGTTTTCGAGGACTACAGGCAAATCAAAAGGGGCCACATAGTAAAAGTATGCCATGGCCGAGATGCGAGCTGGACCTAAAGGGGCACTCGCTCGGCTAGAGGCCTGACTCGCCTCGCCTTGGGCCTAGGCGGGCAGGTACTCGGCAGACTTGTGCTCGAATACCGCTGAGCTCGGCCTGACTATTGCCGAGCTCGGGCTCGGCACGACGATCGCCGAGCTCGGACTCGGCACGGAGATCGTCGAGCTTGGCTCGACTATCGTCGAGCCCTGTCTCCGCATCCGAGCTCGGTCTCGGCATGCCGGGCTTCGCTCGGCCATCGCCGAGCTCAGCTCGACTATTGCCGAGCTCGGGCTCGGCAAGCTGGGTCCAAGTTGGTCTGAGCCGGCTGGTTTAACCCCGGTTCGGCCCCTGTCGACCACTCGCGGGATACGGGGTTGTACATAATCCCCGCTTTTTGCGAGGTTGGGACAAGCTTGGAAAGAAACATCCAACCCCATAGGATCCGGCGAGTGCGACAGGGGCAAAAAGGAATCTTCTGGTAGGCCCCACAGGTAGCTATATATATGTACCCCTGCGCACCTGGCTGACCTTTGCCCTTCCCAAATTCTGACAAGATGCCGCTCCCCAAGGAAGTCTTAGAGCGACTCGCACGCTCCCGTGAGGAGATCGCTGCCCAGGCCGCGGGGCTGACCAACCTTGAGGCCCCTGCTCGCCGTTTTGCCGATTTCGGCTCGGCCAAGCGGGCGAAGCCCTTTCCCCCGGGGGCCGAACCCATCCTGGCCGACTTTACTGCCGCCTTGGGGAACGGGGCCGGTTCCTCCAACCAGCCAGTTCTTGGCTCCTCCACTAAAAACCTCGTGGAATTGTCTTCCGACCGGGAGAACAGCGGCGAAGCGTCCACCCCTCGGACCAAAAGTATTCCTGTCAATTCGCCACGGCAGGATCCCGAGGTCAAGGAACCGGGCTCGCGAGAACTGGCGTCGCCGAGTCGCCTCCCTTCCCGGCAACCCTCCCCTGGATCCCTGGTCGTGGGGAGAGGCGCCGGGATTATCCCTGTTCCCGGCTACCAACTCGCTCCTCAAGAACTGCTGGGGCGTGGCAAGGACCTGCGCCACTTCTCTCCTCGCGCCAACCCGGAGGAGCCAGGCTCGCGCGGTAAGTTTCTGACATTGCTCTTCTGTTCCGTGGACATTTGCTTTTCTGACCGTCTTTCAGTTCTCCACCCAGAATTTCCCGGGCGGACGGAGGACGGCGAGTCCGTGGATCGACCTCCTTACTCGCCCCTCCCTTCTCCAAGCGCCCTGGACGCCTTCCTGGACTCCGAGGTGGGCAGCCCTGAACGCGCAAGACGGGAGCGGAAGGTTCTCAAGAAGCTGGTGCGCGAGCTCCACGACCTGCGGAAGGACAACAACAGGCTGCAGTGGGAGTGCTCGCGTCTCGCGGACGGCGCTGGAGTCAGCCTGGCGTTCGAGGAGGCGTCTTCCCTGGTGCTGATGGACGAAATCGACGAGAACCTGCGGGTGATAAATAGGAACATGGGGCGGCTTCGCGAACTTCATGCGCGGCGGCCTGCGACGGCTGGCCGGCGAGACCGGGGAGAATGAAACGGCTCCTCTGTCAGCCGGCCGGTACTCGTCCCCGCCCTCGCATGGTCCTCGCGCCCTTATTTGTATTTTTTTTTTCTTTTATTTACTCTGAATGGTCTGCTTGTAATAATCTTGGAACAACTTTTCAACCACTTTGTATATGTAGACGCTTTTTCAATATCTTGGCGAGTCTTTTCGAATTCCCCCTTCGGGGGCCTGGCCGGCTCGCAAGACTTGCGAGGAGAGGGTGGCGAGGTGGCGCGGCGAGACCGGACCGATCGGCCGACTCGCCCTCCCTCTGGCCCTTCTTTACCTTCTTCTATAAATAGACCTTCTCACCTACCCCCGAGGCACGCCTTTATTGCTTTCGGATTTTTGCTTCGTCTCTGTCTTCCCGAGCTCGCGATTTCCCTTTTCTCTGCGACCATGGTCAAGACCAACCCTGATGCGGACGGTCGATCTAAGTGCGCCCAGCACTTTGTCGATCATTGCTTCTTTGAGGGGCACATTACAGAGGAGGAGCTCGCCGAGTTCACGGCGGCGTTTGTCCCCCCCGGCTTTCAGGCTCGCAGGCCCGCCGAGCACGAGGCCATCAATTCCTTCCCGGAGGGTGAGCTTGCCTTCCCCATCTCGCACTTCGAGGTGGGACTGCGCCTCCCCCTCTGGCCGGAAATCCGCCAGATCCTGAAGTACTACGGCGCGGTGCCCGCGCAGCTGAACTCCAACGCCATTGCTATGATGGTGGCGTTCGCCTGCTTCCTCCGCCGGGAGCGAATTGAGTTCAACCTCGCGGTATTCCGCAAGTTGTTCTCTTACAAGGCTACCCCCGACGGGGTCGCCTACTTCGGCGGGTCCTTCATCAAGGTTCGCGAGCTGGCGAACAAGAACCACAACTGGATGACCCGGCTCGTCTTCATCAAGGGCGAGCTCGGCAACATCCCCTTTCGCCCCCTGCAGAAGAGCGAGGACATATACCGTCCTCCTTCCCTGTCCGGTAGCGACGCCGACCTCCACAAGTTCTTCCTCCACAAGGACTTCGAGGTCGCCTTCCTCCGCCGCGGCCTTGACTCGCTTCAGCCCGTTCTCCCCGGCGAAGGTATACCTCGCTCAGCCCTCTCGCGAACTTCATCAAGGTGGATCTCACATAATTTTTCCCTCTCTCTTTTTTTTGACTAAGTCTTTCTCTGCAGGGGAACGGGTTCTGCCGGAGCATCCGCCGTTCGCCGACCCGGGGATATTCTCAGACCCTCTGGAGCTGGCCCGGGCGGCGGCACTGGCTTGTCGCGAGGAGCAACCGCGAGTCCAACCCCCCGGCAAGAAGCGCTTGGAGTCCGGGGGGTCGAGCTCGCGCCCCGATTCTTCGCTCCCCAAGAAGAAGAGGGCGAAGGTAGTCTCGCGCGGACGGCTGCACCTTCCCTCGTCGCCTGCCAAGTTCATGAGCTCGCCGGAGGCTCTGTCCGACGAGCCGCCCTTGAGTCCGCTGAAAGAAGCCTCCTCCCCCCGAAAGGGGAAGAAGAAGAGCGGGCCGTCCTCCGATTCTACCGGGGAGGACACCGTCCGCGAGCCCAGTCTGCCGAAGGATCACCCCAACTTCGGCAAGGGGTGCAAGAGCAAAGATGCGGCTGGCGAGCCCATCTTGAAGTGGGACGAGGGGGCTCACCGAGTTTCCGTCTCTACTCGCGCCCCCTCCTGGGGAGCTCGCCGGCCGCCCACCGCCCACGCCTTCGCTTTCGGCTTCGGCCTCTACAGCCGCGACAGCGCCGAGTCGTACAAGAAACTTACCCCCAGTCAGCTCGGCTACGAGGGGATGCAGGCCCACCTTCGGGCCTTCGAGCTCCATCACATGATGGTCCGCCGCGGCTTCCAGCTCAGCAACGCCCTGCTGACTGCCGAGCAGGAGCGCGACCTGGCGAAGGAGAGCGCGGTCGACGCGGAAAGGCGGTTTGGCCTCGCGGACGCTCTACTCGCGAAGTCTGTCGGCGGCCTGGTAATCACTTGATACCTCTATTTACCTTGCTTAAGATTATTCCTGCGCGTATTCTGAACTTTTAATCTTACAGGACGCCGAAGCCGCTAACGCGATGCGAGACGAGGTAGCTCAGTTGCGGGCTCAGCTCGCTGAGCGGGAAGCCCAGCTCGCCGAGCAAAAGACATATTCCCAGGAGCAGGAGGCTGTTGCCGCCCGGCTGGGGGCGGAGGTGGAGGAATTGAAAGAGAAGAATAAGGGGCTCCTGGGAGAGGTCCTTCGCCAAGCCGACGCTCTCCTTCCCCCGGACGCCAGCGAGCCGGCCTTCCCCTTCAAGAGGCCCCGGGTGTTTGGCGAGTCGGATGTCGCGGAGCGGCTGCGAGTCAACTCCGTCGAGGCTGCCGAGTGTCTTCTACAAGCCATGAGGGGGACGGGGATCCTGGCGGAAGGCTGCGAGGAGGTCACCGTCCGGGAGCTCCTGCCAACCCTGTTCCCGCCCAGCCCGCTCAGCGAGAAGGAAGATAGCTTTGACTCGCTCTTTGCTGGGGTGAGGGAGAAGGACGCTCGGCTTGGTGACGAGGAGGACCGCCACTCGAGGGGGGAGGGGGAGAGTTAACTTTTGTTTTCTTTTCCCTGTTTTTTTTGTACCCTGCCGAGGCGGGCCTTGTAAACTTGTAATGATGAATCAAAGATATTTTTGCACAATTTTGCTATCTTCTTTTTGAGCTCACTTGCGATGTTGTTCCCGCGCGCTTGGTAGAGCGACCTCGCCTGTAGAATGCCTTGAGTTAGGACCAGCCCCCCGCGGTGCTCGCGGCGAATCCCTAGGACACGTGCTCGCGCCATATCCTACTCGCGCCTCACCTTTCCCCGCCATATCTCGCCTTAGTTTTTTGATAATTCCGACAAGTGAAAATACGCTTGGGTCAAGATGTTGCCGGCATCCGCTTTAGACATCAGAGCGTGTCGTTCGCCGAGTTAGCTGGAGCGAGGCTAGGCTCGCTGGAGAGAGCCGCTTTCCTTCCCCTGGGTCTGGGACAGGACCAGGGCTTCCTTAGTAGCGAGCTGGAGAAAGAGAGGGGGGGGGGATAGGGTATTCCGAGCTCGCCGTCTTGACTGGCGAGCTCGCACCCTGGTGTTTTCCTCGGGCCAACTCCCAGTCTCAACTCCAGGGTCGTAGCGATGCCCATCGAGACTCGGCCGTGCCAGCTAGGTGGGAGTCTAGCAGGGGAGTGACGAGACCTAACCCCAGAGCGAGAAGACTTAGAAACTTTTGCCTATCCCGGGTGCTACCACCGGGCCAATCAGCTAGGTGAGAGCCTGAGGGCGGGTGTTGAACATCCTCCGGGCTCAGCCCCAGGGTCATAGCGATGTCCATCGAGACTCGGCCGTGCCAGCTAGGTGGGAGCCTGGCAGGGGAGTGACGAGACCTAACCCCAGAGCGAGAAGACTTAGAAACTTTTGCCTCTCCCGGGTGCTACCACCGGGCCAATCAGCTAGGTGAGAGCCTGAGGGCGGGTGTTGAACATCCTCCGGGCTCAGCCCCAGGGTCATAGCGATGTCCATCGAGACTCGGCCGTGCCAGCTAGGTGGGAGCCTGGCAGGGGAGTGACGAGACCTAACCCCAGAGCGAGAAGACTTAGAAACTTTTGCCTCTCCCGGGTGCTACCACCGGGCCAATCAGCTAGGTGAGAGCCTGAGGGCGGGTGTTGAACATCCTCCGGGCTCAGCCCCAGGGTCATAGCGATGTCCATCGAGACTCGGCCGTGCCAGCTAGGTGGGAGCCTGGCAGGGGAGTGACGAGACCTAACCCCAGAGCGAGAAGACTTAGAAACTTTTGCCTCTCCCGGGTGCTACCACCGGGCCAATCAGCTAGGTGAGAGCCTGAGGGCGGGTGTTGAACATCCTCCGGGCTCAGCCCCAGGGTCATAGCGATGTCCATCGAGACTCGGCCGTGCCAGCTAGGTGGGAGCCTGGCAGGGGAGTGACGAGACCTAACCCCAGAGCGAGAAGACTTAGAAACTTTTGCCTCTCCCGGGTGCTACCACCGGGCCAATCAGCTAGGTGAGAGCCTGAGGGCGGGTGTTGAACATCCTCCGGGCTCAGCCCCAGGGTCATAGCGATGTCCATCGAGACTCGGCCGTGCCAGCTAGGTGGGAGCCTGGCAGGGGAGTGACGAGACCTAACCCCAGAGCGAGAAGACTTAGAAACTTTTGCCTCTCCCGGGTGCTACCACCGGGCCAATCAGCTAGGTGAGAGCCTGAGGGCGGGTGTTGAACATCCTCCGGGCTCAGCCCCAGGGTCATAGCGATGTCCATCGAGACTCGGCCGTGCCAGCTAGGTGGGAGCCTGGCAGGGGAGTGACGAGACCTAACCCCAGAGCGAGAAGACTTAGAAACTTCAGCCCCTTGGGGGTTCAAGCTGAGAACCCCTTTACCCTCACTATTTTGACAGAGCATAAAATACGACAATGAGATTTGTTTTCATTCTTAAGGCCAAGATATTTACAATATTTTCAAGGGTAGAAACGTTTCAGATCGTCGCCACTCCAAGTGTGGCTGAGGGTGTCCCCTCTTACATCTTGGAGGCGATACCCCCCCGATTTCAAGGCCTCCTGCACAATGTAGGGGCCCTCCCAATTGGGGTGGAGTTTTCCCACGGCGGCCGATCTCCCTGCCGCGTCCACTTTCTTCAAGACAAGGTCCCCCTCCACGAACTGCTTGACACGGACGTGTTTGTCGAAATACTTGGCCATCCTCCGCTTGGCCTCTTCCTGCCTGACGACGGACAAGTCGCGTAGTTCTTCCACCATATCGAGGGAGAGTCGAAGCTCCTCCTCATTCTCTGACCTCCATTCTTCCCTTCCGGCTCCTGCCTCGACGACCCGGGGCGTCTGGACCTCAAATTCGATAGGTAGAACGGCCTCGCAGCCGTGAGAGAGTTTGAAAGGTGTCTCCCCTGTGGCCGTATTGGGGGTGGTCCTCAAGGCCCAGAGGACTGATGGAAGCTGTTCCACCCAACTTCCCCTCAAATTCTCCACTTTCTTTTTTAAGAGGTTCACGATGATTTTGTTGGCCGCTTCCACCTGGCCGTTGCTCCTGGGGTGATGGACAGAAGCAAACCGAAGGTCAATCCCTAGCTGCTCGCAGAAACGAATGAACTCCGTGCTGGCGAACTGAGGTCCGTTGTCCGTGACGATAGCCTGTGGCAGCCCATGCCTGCAGATGATCTCTCCCCAGATAAAGTTCCTGACTACCTGAGAGGTCACCTTGGCTAGAGCCTTCACCTCCATCCACTTAGAAAAATAATCAACCATGACCAGCAAAAACCTCCTCTGCCCGCTGGCCTGAGGGAAAGGTCCTACGAGGTCCAGCCCCCATATGGCGAAGGGCCATGGTGCCATGATGCTTCTTAACCTCTGAGCCGGCTGGAGCTGGAGCGGGGCATATAGTTGGCACTTATGACACTTTCTCGCGAATTCGGCTGCATCCTGACCGAGGGTGGGCCAGAAGTACCCTTGTCTGACGATTCTCCCTTCCAGGGTCCGACTCCCCGAATGACTCCCACATTCACCGGAATGGACTTCCTCCAAAATTTTGTGCACCTCTCTTTCGGCTACGCAACGGGCCAACATCCCTGAGAGGGTCTTGCGGTACAATTGTCCCTCACGTAGGAGGTAGTATGCCGCCTTGTGCTTGAGCCATCTTCGGTCCATTCCCTCCGGGTATTCTCCGGTGGACAAGAAGGTGACGAAGGGATCCATCCATGAGGGGTGCTGTTCTACTTCCATTAGTTCTCCCTCCTCGATGGAAGGTCGGAAGAGATCCGTAATGGTGCCTCCCATCCGGGGGCCGTGCTTTGCCAGCTGGTCGACTGGCTCGTTTTCCCCTCGCGGCACGTGCTTGATTGAGAAGGTCTGGAAGGTCCCAATGACTCCCCTTACCTTCATCAAATAGAGCTGCAGGGTGGGCTCCCTCGCCTCAAACTCCCCCTTGATCTGGGAAGCCACCACCATGGAGTCAGTGAGGACCTCCACGTCATGCACCCCCAAGTCTCTTGCCAGGCGCAGACCTGCGATTACGGCTTCGTATTCGGCTTGGTTATTGGTGATAGGAAAGTGCACTACCACAGTCTGCTCGATCTTTATCCCCTGGGGGCTTTCCAAGATGACCCCAACTCCTAAAGAATGCTTCCCCGAGGCACCGTCCACCCTGACTTTCCAGGGGAGAGGGCGAGTGAGTCTCTCCTCCGCCACCTCGACCACATACTCTGCCAGGAAGTCAGCCATAGCTTGGGCCTTGATTGAGAGGCGGGGGACGAAGGAGATGTCGAACTCGCTCAGCTCCACTGACCATTTGGCCAACCTACCTGAATGCTCTACCCCCTTGAAGATGTTGCGCAGGGGGTGGTCAGTCACTACTCGGATTGAGTGTGCCTGGAAATAAGGCCGAAGCCTCCGGGCTGAGATGATTAAGGCGAAGGCCAGTTTTTCCAGGATGGGGTACCGGAGCTCGGCCCTCTTCAATATCCGACTTACATAATAGACGGGGAGTTGCCTCTTCCCTTCTTCCCGAACCAAAACCGAACTCAAGGCTTCAGCCCCGACCCCTAGATATAGGGATAAGTCTTCCCCTTCCTTGGGCCCTTGGAGCAGGGGGGCCTGAGTCAGCTGTTTCTTTAAAGCCTGGAATGCCTCCTCGCACTCCGAGGTCCATTCAAACCTTCGACCCCCTCTCAAAGTTTTGAAAAACGAGGAGGACCTCTCCCCGGCCCGGGAGAGGAATCTACTCAACCCTGCCAACTTCCCTGTCAGTTGCTGTACTTCCTTGGTATTTTGTGGCGACCTTAGTTCCAGGATTGCCCTCACCTTATCTGGATTAGGCTCCACCCCAGCGGGGGTGAGAAGATGCCCTAGGAACTTTCCCCGGCTTGCCCCGAAGACACACTTCAAAGGGTTCAGCCTCATCTTAAACTTGCGGAGAGTGGCGAAGGTCTCTTCCAAGTCCTGGATGTGGGAGTCGACATCCAAGCTCTTGACCATGAGATCATCAACGTACACTTCGAGATTCCTCCCCTTCTGCTCTCGGAAGACCCTATCCATCATTTTTTGATAGGTAGCCCCTGCATTCTTTAGCCCGAATGGCATCATTTTGTAACAATAACATCCGTCCCCCGTGATGAACGAGACGTCTTTGACGTCAGGGGGGTGCATCCTGATTTGGTGATAACCTGAAAAAGCATCCAGAAAACTCATTACAGGGAAACCGACGGCTGAGTCAACCAGCGCGTCGATCCGAGGCAAAGGATAACAATCTTTCGGGCATGATTTATTAAGAAGAGAAAAGTCGATACACATCCTCCACCGGCCGTCTCCTTTTTTAACCATTACAACGTTGGAGACCCAGCCGGGGTATTGGATTTCAGATATGAAGCCAGCCTCGAGGAGCTTGGCGACTTCCTCTCTGATTGGCTCGGCGAGCTTGTCCGTGACGGATCTCTTTTTCTGCTGGATGGGGGGAGCCTCCGGGTCCAGGTTGAGGCGGTGGCAAGCCACGTCGGGGTCGATCCCTGGCATCTCCGCGGCGCTCCAGGCGAAGATGTCCACGTTCCTCTGGATGTACTCCAGCATCCTGCCTTGAGCTTCCGGGGTCAGGCCTCCGCTGACGCGGACCTTCTCCATCCTGCCTCCAATGGTGAGGACCTCCATCTCCTCCACCTCTTCCGCCGCCTCCAGACGGGACTGTTCCTCCCATTCCTCGATACCTCCCCTTCCGGGGGCGAGGACCTCTTCCTCCGCTTCCTCGACGACCATGGCCTCGGCCGACCCTCGAGTCTCTTCCGCGGCCTCCTCCCGAGCGCGGCACTCCACCTCTATTTCTTTGTCAGCTTCCTGCTCCTCCTCCAACCTCTGCCCCATCTCCTCGGCCCCCTCCAGCCAAGAGATGGAATTCACCGCCGAGACGTAGCACTCCCTTGCCTCCTTAGGGTCTCCTCGGACCCGGATCTGGACCCCCTCGACGTTGAGCTTTAGACACTGGTGGAAGGACGAGGGGACGCAGCGGAAGGCGCTGATGAGGGGTCTCCCGAAGATGGCACTGTAACTGCTAGGGGCGTCCACGATAACAAACTTGCAGTTGCGCGACTGCCCCCCTAGAGTGACATGGAGTCCCACTCCTCCCTCGACTTCTTTCCTCTCCCCTGAAAAGCCGAACAGAGGCCCGTCCGAGGCTAACACCCTCCTGGCCTCTACCTTCATCGCATCAAACGCCTTCTTGAAGATGACGTTGACCGAACTCCCATTGTCCACGAGGATCCGGGAGACAGTGAAATCCTCGATGGCTGTCTGGATAACCAGCGCATCGCAGAAGGGGTCCTCGTGACCCGGCAAGTCCTCTCTGGAGAAGGTGATTTTCTCCTCCGGGGGAGGGGATTGGGATGTGGAGCCAACGCTCCTCCGGTACATAGTGTGGAGGCTTGACTTTCGGGAGGCCTCGATCCCGGCCCCCCCGTGGATCGCTCCGATCCTTCCCCGGGTGCCCACATCAACCCGGTCTTCACACCGATCCCCCTCCTCCCGAGGCCGGATCTCCTCTATCCGAACTTCCTGATGGTCTTGTTGTTATTGTTCCCTTCTCCCTCTCATCTCGAGGAACTCCGGGCACGTGGATGTGAGGTGCCCCTCTTCCTGATGAAAGTCACAGTAGGGCAGGTCCACCCTGACCTCCCTCCTTCTCCTCGGCTGTCCTCTCCTCCTCCCCCTCATGGCAATTGCCATTGCCTCCTCCTGGTCGGGGAGAGGGGGTCTCTGACCCTGCCTACCCCCCTGGGGGTTGTACTGCCCTCGGCCACCCTGGCGGTTATCTCCTCCCTGATAACCCCTTCGTGGTGCCTGGTCTTGCCACTCGGGCCTCCATCCCAAACGGTGGGTCTGCTCCGGACGCACCCACCTGGGTTGCGGCTGCTGTTGCGGCTGCTCCCTTTGCCGAGGTTCAGCCCTCCTATCCTCCTGAATTCGGCCACCCCTTGGCCTTTCCTCTTCCACGGCCCACTTGGCCAACCTTCGCGCGAACTCTGGATGTGCTGCCTCCATTTCGGCCTCCCTGGCCGCCCTCTCCAGAAGTGCCTCAAAAGACACTGGAGGTGACCTCTTCAGTTCCATTGCGAAGAACCCGGACTGGAGACCCAGGGTGAAGGCCACCATCATGGTGTGCCCTGGCATCTCCTGAACTTGGGACAGTTCCTCTTGGAACCTGTCCAGGTAGCTCCCCAGGGTCTCTCCCACCCTCTGCTTGATGCGGAACAAAGACTCCGCCTCCCTCTTCCTCTTCTTAGAAGTGGTGAATCTCAGCATGAAACCCCGTCGCAGATCCTCAAAGCAGTAGATGGACCCGGTCGGGAGCTGGTGGAACCACTCTCTCGCCTTTTCCCTGAGGGTGATGGCGAAGAGTCGGCACTTGAAGCCGTCTGACATCTGTCGAATGGAGACCATGTCCTCGAACCACTGGATGTGGTGGACCGGGTCTCCTCTCCCGGAGTAGTAAGTCATCTCCGGCTCGCGAAACCCCTCGGGAACGGGGGCTGAAGAAACGAACTCGCTGAAGGGGCTCCCCCCCTCAGCCGGGCGAGTCGGGAACTCCCTCCCTGCGGTCTCGCCGAAGTGGTACTCGGCGGCCGAGCCGGGGAACAGAACTCGCCCCTGGAACTCGCGCTCGCCCCTCTCGGCGGGCTCCTTCCCTGGTCGCCTGAGCGGTGCGTCGTCGCCGAGTGCGGGAACGGCGACCACCGGGACAGCCGGTGTCGCACTCTCAGCTCGCATGCCGAGGGCGGTCCTGACGAGCCCGAGGATCTCCTCCCTGAGCTCCGCCGGCATGCTCGCCGCTGGGGGTGGGGGAGGGGGTGGCGAGTTGCCCCTGCCTGATCCTTGTCCTTCATCTCCAGTCATCGAACCTGCAGAAGGTTTTCTCTGCTGACCACTTTCCACGCTCACCGCACCAAAATGTTGAAACCGGAAAACCGGTCTCTTGTGGAGTTCGACCCTTGGGGAAGGAGTGGCCGCGCACCTACTTCACTCCTGCAAGCAAATGACAAAGAAAAGAAAAGAAACAAGGACTAGACCAAGGGCCCGGCGAGGAGGTCCCACCACACACCCGGAAGATCTTAGAGCGCTTCCCCTCCTTAGCCAAATGCCGGGCTAAGGTACCTCAGAAAGCGCTAGTAGGCCGGAGAATTAGTAAGCGTGCCTTCTGAGGTACCCCTTGGGTCCTATTTATAGGAAAAGATGGCCTGTCAATATACAACCTTCACTGTTTTCGAGGACTACAGGCAAATCAAAAGGGGCCACATAGTAAAAGTATGCCATGGCCGAGATGCGAGCTGGACCTAAAGGGGCACTCGCTCGGCTAGAGGCCTGACTCGCCTCGCCTTGGGCCTAGGCGGGCAGGTACTCGGCAGACTTGTGCTCGAATACCGCTGAGCTCGGCCTGACTATTGCCGAGCTCGGGCTCGGCACGACGATCGCCGAGCTCGGACTCGGCACGGAGATCGTCGAGCTTGGCTCGACTATCGTCGAGCCCTGTCTCCGCATCCGAGCTCGGTCTCGGCATGCCGGGCTTCGCTCGGCCATCGCCGAGCTCAGCTCGACTATTGTCGAGCTCGGGCTCGGCAAGCTGGGTCCAAGTTGGTCTGAGCCGGCTGGTTTAACCCCGGTTCGGCCCCTGTCGACCACTCGCGGGATACGGGGTTGTACAATTAAGTACCATTAATCTTTCATATTGCACTCTTCTTCTGATCATGTAATTGACTTATTATGAGTTCTATCTCAATTTCTAGTTTTGGCTGGATAACGATTCCTGGAGTTTCTCAATTGTGTCAGCTATAAGTTCTAGTAGATTTCATGATTGACATATTGAATTTTATTATTAATGGTGATCATGCACAAAACTGAAAATTGTAGTCTGAGTGACAAACCTGATAGTGTCATAAACTGAATGTCCTACGAGAGGACCACAAGCTCTTATCTGAGGAATTCCTTATCTGGAATCAAGGGTCATCGACCTTTAGTCTGAATCTCGTATGGTGGGTTGTTGGCCCCGAGTGTACGGTGGTGTGCCTCCACCAAAAGGATGAGAGTAAATCTCTCTCGCCATTTTTCTGGATTGATATGTTTTCAAAGTGAAACATCCAACTTGAGTTCACTAGATCAAAGTTTTTCATGTGGTTTAATATTGAACGTTTGCCTACATGCTTCTAACATTTTAACTGATCATGTCCATATGTTAAACTGATAGTTTCATGATCTGGCTGTAAGTCTTGCTATGTTAACTTAATTAGCATCTGATTCATGTTTTAAGGCTACACGAGATTTAATACTTAATCAATATATACCTTATTGACTTTTCGTTGGCTTGATTTGTAACAGTAAGAATTTTTTTATCTTCATGTACGTATACTAATATAATTTAATTATACAAAATAATATATTTAACTGAAAGAAGCCGAATTGTTTACTTGTACTGGTTCTTAGTGCCCTGAATTCTTTCTAAAAATTTGGTAATCTAATTCTTTGATTTACGATTTGCAGGTTTAGACTGCTTTTGGAGCCCAAATGGCGACCCAAAGATGCCTTGAACTGAACTGAAGTGCTCCTTAAGTGGAACATGACCCACAACTGAAAACCTCCAAGTCTGCAAGCGTGTCTGATGATCCCACGTCTACGACTCATACAGACTGCAGACCATAAGAGAATGAGGTCGCTGACCTGAATCTTTTAACGTAATTAACACTTTGCTTCATTACTTGAGTATATATATGTACATACTTATTTATTTTTGTTCTTGTTGTGGCTGTATATTTCATAATACTCAATGACTGGTTTCATCATGCATTATTAAGTCTTGTGGTTATTATTTTTTCGCTCTCTCTGAAGTAACTCAATTATTTATACCGGTTGAATAATTATATTCAGCAGATGTTTAAAATTAACTTAGAAAATGCTTTTATATTGTAACGACCCAGTCCATTTAGACACGGAGTCGTCGTCCCACACGGAGCGCGCTCGCATCCGGCGGTACAATCGAAACAATTACAAGGCACCCGAACCCCTCAAATAGTTTGCAGACCATGCACCCCAACCCCTCTTCAGGCCCGCAAGCGGGTTGTTGGTGGTCGTAGCCTCCCTTTGATGAGGGAAAGTCAAGTTAAGCGTCCCTACGAGGACTTCCCAAGAGGTCACCCATCCCAAAACTATTCCAGCCCGTGCATGCTTAACTATGAAGTACTTTCGCATCTCATCACCAATTGAGCTGACTTCCCAGGAAGTCACCCATCCCAAGACTACTCCTGTCCGTGCACGCTTAACTATGAAGTACTTTTGCATCTAATCACCAATTGAGCTGCAACTCAATTGGTGATGAGATGCGAAAGTACTTCATAGTTAAGCATGCATGGGCTGGAGTAGTCCTGGGATGGGTGACCTCTTGGGAAGTCCTCATAGGGGCGTTTAACTTCACCTTCCCTCATCAAAGGGAGGCTGCGACCTCCAACAACCTGCCTGCGGGCCTGGAAAGGGGTTGGGGTGCATGGTCTGCAGACTATTTGAGGCTGAATCCTTTCGAGCGTTGTGCTGGGGGGCCGGCGGTCGTCCTTTCGAGACGTGGGCTGGGGAGGCCGTTACATATATACTGTGATTTGTCTAGCCAAAAGGAGTCAAATTTCTTACAGCGGTGCTGCGACGCTCATAAACGTGATGTGACAGCTTTATAAGAAATAATTTGATGATACAAAGTCGTTCTCCGATTACCAACGGGGTTTACCACTTGAGATCTCCTCAAAACCCTAAAAGAGCAATAAAAACATATAATTGTACAACCCCGTATTCGCCCCTATATAGTTTTAAGCTTTTTGGACGTCTTGGAACTCTTGGTGGCCAATTTTGGTCTTGCCTTGGAAATATATTAGTAGGGGAGGAAAAAAGGAGCTTACCAGGCTAGTGCTTGGAGTACTCTTCAGGGGGAGAGTGCGGCGGGAGGCCGGCACTCGCCCCGGCCCCTCTTTAGGGTACGGGTGTAGCGGAAGGCCCCAGGTAGACCCGGCGGGACAGCTCCCAGGGGTCTCGGCGGGACAGCTCCCAGGGTCTCGGCGGGACAGCTCCCAGGGTCTCGGTGGGACAGTTTCCAGGGTCTCGGCGGGACAGCTCCCAGGGTCTCGGCGGGACAGCTCCCAGGGTCTCGGCGGGACAGCTCCAGGGTCTCGGCGGGACAGCTCCCAGGGTCTCGGCGGGACAGCTCCCATGGTCTCGGCGGGACAGCTCCCAGGGGTCTCGGCGGGACAACTCCCAGGGGTCTCGGCGGGACAGCTCCCAGGGTCTCGGCGGGACAGCTCCCAGGGTCTCGGCGGGACTGTTCCCAGAGTCTCGGCGGGACAGCTGTCAGGGTCTCGGCGGGACTGCTCCCAGGGTCCCGGCCGGACAGCTGTCAGGGTCTCGGCGGGACAGCTCCCAGGGTCTCGGCAGGACAGCTCTCAGGGTCTCGGCGGGACAGCTCCCAGGGTCTCGGCGGGACAGCTCCCAGGGTCTCGGCGGGACAGCTCCCAGGGTCTCGGCGGGACAGCTCCAAGGTCTCGGCGGGACAGCTCCCAGGGTCTCGGCGGGACAGCTCCCAGGGTCTCCGCGGGACAGCTCTAAGGGGTCTCGGCGGGACAGCTCCCAGGGGTCTCGGCGGGACAGCTCCCTGGGTCTCGGCGGGACAGCTCCCAGGGTCTCGGCGGGACAGCTCTCAGGGTCTCGGCGGGACAGCTCCCAGGGTCTCGGCGGGACAGCTCCCAGGGTCTCGGCAGGACAGCTCCCAGGGTCTCGGCGAGACAGCTCCCAGGGTCTCGGCGGGACTGCTCCCAGGGTCTCGGCGGGACAGCTGTCAGGGTCTCGGCGGGACAGCTCCCAGGGTCTCGGCGGGACAGCTCTCAGGGTCTCGGCGGGACAGCTCCAAGGGTCTCGGCGGGACAGCTCACAGGGTCTCGGCGGGACAGCTCACAGGGTCTCGGCGGGACAGCTCACAGGGTCTCGGCAGGACAGCTCTCAGGGTCTCGGCGGGACAGCTCCCAGGGTCTCGGCGGGACAGCTCCCAGGGTCTCGGCGGGACAGCTCCCAGGAACTCGGCGGGACAGCTCCCAAGGTCTCGGCGGGACAGCTCCCAGGGAGATAAGGGGTGTGGCTCCTCCCACCCTTGGACCTCTCTCCGGACCATGTTTTTACCGTTATTCCCTGGGGGGGGGGATTACCTCTCTACCCCCCGATGTGGAGTTTTTCTATTGGCTAGAGGCTTAGTTGTCTTAGGGGTATTTTGGTCATTTTACCCCTAGGACTTGGAAAAGCTATAAATAGACCCTTGAGGGTGCCTTGGAGAGCATTCATTCATTCCTTAGCCACAAAAATCTTTTTGGCTTTCTTCCTCCAAGGCACCTAGCTCAAGCATTGGCTAGGGAGGGGGAGACCTCAAAGGTCTTCCGGGTGTGAGGTGGGACCTCCACGCTAGAGCCGAGGGTCAGTTCATAGCTTCCTAAGTCTTCGGTCCGTGACGTTCTTCCGAGCATAGTAGGTGTGAGGTCACCCCTTTCCCAAAGGGTCGAACTCCACAGAAGTCAATTTTGGCTTTGGTCATTTTTGGCTTCAACAGTTTTGGTGCGGTGAGCGTGGAGAGTGACCAGCACAGAAAATCTCGGGAGAGTGTCATGGCTGGAGATCAGGGAGGTAGTGATGACCTCGGTGGTTTCCCCAACCCAGGACCCTTCGTAGGAAGGGAAGAGTTCATGGCTTCCATCTCAGGCATCATGGATATGCTGAGAAGCATTGCCCCGCGGGCTGACAGCTCAACCCCCACCCCCCAGGGACTAGCTCCCAGGGGTCTCGGCGAGCTAACCCAGAGTGGTCTCGGCGAGCTGGCTCCTAGGGGGCAAGTCGAGATCACTCCGGCAGGGGGAGAAGTAAGTGTGTCGGATAGGAGACCTGGGAAGGAAAGGATGGTAGAGGGGGTCGAGCGAGACCTCCCAGGCCGGGAGCTGTTCCCCAGCCCGGCGAGGGCTAGCCCTCCTGGAGAGCAGGTTGCGCGGATAGAGGTGGCGAGAACTCCCCTTAGGGGGTCACCCTTCAGCGAGCTGATCATCTCAGCTCCCGTTCCCGAGGGGTTCAGAGAGCCAGACATGGCTTACTATACCGGGAAGGATGACCCCGTCCAACACCTGCAGTGGTTCGAGGATGCCGTCTCCATCAGGTCGATGACGGACGCCTTCAAGTGCCGTCTATTTGTGATCACCTTGAAAGAGAAGGCGAGGGACTGGTTCCATCAACTCCCTCCAAGGTCCATCTTCGGGTTCGAAGATATGAGCCGGAGCTTTCAGCTTCGCTTCTCCACCTCCAAGAAGAGGAAGAAAGGTCCTGAGTCCCTCTTCCTGATAAAGCAAAGGGTCGAGGAGTCGCTGGCCCATTACGTTGACAGGTTCCAGGAGGAGGTCCTTGACATCCAAGAAGTGCCAGGGTATGCCCTCCAGATGGCCTTCACCGTTGGGCTGAAGGAGGGCTTCTTCAAGATGAGCTTGACTCGGAAGGCTCCTCTTTCCTTCGAGGAGCTGATGGAAAGGACGGCAGAGGAGATAGCCATGGAGGCGGCCAACCCGGCATTCGTCAAGAAGTTGGCGAAGCTAACAGAGACAGAGTCAAAGGAGCAAGGTGGCCCAAGGCATCATGAAGGAAGAAGGAGGGAGGAGCAGAGAGCTCAGGGGTTCCAGGGACAGGAGGGTCCGGAACCAGGCTGGAGGCAGCAGGGAAGACCTGCCCAAGGTCCAGGAAGAGCTCTCGTCCCAGGTGGAGAGAACTTCCACGGGGGCCAAGGGTGGTACAACTTCCAGAGGCAAGCCCCTAGGCAGCTCCTGCCCCCACCCCAGCAGGCATTGGCAATAGGTGAAGGAGGAAGAGGCAACATGAGAGATCGCCCAGCCCGCCGAAAGAGGGGAGAAAGGGCACTACTGTACTGTGACTTCCACCAGGTGGAGGGGCACGCAACAGCCACCTGCCCCGAGTTCCTGGAGGTAAGGGGGGCGAGGGGTCCAGCCCAGCAACCGCCGCCGGAGCGGATTGAAGTTCTACCCCAAGGAGGGGGTGATGATGTATGCGAGGACCGGGTCGATGTAGGACCTCGAGGTGGTATAGCTGTGATCCACGGGGGGGTGGGGATCGAAGCCGCTCGAAAGGCAAGTCTCCACGTCATGTACCGCCGGAGCGTCGCCTCGACGTCCCAGGCCCCGCCCCTGGAAGAAAAGATCACCTTCTCATCGAAAGACATGTCAGAGCATGAGGATCCCTTCTGTGATGCCCTGGTAATCCAGGCAGCCATCGAAGGCTTTACCGTCTCCCGAATCTTGGTTGACAACGGAAGCTCTGTCAACGTCGTTTTCAAGAAAGCGTTTGACGGGATGAAGGTAGAGCCAAGGAGGGTGCTGGCCGCAGACGGACCCCTGTTTGGATTTTCAGGGGAGAGGAAGGAAGTTGAAGGTGGAGTCGGACTCCAGGTGAAGTTAGGGGGGACCTCAAGAAATTGCAGGTTCGTCATTGTTGACGCCCCAAGCAGTTACAACGCCATCTTCGGGAGGCCCCTCATCAGTGCCTTCCGTTGTGTGTCGTCTTCCCTTCACCAGTGCCTTAAGTTCAACTCAGAGGGGACTCAGATCAGGATCAAGGGAGACTCCAGGATGGCATGGCAGTGCTACGTCACGGCTGTCAACACCATCTCTTGGTTGGCAAAGGCGGAGGAGATGGAGAAGATCATGGAGAGCCTGAGCAGGATGGAAGTGTCCGAGGAGAAGGAAACGGACGACGGCCATCAGGCCCAGGCCCTCTGAAGAAGCCTCACCTCGGCGGAGTCTTGTATTTCTTTATGATGTAATGAGTCCAGTCCCCGACCAGCTGAGTCGGAGGGGTCATGTAACCCATCTTTTCTTCCCCGTTAGAGGATGTTGGAATTGAAAAAGCTTAGGTGATATGTCCATCTCCCACCCCCGAGAGGATCTCCTCATACCAGGCTCACACCAGCTGGCAGGGTCGAGAGTGCCTCGGAGGGTGGCTCGTTTCTTCCTTTGCTCCGATGATGATTCCGCTGTCAGGCTCTCACTAGCTGACAAGGTCGGTTGATCTCTCGTGGAAGCCCAAGTCCTTTGCTCCGATGATGATTCCGCTGTCAGGCTCTCACTAGCTGACAAGGCCGGTTGATCTCTCGTGGAAGACAAATTCCTTTGCTCCGATGATGATTCCGCTGTCAGGCTCTCACTAGCTGACAAGGCCGGTTGATCTCTCGTGGAAGCCCAAGTCCTTTGCTCCGATGATGATTCCGCTGTCAGGCTCTCACTAGCTGACAAGGCCGGTTGATCTCTCGTGGAAGCCCAAGTCCTTTGCTCCGATGATGATTCCGCTGTCAGGCTCTCACTAGCTGACAAGGCCGGTTGATCTCTCGTGGAAGCCCAAGTCCTTTGCTCCGATGATGATTCCGCTGTCAGGCTCTCACTAGCTGACAGGGCAGGTTGATCTCTCGTGGAAGCTAAGTCTTTAGACTCTGGGATGGTCTCGCCACCCAGGCTCTAATCAGCTGGCATGGCAGGTTGACCCCCCCAGGATGCTAAGTGTTTTTACCCTGAGGGGGTCTCGCCACCCAGGCTCTCATCAGCTGGCATGACAGGTTGACCCCCCCAGGAGGCTAAGTGTTTTTACCCTGAGGGGGTCTCGCCACCCAGGCTCTCATCAGCTGGCATGGCAGGTTGACCCCCCCAGGAGGCTAAGTGTTTTTACCCTGAGGGGGTCTCGCCACCCAGGCTCTCATCAGCTGGCATGGCAGGTTGACACCCCCAGGAGGCTAAGTGTTTTTACCCTGAGGGGGTCTCGCCACCCAGGCTCTCATCAGCTGGCATGACAGGTTGACCCCCCCCGGAGGTTAAGTGTTTTTTTTTGCCCGGAGGAGGTCTCGCCACCCAGGCTCCCATCAAACTGGCATGACAGTTTGACCCCTCCGGGAGGTTAAGTGTTTTTTGCCCGGAGGAGGTCTCGCCACCCAGGCTTCCATCAAGCTGGCATGACAGGTTGACCCCTCCGGGAGGTTAAGTGTTTTTTGCCCGGAGGAGGTCTCGCCACCCAGGCTCCCATCAAGCTGGCATGGCAGGTTGACCCCTCCGGGAGGTTAAGTGTTTTTTGCCCGGAGGAGGTCTCGTCACCCAGGCTCCCATCAAGCTGGCATGACAGGTTGACCCCTCCGGGAGGTTAATTGTTTTTTGCCCGGAGGAGGTCTTGCCACCCAGGCTCCCATCAAGCTGGCATGTCAGGTAGAGCCCTCCGGGAGGTTAAGTGTTTTTTGCCCGGAGAAGGTCTCGCCACCCAGGCTCCCATCAAGCTGACATGGCAGGTTGACCCCTCCGGGAGGTTAAGTGTTTTTTGCCCGGAGGAGGTCTCGCCACCCAGGCTCCCATCAAGCTGGCATGACAGGTTGACCCCTCCGGGAGGTTAAGTGTTTTTTGCCCGGAGGAGGTCTCGCCACCCAGGCTCCCATCAAGCTGGCATGGCAGGTTGACCCCTCCGGGAGGTTAAGTGTTTTTTGCCCGAAGGAGGTCTCGCCACCCAGGCTCCCAACAAGCTGGCATGGCAGGTTGACCCCTCCGGGAGGTTAAGTGTTTTTTGCCCGGAGGAGGTCTCGTCACCTAGGCTCCCATCAAGCTGGCATGGTAGGTTGACCCCTCCGGGAGGTTAAGTGTTTTTTGCCCGGAGGAGGTCTCGCCACCCAGGCTCACATCAAGCTGGCATGGCAGGTTGACCCCTCCGGGAGGTTAAGTGTTTTTTGCCCTGAGGAGGTCTCGCCACCCAGGCTCCCAACAAGCTGGCATGACAGGTTGACCCCTCCGGGAGGTTAAGTGTTTTTTGCCCGGAGGAGGTCTCGTCACCCAGGCTCCCATCAAGCTGGCATGGCAGGTTGACCTCTCCGGGAGGTTAAGTGTTTTTTGCTCGGAGGAGGTCTCGTCACCCAGGCTCACATCAAGCTGGCATGGCAGGTTGACCCCTCCGGGAGGTTAAGTGTTTTTTTCCCGGAGGAGGTCTCGCCACCCAGGCTCCCATCAAGCTGGCATGGAAGGTTGACCCCTCGGAGAGACCTTATATTCTTTCAAACTGTGAGAAGAGGTCACTCAGCGAATACGTTGGGTTGGATGTTTCTTTCCGAGTGTGGGACTCGCTCGAAAAGAGCGGGGATTGTGTACAACCCCGTATTCGCCCCTATATAGTTTTAAGCTTTTTGGACGTCTTGGCACTCTTGGTGGCCAATTTTGGCCTTGCCTTGGAAATATATTAGTAGGGGAGGAAAAAAGGAGCTTACCAGGCTAGTGCTTGGAGTACTCTTCAGGGGGAGAGTGCGGCGGGAGGCCGACACTCGCCCCGGCCCCTCTTTAGGGTACGGGTGTAGCGGAAGGCCCCAGGTAGACCCGGCGGGACAGCTCCCAGGGGTCTCTGCGGGACAGCTCCCAGGGTCTCGGCGGGACAGTTTCCAGGGTCTCGGCGGGACAGCTCCCAGGGTCTCGGCGGGACAGCTCCCAGGGTCTCGGCGGGACAGCTCCAGGGTCTCGGCGGGACAGCTCCCAGGGTCTCGGCGGGACAGCTCCCGGGGTCTCGGCGGGACAGCTCCCAGGGGTCTCGGCGGGACAACTCCCAGGGGTCTCGGCGGGACAGCTCCCAGGGTCTCGGCGGGACAGCTCCCAGGGTCTCGGCGGGACAGCTCCCAGGGTCTCGGCGGGACTGCTCCCAGAGTCTCGGCGGGACAGCTGTCAGGTTCTCGGCGGGACAGCTCCCAGGGTCTCGGCCGGACAGCTGTCAGGGTCTCGGCGGGACAGCTCCCAGGGTCTCGGCAGGACAGCTCCCAGGGTCTCGGCGGGACAGCTCCCAGGGTCTCGGCGGGACAGCTCCCAGGGTCTCGGCGGGACAGCTCCCAGGGTCTCGGCGGGACAGCTCCCAGGGTCTCGGCGGGACAGCTCCCAGGGTCTCGGCGGGACAGCTCCAGGGTCTCGGCGGGACAGCTCCAAGGGTCTCGGCGGGACAGCTCCAAGGGGTCTCGGCGGGACAGCTCCAAGGGGTCTCGGCGGGACAGCTCCCAAGGGTCTCGGCGGGACAGCTCCCAGGGTCTCGGCGGGACAGCTCCCAGGGTCTCGGCGGGACAGCTCCCAGGGTCTCGGCGGGACAGCTCCCAGGGTCTCGGCGGGACAGCTCCCAGGGTCTCGGCGGGACAGCTCCCAGGGTCTCGGCGGGACAGCTGTCAAGGTCTCAGCGGGACAGCTCCCAGGGTCTCGGCGGGACAGCTCCCAGGGTCTCGGCGGGACAGCTGCAAGGGTCTCGGCGGGATAGCTCACAAGGTCTCGGCAGGACAGCTCTCAGGGTCTCGGCGGGACAGCTCCCAGGGTCTCGGCGGGACAGCTCCCAGGGTCTCGGCGGGACAGCTCCCAGGGTCTCGGCGGGACAGCTCCCAAGGTCTCGGCGGGACAGCTCCCAGGGAGATAAGGGGTGTGGCTCCTCCCACCCTTGGACCTCTCTCCGGACCATGTTTTTACCGTTATGCCCTGGGGGGGATTACCTCTCTACCCCCCGATGTGGAGTTTTTTTATTGGCTAGAGGCTTAGTTGTCTTAGGGGTATTTTGGTCATTTTACCCATAGGACTTGGAGAAGCTATAAATAGATCCTTGAGGGTGCCTTGGAGAGCATTCATTCATTCCTTAGCCACAAATCTCTTTGGCTTTCTTCCTTCAAGGCACCTAGCTCAAGCATTGGCTAGGGAGAGGGAGACCTCAAAGGTCTTCCGGGTGTGAGGTGGGACCTCCACGCTAGAGCCGAGGGTCAGTTCATACCTTCCTAAGTCTTCGGTCCGTGACGTTCTTCCGAGCATAGTAGGTGTGAGGTCACCCCTTTCCCCAAGGGTCGAACTCCACAGAAGTCAATTTTGGCTTTGGTCATTTTTGGCTTCAACATTAATCACTTCTTCTAATTCTAGGGAATGTTTTTTCATAATAAAGGAAAGGAAATTACCACTTCTCTATCAGTGACGATTTACTATTCTTAAAAACGGAAACAATCCCGCCTAAACCCGGAGTTGTTGAACCAAACACTATTTGGTGGGTTTAAGACCTTAGTAAAATTTCATACGACTTAGGTGGAAGTTCCATAAGGGAGTTTAAATGAGTGTGGAGTGCAGATAAACGTGTACCTGAGTAAAATTATAGGAGGTGGCTTATTGACTACAAATCCCCACTGGAGGGTTTCGATTAAGGCTTGCTACAAATCTATAATAGAGGAAAAATACAGAGACCATGACTTACTAATTTGAAGTCTAAGAAACTGGAGGGACAAGAAACTCAAACCAAAATCAATTGCTGGGAAGACAAGTCTTTTTTAGCTTACCCGACTATATAAGCGACTAGGGGAGGCTGAACGTGAGTCGGAAAAGACGACAAAAATGTTGTATGGTCTCCTCGATAAGATGGGAGGCAGACTAAGGATTTCTGCTGGAAGAAAAGGTACTAGTGGTTGCTGACGACGACAGGAACTGGCGGGGAGGGCAACGCACCGTCGGTTGTCGGGAGCGAGAAGCGGGAGGCCCCAGTATTCCGTCGATTGAGCCAAGAGGGAGACAAAAAGTTGTGTGGTTCGTCGTCTGCGCGAGGAGAAGATTATGCGAGTAGAGGTTCTCTCCTTCCGCGGCTCTACGGGGCAGCTTTTATTTTTTGTGTGAGAGAGAGTAGGTACGCCCTAGCGTGCGGGAAAGGATTAAACCGCCCAGAATAGTTGTGACTCCCGGTTTCAAAAAGGGAAGGGGAAGAAATAAACAAATACATGGTTTATGCACCATACCTCGACATGACGCTAACTCGGTCAATCTTGCTCGCACTCGGACCCTGAAATTAAAATCTCTCGACGTAAATTTTGGATGTTACAATTTAAGGAAACCAGAGACGGGAAATATGGAAGGAAAGCCTTATGAAATTCAGCAATTAGAAAGAGGCAAAAAAATCCCAAAACAACCATGTAATATCCCCATAATTTACCCAAACTAGAGCAAAACAGCAACCGAAAATACTAGAATTGGAATTTTATAATTCTAGAATATTACTCATACTAATTTAGAGTATGATTAAAAAAACAGCCCAGTGCACAATGCATCTCCATGCAGGGAGGGTCCGGGGAAGGGTCCCACCACAAGAGTGAAATGTAGGCAAAACTTACCCAACTTTTTTGCAAGCGGCTGCTTCCAGGACTCGAACTCGTGACCTTAGACTAGGATTAGATTATAGAATTACCAATAGATCCTATAAAAGTTGCCCAAAATAGTATCCATGGGCCTCAACCACAACCAGAAAAGGCACGTCAGCTGGAGTTGCGGCCAACCACAGCCACAACTCACCCAAATCAAGTTCCAGCAGCTGAAGCAGTAACCAAACACAGTCACAACACACCCAAAATCTTAGAAATAAAATTAGGAGCTAAGCTAAGTTATTAACGGCGCGCCTTAGGAATGCCTAAGGTCCAAGGTTCACCAAGTTTAGAGGCGTCTTCGTGCGCCTTATTTGCTCCTTTGGAACATAAAAGGCGCACTTGGGTGCGATTTTTGTTTTATAATTTTTTCAAAATAAAGAAATAAAGAATGTTAGAAATCAATAATGTTTGAATGATTTAGTGTTTGTCAAACATAATTGTGTGTTTGGAGTTAAATATGATGCATGTGATCACATTGATTCTATTTTTCTAAGAGATATAAATGATACTATTGAATGATTGATTAGTAGAATTGATGAAGAATTTGATCAAGAAGATGAAATGATGTTTGATGTTGATTATCTTAAATGGATGTGATTGAGCCTTGCCCTATTCAAGTGCATGTCTGCGCCTTAAGCCTTGCACCTAGCCTCCAAGATCCATTTGTGCCTTAGTGCTAGAGGAGGAAGGGAATTAAAATGCATGAGATGAAAGATTGCTTATTATATAATCCGAAGGCACAAATGAAATCCCCCCCCCCCCATGCCCCACTCTTCTCCTCTCTTGGATTTAATCTAAGGGTCAAGATCAAGTCACCGGTAATTCCTCTAGGGGAATCATAGTAAAGTCTCCTCCACTAACACAGCATTTCTCAGATAGGTTATTTGATAATAAAAGAGAATTCATTAATTTAACTAGCCGGCTAAGACAACTTCAAAAATTAGGGAAGGCAAGGCCCAAATGATATCCACCAATACTTCATGTAAAAGCCCAATATTCCAATCCAAATAATCAGCCAACCTTAGCTCAAAACAAGGGTAAGTCACTACACTCTGGCCCAACTAATATAAGCTAAGGCACCATATAAAGGCCTACTTGCACCAATCATCCTGTAAAACTCCATTGAAACATTATCATAATGACCCAAGTCATTAGAAAATTGAATTAGGATATAAATTATGACTTGACTTAAAGGAAGTCAAAAATATGACCTGAAATTTCAGCATGCGTAAAGCCAAGTAAAACTCATATTAAATAAATGTAAATGGGCAGCCCAGTGCACAAAGCATCCCTACACAGCAGGAGTCCGGGAAGGGTCCCACCAGACGGGTGAAAGTTGAACCTTTTCTATACTTCTTTGTTATCAAATAATGTATGAATACATGTATATATAGGAGAGAGAAAGAGAGACGAGTCCCCTATACAAGGTGTGAGACTAATGTATAAAGAGAAACAATAAAAGACTAAATGGGCCACAAACATGAGCCTTTTTACATGGACTTTTCTAACACTCCCCCGCAAGCTGGAGCGTACAAGTCGTAGGCACCCAACTTGGATAGGAACTGGAAGAATAGGGTACTCGACAGAGCTTTCGTGAGAAGATCAATAACTTGTTCAGTGCCCGGAACATGCTTCAATTCTAGCTTCTTCATTTGAACTTTCTCCCTAACAAAGTGGCAGTCCACTTCAATGTGTTCCGTTCTTTCGTGGAAGACTTGATTCTTTGCTATGTGTATAGCAGACTATCACATAGTAAGGCAGTAGGTGAAGGGATTTTTACTCCTAGATCCTCAAGAAGACTTTCAAGCCACGTAAGTTCAGGGACAACTGATGTCATCAATCGGTATTCAGCTTCAGCTGAAGATCTAGCAACCACAGTTTGTTTCTTACTACGTCAGGTCACAAGGTGACCTCCAAAGTAGGTACAGAATCCACTGGTGGACCGTCGATCGTCCAGGGAACAAGCATAATCTGCTTCTGAATATGCCACTAATGTGGGAGTAGAAGAAGAAGTTATGTATACCAACCCTTGACCAGGGACTGATTTTAGATATATCAAGTTGCGCTCGACAACCTGTAGATGAGACATCCGAGGAGCATGCATAAACCTGCTGACCACCCCAATAACAAAGGATATGTCTGGTCTCGTGACCGTTAGATAAATAAGTTTTCCAACTAGTCGACGATAGTATTCTGGATTTCGAAGAAGAAGATCTGCATCAGAAGCATGTGCGCACAACTTGTGATTAACTTTCATCAGGGTGTTAATCGGCTTGCATCCAGAATAACCAGTATCCTGAAGAAGGACGAGACAGTATTTCCGTTGAGGGAGGACAAGTCCATCACGATCTCAAGACTAAGGAAGTATCGAAGGTTCCCTAGATCTTTTGTTTGAAAACCGAATTAAGATGTTGTTTGACCGCTTGTAATTCCTTTGAATCATCCACTGTAATTAGAATGTCATCGACATATACCAAAAAAAGAATCGTTCCTGTAGTCCGATGTCGAGTGAATAAAGAGAAGTTTGTCGAGCTCTGAGTAAAATCAACTTCCCGAACCGCCTTACTAAACTTGTCAAACCACGCCCGAGGGGATTGTTTGAGACCATAAATAGACTTCTTAAGGTGACAAACTCGGGACTCCCCCGTGCTCTCAAACTTCGGCAGATGTTTCATGTAAACCGTTTCTTGTAAGTCACCATTTAGAAACGCATTCCTGATATTCAGCTGTTGTAATGGCCAGTGGCGATGCACAGCCACAGAAAAAAGGACGTGAACTGTGTTAAGCTTGGTCACCGGAGAATGTTTCCTCATAATCGAGACCTTGTTGTTGAGTAAAGCCACAAGCCACCAGTCGGGCTTTAAGACGGTCAATTGTATAATTAGCAGCATTCTTGATGACAAAGACTCATTTGCACACAACAGTCGTGTGGTCTGGAGGAAGGGGAACCAAATCACATGTCTGGTTTGCCCAGAGGGCTGTCATTTCTTCATCCATGGCTGTCCGCCAGCCTGGATGTTGTAGAGTCTCCTGCACAGAGTTAGGAACAGAAATAGAGGATAAAGAAGTTGCAAAGGTGTGAAGTGGCGAGGACAGGCGATGTAACGTTACATAGTTCGCCATTAGATGAGCGGTAGAGACTGGAGCCGGATCAGCAGGTCGCAGAGTGTCAGAGGTCGAAGCTAACTATATCGGGGCTGCGAAGCGATGAGGGCGACGAGTATAGACACAGATAAGAGCAGTCTTGTAGAGAACGAGAGCTGGATCAGGGAGGAGTTGTGGTGGAGGAGAGGTAACAGGAATGACAGGTCTTGAGACGGATTCTGGTGGAATATGTGGGTTTCGGGGCAGAAGAACGGTTGATCCTCCCGGAAGGTCACATCTGCAGAAACCGTCACTTTGCGGTTGTAGAAGAATAACAGACATACCCTTTCTGAATACGGGAATAGCCGACGAACATGTATTTGGCTGCTCGAGGATCCAACTTGTCCGTAGACGGTCCAAGTAGGTGAACATAGCAATTATAACCAAAGATGCGAGGGGTGAGGGAAAATGGCGGGATAGAAGGGAAGAGAAGACTGAACGGAGTAGCATTTTGAAGGACGGATGAAGGAAGACGGTTAATGAGATAACATGTCGTCGACAACACAAAGTTCCATTAAGCCTTGGGGACCTGCATGTGAAGCATGAGGGAGCGAGCAACATCGAGAAGATGTCGATTTTTACGTTCAGCTACGCCATTTTATTGGGGGGAATATGCACATGATGTCTGGTGAATAATGCCATATTCAGAGCATAGAGTGGCAAATTCATGGCTCGTGTACTCACGAGCATTATCCGTCCGGAGAGTTTTGATTGTTGTGGAAAATTGTGTACGAGTTTCATGAACGGAAGCCCGGAACACACAGGGAAGCTCGGAGCAATCACGAAGTAAATATAGTCATGTCATGCGAGAAGTATCATTAATAAATGTGATAAAATATTGGTAACCTGAGACACTAGTAATTTTGTACGGGCCCCAAACATTAGAATGTACCAAAACAAAAGGAGTAGAGCTCCGAGTACAGTAAGTAGGAAACGAAGAACGGTGTTGTTTGCCCAAAATACATGATTCACACTTAAACACAGGTAGATAGATCTCTGGAAGAGCCTTCTGGAGTACAGGAAGAGGAGCATGCCCAAGGTGTCAATGCTAATCAACGGAGGTGATAGATGAGAGGATGGTAGGAGGGATATCAAGAAGGTAGAGCCCATT
Organism: Platanthera zijinensis; assembly: GCA_039513925.1. Classification (NCBI taxonomy): domain Eukaryota; kingdom Viridiplantae; phylum Streptophyta; class Magnoliopsida; order Asparagales; family Orchidaceae; genus Platanthera; species Platanthera zijinensis. Next base: position 267,063,207 of record CM077079.1, on the reverse strand, counting down.
TTGCAGTCTTCTTTTACCAATGATATTCTGCGTCTGTCGATCATGCATCAGAAAAGAAGTAGGTGTGAATGTGGCAGAACAATCCAAATCAGTAGTAAGGCGGTCGACAGAAAGTAAATTTATCGGGGAGCCCGGAACATGAAGAGCCGAGCGGAGAGTGAGAGATGAATTGAGGAGGATATCAGCGGAGTCGGAGACAGGAATGGTGTCACCATTGGCTACTGTGATACACTTAGGATGCGGAGAATCCAAGTATTTATGTGGCTTTAGCGAGGTGATATGGTGAGTAGCATTTAAATCCATTATCCATCGTGGACTAGTGGAGGGACAAGTGATACCTTCATTGGAGATAGAGACAATGGAGGCAGGCAGGAGGCTGATCATGACGTGAAGTTGTTGGAGTTCACGACGGACTTCTTCAAGGTCAGCATCGGTGGCAGAGGTTCTGTCGACCGCAACAGATGCAGTCGGATAAGGAGGAAGACCATTTTTACGATAGCAGGTTGCCTCAAGGTGTCCGTCACTTCCGCAGAAGGAACCCTTCGGTCATGGCCGGCCACCACGACCCCTTCCTCGAAAGCCTGAATGCCCTCCACGGGCAGGAGGAGGGAGAGGTAGTAAGGGCGCATCAGTTCGCTGAAGGAGAGCCGGCGAGGGGGGTCCAGTAGTATCAGGAGGTGGTGATACTTTGAGCAGCATGAAGCACACATCAGAGAGAGAGGGGATAACAGACGAGAGGATCTGAGCCCGAACACTGTGAAGATTAGGTGGGACACGAGCCATCATCATGGCAATACATACGACTTTCTTCTGAGCATGCTGGGCAGCTAGATCCATGGTGGGGGGCTGATGGCGGATCCAGGCCTCAGCAAGTGTTTTGGCCTGAGCCACAAAGGAGGTCAAGTCAGCAGCACCACTCGTGCCTTGAATCTGAAGATCTGTGATGATGTCATATAGGTGCTGAAGATTGTCCTTGCCAGAGTATAGAGAATGGAGTTCGTCCCACATCGTCTTGACCGTCTCATGATACATGGTCATGCGGTATGGTTCATCAACAAGGGAGTTGAGGAGCCACGTTTGAATACGTCCATCATGACGAAGCCAATCATCAATGGGTGGAGAAGGAGGATCTGTAGTGAGATGCTACAGAAGGCCGTTAGATTGAAGAACGCGCGTGACAGAATGCACCCATTCAATGAAGTTCTTCTTCCCAGTGAGGGAAATAGTGGTGATTCTCAACTCATCACGCAACTCCGATGCAGGGAGTAATCGGGCTGGAGGAGGTGTGGGTTGCCCTGAAGAATCAATTGAGGACCCGATGAAATCACAGCGGCTAGATCTGTAAGACAACGGCTAGACCGGTGGCAAGGTCACAGCGGCAAGGTCACAACGGCAAAGCAAGAGAACCGAACAGACCGCGCGGCAAAGCAGGAGCGTCGCACTAGTCGCACAATGCGCCCAAATCGCGTGGCTAGAGCGAGAGCGGCAAGGGGAAGACCAGAAGGCGCCTAGACCACACAACAAGATAGTCCAGTAAGGAGTAACCCGAGGAGAATTCATGCGGTTTGATAGTCGACAAGTCAGTTTACGCGCCAAGATAGTCAGCAAGATAGAGGCGACTTGCAGAGATCGCGGCGACATGACAAGTACACGGCGAGAAGACGAGGAGAACTCGTGCGGCTTGAGTGGCAGGAAGCAAGGAAGAGTACAGCGACTACGGCGAATCCGTAGCGGCAAGAACAGCGGCAAAGGCAAGTCGCGCGACGAACCGCGTGGTTAGAAGAGGACAGATCGCGCGACAAGGCAACAGAGGCTAGAAGAGGAACCCGCGCCAGAGAAGGCGCTGTTAAGGAGGGAAGACCGCGCGAGAAGGGGGTGGGTCCATGGGAGGAAAGCTATAAAAGAGAAGTGTGGTTCCACGAGAGGAGAGGAGAAGTCGAGAAGACTGAAGGGGCAGATAACAAGGGAGTAACCGCAGAAGGGGGCGGTTAGAAAGAAGTGGGTGGATAGCAAGGAGTAACCGCAGAAGCTGGGCGGTTAGAAATTGGCTTGTCCGCCCGAAACCGTAGGTAGGACCGGTTCCTCTGATACCATGTAGAGAAAAGTTGAACCTTGTCTATACTTCTTCGTTATCAAATAAAATGTATGAATACATGTATATATAGGAGAGAGAAAGAGAGACGAGTCCCCTATACAAGGTGTGGGACTAATATATAAAGAGAAACAATAAAAGACTAAATGGGCCACAAACATGGGCCTTTTTTACATGGAATTTTCTAACACTTACCTTACATTTATGCAAGAGACTGCTTCCAGAAGTTGAACCCGTGACCTCATGGTCACACGACAACACCTCAACCAGTGCGTCAAGGATCCCCTTCAATATTAAACAAATGAATATCAAATAAATTTTGCATACGACTTCCAAAGCTAAAAAACTCAATTGTATAAAATTTGAAAAATCTCTAAAATGAAAGTGATGTGGGGTAGGGTGTGTAGTGGACTTCTAGAATGCACACTAGTTGTGAGTGGGGGTTGACGCTCAAATTCCCAATGACTCAATGCATGCACTACACGTAGACAGGCGTTAGCAATTAACACGAGCACAAATATAATATTCAATATGGCAACAAATAATAAAAAAATAAAAAAAATAGGATTAACGCGTTGGCTTTCCTCCGCGAAGAGGGACAAAAACAAGAATGCGGTAAATATATCCTTTCCTGCAGTCAGAGAGTTATCAAGGAGCAAAATACTAAAATAAACTAAAACTCTCAATTTAGCATACGATAACCAATCCATAACAATGTTTACCACCATCGTCCAATACAAAGAACAACACAAAATATTAGGGTTACTGCTATATGAATGGATCTGAACGTTGGAGGGTTGAAAGTGGAGTTTCGGTGGAGGGTGGATTGGATCGAATAAGAGGGAAGAAGGAGAAGGGGGAGGCTATTGGGTGTCGGCTGCTTGCTGGACCAAAGAGTAGGGGCAATGATTTGTTTGGAATAGGGAAGGGAGGAGGCTAGATGGAAAACAGGGAGGAGTGGCGGCGGTTGGCTGGAAAACAAGGAGGAGTGGCGGCGGTTGGCTGGAAAATAGGGTGGATGAGCGGCGACTGGTTAGATCTGAGAGGAGAAGGGAGGTAGCTTCTGGAAACAAGGGAAAAAGGTGGAGGCTGGCTGGATCTGGGAGGAGCAGGGCGGTAGTAGCTAGAAACAGTGGGAAAAGGGCATCAACTGGATGGATCTGGGAGGAGAAGGGAGGCGGTTGGCTGGATCTGGGAGGAGAAGGGCGGCGGCTGCTGGAAACAGGGGGAAAAGGGCGGAAAATTGAAAGGGAGGTGCAAGGATACAAGATCTTACCCGAGTAGTCATCACCAAGGAGTTCCACGGAGTCGGCACCGAGTAATGATCACCGAAAATGAGGAAGAAGATTCTCCAAAATCAGGGCACTCGAAATCAGCGGCTATGATTGGTCGGTGGTATTGGGACCATAAGTACATGAAATAAAAGCCGAAAATAACAATGTTATATATGAAAAAAATATCGGAACGGCGCGCCAGAGACATCCATAGTGGTGGATCGCTGATCTGATCAAGTCCGCTTACGAGAATAAACAAAAGTGGGTCCATCTTGCGTCCAGTCACGTCAAATGGTCTCTTGTCAGAAAGGAGCCAACTTGGGGCATACCTGGTACTTCACCTTGAAATTGCATTCATCATTAGGGAGGTCACATTTTTATTTTCATGTCTTTCATTTTATATTTATTTGAAGTGCTTAAAATTTTGGGGGTCTTATAGTGTACTTAGGCATTAGTGAGATTATGACACAAGATAGGGCACAATGGCGACAAAGGATCCATATAGCTGACCCTACTATAGTGGGATAAAGGCTTGAGTGAATGTTATAGGGTAGCTTGTGTTTTGGGCATTAATGTAATATTGTGTCTAGCACCATTATATTCTCTGTATCTTGTGGTATATATATATATATATATATATATATATATATATATATATATATATATATATATATATATATATATATATATATATAGTATGGGGCATTAGAGAGGAATAAAATTATTTTTTAGCCTCTCCCTTCCCCTACCATCTTCTCAAGTTAGTGCTTGGGTTGATCAAGAATCCCATCATCCTCTTCATGTCTCAACTGAGCTCGGATCTCATTGTATCCTCCACCATTAGGATGGCTAGGTCAAAGAAGACTTGAGAGGATCCTCTCCGAGACTTCTCACTCTCAAGACCGCGTACCCACTTGTAATATAAAGGTTGTAACATCTTGGTATCAGAGTACCACTCAAATCTGTTCTCCTCACTTCTGCAGTTAGCCGACTTCGATCAGGACTCCACACTTCTGTAGCTCAATCGAGTGTCGCTTCCCAGCCAGCAAATTGACTGAATATCGAGTACCACAACCATTTTTGCCACCATGCACAAATTACGGACCCGTCAACCCCAACAATCATCATCGAAGCAACACCGATATTGCCCAAATTGCCATTTCGACTCACCCCACTCCGGATCACTCCCAGCAAGTTGGTGATCATGCGCCAGGACTTACGTCTCCATTCACCCTATCTCCAAATCGCTTCCAATTGTTTACCCGCGGCTCAGTGACCTTCCAAATGCCTGACAGTTTTGTCCTAAATAATAACTTTTCAATATATAAAACCAGAAGCTCGAAAATTACACCTGAGGTTTAAACTTGATATTTGACCTCACAAATCTCAAAAAAACAGAGTTACCCTCCACAACGATCACAAAGGAAAAGAGCATACCCACTCAATGGAGAAAGAAGTTTTAGTGTCCTCCGTAGCGCTCACCAACTTTATAAAAGACGGCCGACCATCGACTACACCTAGTAGGCACGGCCTTTGATGACATATTCTTCATCGCGGTCAGGTCCAGTGATTGCTCGTCGTCCACCGCTTCCATGGTTGCCTTGCAGCCCGCCTCATCATAAACATTTGATATGCAAATAAATCCCTTCGTGGTGTTATGAGACATCTACGGGAGCAAGGCCTTGAGATCGGCGGAGGAAAGAAAGAGCTTCGTTGGCGTGCAATGTACTGTTTGCGTAGAAAGGGGAGTGGTTGGCTAGCAAAGCTTTGATGGAGAGGAGGACAAATTTAGGTCACGCAAGAACAGAGATTGGCTGCACATATGGTTTTAGAGTGGAAAATAAAACATACAATTTAGTTTTCAATTAAAATCTAGTCTGCCTAAATGCTAATGGTCTGTTCATAACAATCACCTAATTTAAATACAAGGAACCCAATTTTTTATCTGTTTATTACTGGGAGATTATCTTATGACTAGTGACTAATTTCCTTCGAGTACAGATGAATGCTGATTATCAAAATTTGAGTTATTTTGAATTGAAATTGATAATGAAGCTTTTAGTTTTTGTCATTTTTAAGTTATCCATGTGGTAATTATGTTATGCAGTTATATTTGAAAATTCATAGAGCTGAATATTTTTTTTGCAATCTTTACTAGGTTGGTGTTGGAATGTGTATGGAAGGGATTGAACAAAATCCAGTTGTGTATGATCTCATGCCTGAAATGGCTTTTCATCATCATAAAGTAGACACAAAGGTACTGTATGTTTTGCTGGCCTCACTCAAAATGGCATTTTATCTTTTATACAACTTATTTTTTACTGTTACAACTAATCATTTATTATTCTGAAACTTGTTATGTATCTGATAGCAGACTGCCTATTTCTTTAAAATAAAGCTATGAATCTCTTTGCCTACCTTTGAAGAATATCAGATTTTTTTCACGTCAAAATCCATGTTTCTTTTTCTACAATTTGTTCCTCTTATTAAAACGTTGGTCAAACTACAGAGAAGCGTTTTCAATTTGTTGTTGTTAAATTTAGTGAATTTTCTGTTCAGATCAATAGCTATAAAGTATTATGGTGTCTGGTGGCATGCAAATATCTTTTGAATTGCGTTAATTTTTTCATCCAATTGATTTAAATCTATGGATGCTAGAATTGTGGTAGATTCAGATTATTAGGTTCATTTGCACTGAAAGATAAATGTGAGCATTTGAAATATAAAATATTTATTATTCTCTGTAAAGAGAGATCTCAAATCTTGTATATACTTTCTTGAATGAATAGTTACAAGTATACATACACTTATATAGGAGAAGAATGAGGAGAGAAAACCTAATACATGATGTGAGACTAATACAAGGAGAGAGAAAGGAGAAAACATGAGCCCTTAATTGGGCTTTTATAACACTCCCCCGCAAGCTGGAGCGTACAAGTCGTAGGCACCAAGCTTGGATAAAAACTGATAGTATAGCGGCCTGGAGAGAGCCTTCGTCAGGATGTCCGCAACTTGGTCGGTAGAAGGAACATGCTCCAATTCTATCTTCTTTGACTGTACCTTTTCCCGGATAAAGTGACAGTCAACTTCGATATGTTTTGTGCGTTCGTGGAAAACCGGATTCTTGGCAATATGAATTGCTGTCTGACTGTCACAAAATAAGGTTGCCGGAGATGAGAGACGAACACCCAAGTCTCCCAGAAGGCCTTCAAGCCAGGTTAGCTCAGAAACAACAGTAGTCATAGCCCGGTACTCGGCTTCAGCAGAAGAACGCGCAACCACAGTCTTTTTCTTGCTATGCCAAGTTATGAGGTGTCCATCAAAGTAAGTACAGGACCCAGTTATGGAGCGCATATCATCAATAGATCCTGCATAGTCAGCGTCAGAATACGCGATAAAAGATAGAGATGTGGATGGCTTGTACACAAGTCATTGTCCGGGGGCGATCTTGAGATATCGAAGGATGCGCTCGACAGCTTGAAGATGAGATGTCCGAGGAGCGTGCATGAACCGACTCATAACTCCCACAGCAAACGAGATGTCCGGTCGAGTCACTGTAAGGTATATCAGCTTCCCAACCAAGCGTCTGTAATATTCCGGATTTGTAAGCAGCTTGTCAGAGTCAGAGCTATGGGCTGAGATCTTGTGATTGGCGTCCATAGGAGTCTCCGCAGGTTTGCACCCAGAATAACCTGCATCATGAAGGAGGTCCATACAGTACTTCCTTTGAGATAACACAAGACCATCAGAGCGTCGTGCGACCTCAAGCCCAAGAAAGTACCGAAGGTTGCCCAGATCTTTGGTCTGAAAGGCGGAATTTAACTGTTCTTTGATCTGTTGTATTCCTGTCGTGTCGTCGCCAGTAATCAGGATATCGTCAACGTAGACCAGAAGAATCACAGTCCCGGTTGACCGGTGTCGGGTGAAGAGAGAAAAATCAGCTGAGCTCCGAGTGAAGCCATTAGTACAGACCACCTTACTGAATTTTTAAAACCACGCACGCGGGGACTGTTTGAGACCATAAATGAATTTCCGAAGGTGACATACCAAAGACTCCCCTGTGGTCTCAAACCCGGGAGGTTGCTGCATATAAACTGTCTCCTGTAGATCACCGTTGAGGAAGGCATTCTTAATATCCAGCTGATAAAGTGGCCAGTGACGATGAACAGCCAAGGAGAGAAGAACGCGGACCGTGTTCAATTTGGCCACGGGAGAGAAGGTTTCCTCGTAATCAAGGCCATGTTGCTGAGTAAAGCCTCGTGCCACGAGGCGGGCCTTCAGAAGGTTGACAGTGTCATCCGCCGCATGTTTAATAACAAAGACCTATTTGCAGCTAACAGAGGTGTGGCATGCAGGAAGAGGAACCAGATCCCAGGTCTAGTTAGCCCAAAGAGCCCGCATTTCATCGTTCATAGCGGCCCGCCACCCTGGGTGTTGAAGCGCCTCCTGCATAGTGTTGGGTATAGAAATAGAGGAAAGAGAGGTGGCAAATGCGTAGAGAAGCGGCGTCAGCCGATGGAGACAGACGTAGTTGGCCAAGGGATGAGCTGTAGAGACTGGAGAGGGATCTGCCGTAGCCGAGGTATCGCTGGTAGCAGGGAGTTGGGTCACGGGAGCATCCTTGGATGGGCGACGAGAGTAGACACGGATAAGTGGTGGAGGAACCCGAGGAGGAACGTGGGGAGAGGAGGAAGAGGACGACAAAGATGGCGTGACCGGTACGGCAGGCCGAGGAATAGATGGAGCAGAAGACGAGGTGGTGCTAGGTAAGTGGAAGGGTTGGTCTTCGCAGAAGGTGACATCCGCAGAAACGACCAACTTGCCGTCAGAAGGAGAGTAGCAGACGTACCCCTTTTGAGTGCGGGAGTAGCCAACAAACATATATTTGACGGCCCGAGGAGCAAGTTTGTCGGAAGGAGGGCCAAGAAGGTGGACATAGCAAACACACCCGAAGATCTGCGATGTGAGAGAGGTGAGGTTGGTGGAGAGATAGAGGAGTTGGATGGGTGAGGCAAAATTAAGCACAGACAAGGGAAGACGGTTGATGAGATGATAGGTGGTGGATACAACAAAGTTCCAATATTCGATTGGAACGTGCATTTGGAACATACGGGAGCGCGCAACATCGAGAAGATGGCGATTTTTGCGTTCCGCCACTCCGTTTTGCTGAGGGGTATACACACATGAAGTTTGATGGATGACACCAAATTCGGTACAGAGATTGGAGAAGGTGCAACCCGTATACTCGCGAGCATTATCAGTGTGAATTACTTTGAGGGGGGGTGGCGAACTGCGTACGCATCTCAAGTAATAAAGCGCGGAACACATAGGTAAGTTCAGTTCAATCATGTAGTAAATAGAGTCACGTGGTACGCGAGTAATCGTCAATGAACGTGACAAAATAGCAAAAGCCAAAAATACTGGGGATTCTATAAGGACCTCATACATCAGAATGAACTAAAGATAAAGGAGTACTACTCCTGGTACAGGCAGGGGGGAAAGAAGAATGATGTTGTTTGCCGTAGATACAAGATTCACAAGAGAACTCCCGTAGAGGTACATCAGGAAGAGCTCGCTTGAGAATTCGAAGGGGAGCATGCCCAAGACGACGATGTCAATCAACAGTGGAGACGGTGGAGAGAAGAGTAGGTGGGATATCCAAGATGTACAGCCCATTCAACAACTTCCCCTTACTAATGGTACTCCGGGTGCGACGATCCTGCATAAGAAAAGAAGAAGGTGAAAAGGTAATGCAACAATCAAGGTCGTGTGTGAGACGACTAACAGATAATAAATTGAAAGGAGACCCCGGAACGTGAAGAACCGAGGAAAGAGAAAGGTTCGGCGTAAACTGAAAAGCAGCGGAGTCAGAGACTGGTAGGGTGACACCGTTGGCCACAGCGATGCAAGCAGGATGAGGCGTCTGTAGGTACTATGTGGGCTTCCGGGAGGTAATATGGTGAGTAGCGCTAGAATCAATGATCCAGCAAGGATTATGAGAGAGACAGATTATACCTTCCGCAGAAAAGGACGCAACAGAACCGGAGGAGCGGCTGAGGGCACCCTGAAGTTGTTGAAGTTGGGTGCGGAGCTCATCAATGTCTTGGCGGGTAGTAGTAGCCTGATCAGTGGCAGAAGACCCAGTAGGAGCCGGAGCAACAGAGATAGTAGCAGTAAGGTGAGGAGGTAAGCCATGTTTGCGGCAGCAGGTAGCTTCAAGATGATTATCCCGTCCACAGTAGGTGCATTTCATAGAAGAGCGGCCACCACACCCTCGTCCCCGAGACGAGGGTCGGCCCCCCGAGTGGAAGATCCACGAGGAGGAGGGGTCGAAAGGAGAGGCTGTTGAAGAAGAGTCGGGGCAAAAACAGGAGGAGCCTCAGAGGGAGGCGTGACTTTTAGCAGCATGGAGCAGACATCAGACAGTGAAGGAGTTGTGGCGGATGATAGAATCTGGGCCCGAATACTATGCAGTTGGGGAGGAACTCGAGACATCATCATGGCGATGGCGATGACGACAACTTCTTTCTGGTTTCGTTGAGTGGTTAGATCGGTAGTAGGAGGCTGATGTTGAATCCAAGCCTCTGCCAAACTCTTGGCTTTTGCCACGAAGGAGTGCATCTCACCAGGAGCACCCGGGGTAAGATTCTGAAGATCGAAAATGATATCATATAGGTGTTGTAGGCTGTCATGGACAGAGTAAAAAGCGTGAAGCTCCTCCCACATGGACTTAGCCGTATCATGATACATGGTCATCCTGTAGGGCTCGGGATCCATAGAGTTTAGAAGCCATGACTGGACCCGACCATCATCGCGAAGGCAGTCATCGGAGGGAGCAGTTGGAGTAGCGCGGGTCAAGTGGTGAAGAAGACCCTTCGTCTGCAGAACACGGCGAACCGAGTGAACCCACTCGACGAAATTCCTTTTTCCAGTTAGAGAGATGGTAGTAATCCGTAACTCATCACGGAGTTCGGAAGCCGTGGCAGCCGCACAGGCGGGTGGAGCAGAAGTAGCAGCGGAAGTATCGGAAGTCATGCGTGGCCAGCAGAATAGACCGGGTGGTTAGAATAGGCAGTCGCACGGTCTCGGTGGACACACCAGCGATCAGGAGATCGCGACCAGAATGCGACTAGGGAGAAGTCGGCAGAGAAGATAGCCGCACGGTCTCGACGGGTACACCAACGACAATCGAGGTCGCGACCAGGATGCGGCTAAGGACAAGGAGGAGAGCGCTAGCTACAAGGCAGGCCGCAGGCGAGTAGAGAGCAGGAAAGCCAGCGGCGGGAAGGCGAGATCGCAGCGAGCAGAAAAGGAAGATCGCGACGAGCAGGAGAGGCAGGTCGCGGCGAGCAGGAGAGGAGGTCGCGGCGAGCAGGAGAGAATGTTGCCGCGAGCAGGAGAGCAGGTCGCGGTGAGCAGGAGAGCAGGTCGCGGCGAAAAGGAGGCCGGTCGCGGCGAGCAGGAGAGCAGGTCACGACGAGCAGGAGGAAGGTCGCGGGTAGAGAACTCGAGCGGTCAGAAGAAGAATCCGCGAGTTAGAGAACTCGAGCGGATCAGAGAGAGAAACCGCGAGTAGGATGAGATAGAGCCCGCAGCGGACAGCAGAAAGGAGAGGTCGCAACGGATAGAAAGAGCCTGCGCGGGTAGAGAAGGAAAGGAGAAGGTGGACCCACGTGAGAGAGGATTATAAAAGGAGAGGTGGTAGGAAGGAGGAGGTGGAAGCCACGAGAGACAGAGTTGGTGGCGGGTAGAAATTGGCTAGGCGGGTAGAAAAAAGGAGGCCGCAAGAGTCCGCGGCTAAGGGAAGCCGCACGGACAGGCAAGGAAGATAGGCGGCTAGAAATTGGCTAGGCCGGATACCCAAGGAGGAGACCGGTTGCCTCTGATACCATGTAAAGAGAGATCTCAAATCTTGTATATACTTTCTTGAATGAATAGTTACAAGTATACATACACTTATATAGGAGAAGAATGAGGAGAGAAAACCTAATACATGATGTAGGACTAATATAAGGAGAGAGAAAGGAGAAAACATGGGCCCTTAATTGGGCTTTTCTAACATTCTCCAAAATTTAAAAAATTACATAAGAACTCCCCTCTGTTTATATAGCCAAGTAAGAGTCTTCATTTTGAGATGTGAGACTAAATTCAAATAAAAATATATACAATGGGTTATTTTTTTTGTATTTTACAAATGAACATTAACACCACCCTCCCCCCTGAAGGCATAACATATTTATTGATCATTCTCAGCTTGGTGCAAATATCAGAAAAAGATGAAGAAATCAACTTTGGTGAAAATGTTGGTCAACCCTTTATATGAAGTTATGAACAGAGTGTGTATTTGTCTGTTGAGAACATCCTTTCTAATTAAGTGTCAGTTTGTTTCTATATGTTTTATTCTATCGCGGAACTCAAGATTTTTAGATGTATAGATGACAATATTATTATCACATAACATCGGTAGATAGTTGTAAATTTCACCAAAATCTTTCAAAAGTGTTCTAAACTACTTCAAACTCACAAGCAGTGTAAGTCATACTTTTGTATTCAACTTTTGCACTTAAGCTGGAGAAAAGTAACAAGATTTCCTCCGATATATGTGTTACATTCATAAGTGGATTTTTTATTCTTATCATTTGCATGACTTGCAACCAAATACACTTTAATATGTAAGTAGTTGTTTATTTTAAACAATAATCTTTTGTCAGAAGATCCTTTTATATATTCTAATATTTTCAAGATTACAATCTCTCGGAGAAACCAGTCTATGTCGGTCCCGAGCCCAGATGAAAAGTGATGAGGGTTGTGTTAGGTAGACGGACATCGTAAAATTTAGTCACCCTTATGAATATCGATCATTTGATAAATTGTGCAAAAGCTAGGTTGTTCCCCTTAAGGAACGTGTCGCATGGTCTGAATGCGGCGTCTTGTCCTCGTCGTATGGTCCTAATGCGGCGTCTTGGCAAGGACCGCTGCACCTCCAAGAGTACTTGGGTGTAGTGTTAAATAGGCAAAAATCCTCACATATTAAACGTCCTAGGGAAGTTTGTCGTAGAAATTTTGATCGACTTAGGTTTGGAAGTTGGAATATAGGTACGCTAACGGGGAAAGCGGTGGAAGTAGTGGATACAATGATTAGGAGAAGGATAAATATTTTATGTCTGCAAGAGACTGGATAGGTGTGTGAGAAAGTTAAATTCTTAGATAATTCAGGTTTTAAATTATGGTACAGAGGAAAAAATAACCAAACAGCGAAGTATGTATTATTGTGGATACTACTTGGAAGGATGAAGTTGTTGGGGTAAGTAAAAAAAGTGATAAAATTTTAGCTCTTAAATTGGTCATAGGAAAGAAAACTTTTAATGTCATTAATGTTTATGCGTCACAAGTATGATTAAGTGAAGCTATTAAAGTGCAATTTTGGGAAGACTTGGATTATTTAGTAAGAGAAATCTCACAAGTAGAGAAGATTTTCATAGGAGGAGACTTAAATGGACATATAGGGAAGGAAAATGTTGATTATACAGCCGTTCATGGAGGATATGGATATGGTGAAAGGAATGAAAAAGGACGAACCATTTTAGAATTTTTCGTAGAACATGAGCTAATTGTATCAAATACGATTTTCATAAAGAGGGAAGAACAATTAATTACATTTAAAAGTGGACCAAATAAATCATAAATAGGTTATTTTATAACTCGCAAAATGGATAAAATGATTTGTAAGGATTGCAAAGTCATATCAGAAGAAAGTTTGACAACACAACATAAATTAGTGGTGTTAGATGTTCAAATTAAATATAATAAATTTAAGACGAGAACAAAAATGTTGCAAAAAACTCGATGGTGGAACTTGAAGATGGAAAAATAGGTTGCTTTCAAGAAGCCAATTATAGAACAACTAATTAATGATCCTTATGTTGATCCTAATATCTCATGAGAAGTTATGTCTTCATATTTAAGGATAAGGGGAAAGAATGTACTTGGAGCACTGTTGTGGATATCCTCCGACATGGCCGATATATTGGCCGAGATAAAGGTTTCATGGACAAAACGATATATTTCCGATTTTTTTTTACAAAATATCCTTTTGAAATATATCCTCTGATATGTCTGTTATTAACCGATATATTTGCCGATATATCGGCCAATATATCCCGACATTTTATATACTGATTTTTTTCAATTTATTTTAATTAGTGTCTATGGTCTAATAGACAATAGACCAAAATTATTTCATTGTTTAGATTGTTTTTTTCTTCCTCTGGCTTTCTTTCTTGCTCAAGTCCGTCATCGACTTTAATTATGCATGATCTTTTGAATTATGGACTAAATGTTCATTATCATCGACAACTTCCCAATATTTTGTTTCCTCTTATTTTATTTACGTGTTATACCGTTATTATTAGTGCAATACAAAATATTTATATTAGTTTCATAAATTTAGGAGTTCAATAAATATCAAATAATCAATATATAAATATATATATAAATTAAAAAAGGATTAAATTTATAAATGATTACTCATATAAATAATTTAATATTAAAACCCGATATATGAAATATCCCCGATATATCACCCGACATATTAAAACCGACATGAAAAACCTAAACCAACATGTCCCCGATATCCGACATCTACAACCTTGATTTGGAGTATCAAAAGGTCGTGCGCCCCCAAATAAAGAATCTTGGTAGTGGAAAGAGCAAGTGTAAGACAAAGTGAGGGCAAAAAGAGACAATTATAAATCACTAAACGCGTGTAAGAATGATGAAAACTTAGTCAGGTATAAAGCCGTCAAAAAAGAAGCTAAGCATGCAGTAAGCTAAACAAGAAGTCAAGGTTATGAAGAATTTTATAAGTGACTAGATACCAAAGATGGAGAGCGTGACATATATAAAATTGTTCGAGCTAGAGAAAGAAAAACAAAAGATTTGAGTCAAGTAAAATGGATAAAAGATGAGACCGATACAGTTTTGACGGTTGATGTGGATATTAAAGAGCGATGGAAAAGATACTTTTATCAACTCTATAATAAAACAAAGGACAATGAATTGAACTTGTAAGAGTTAAGTAAATCAGATGAGTTAATAACATAACGTTTTATCGTAAAATTCAAGTATCAGAGGTAAAAGATGCTCTAAATAAGATGAAAAATGCAAAGGCGGTTGGGTCAAACGATATACCCATCGAAGTATGAAAATATCTAGGAAATAAAAGAATTTTGTGGCGTACATGTTTTTTCAATAAGATACTCAAGTCAAAAAGGATGTCAGACCAATAGAGAGAAGTATCTTGGTACCTTTATATAAGAATAAAAGGGATATTCAAAATTGTTAATAACAGAAGAATTAAATTGATGAGTCATACCTTGAAACTATGAGAACGAGTAATTGAAAGAAGATTAAGACGAGAGACTAACATCTCGGAGAATCAATTTGGATTCATGCCAGTGAGGTTGACCATAAAAGCTATACATCTCTTGAGAAGATTCATTGACAACCATCGAGAAAGAAAACAATATTTGCATATGTTGTTTATTGATCTTGAGATGGATTATGATAGAGTTCCAAAAAAGATCTTATGGAGAGTCTTAGAAAAGAAAGGTGTAAATATATTATATATTGATACAATCAAAGATATGTATACAAATTCAGTGACAAGGGTGAGGACATCTCGAGGATTAACACAGGAATTCTTTATCACTGTTGGCTTACATCAAGGTTCAACTTTAAGCCCTTATCTCTTTACCCTTATCTTAGATGAGCTCACCAGACATATCCAACAAGCAATACCTTAGTGTTTATTGTTTGCGGATGATATTGTTTTGGTTGATGAGACGCGCGAGGGTGTAAACACAAAACTTGAATCTTGGTGAGATACTTTAGAAAAGAAGGATTTTAAGTTGAGCAGGGAAAAGACAGAGTATATGGAGCTTAAATTTAGCAGTACAAGAAGGACAGATGGCTTCGTTATTAAGTTGGGTGATCAAGATATTTCACGTAGTGAGTGTTTTAAATATATTGGATCGATAGTTCGAAATGACGGAGGTATTGATAAAGATGTGACACATAGAATCCAAGCGGGTTGGTTGAAGTTGAGAGGTGCGTCAGGGATCTTATGTGATCGTAAAGTACCACTAAAACTTAAGGGCAAGTTTTACCGTACTGCAATTAGACCCGCGATGCTCTATGGTTCTGAGTGGGGCTGTTAATTGTGTACATGAGCAAAAAATGAGAGTTGCGGAGATGAGAATGCTTAGGTGGATGTGTGGGCACACGAGATTGGATAAAATTAGGAATGAAAGTATCAAAGATAAGACAGGAATAACACCAATTGCAGAGAAGATGCGAGAAGCTCGTCTAAGATGGTTTGGACTCGTACAAAGGAGACCATTAGAGGCATCTGTTAGGCGTTATGAGAGTCTAGTCACTAGGCATGTTAAACGAGGGAGGGGTAGACCAATAAAGACTTGGAATGAAACTGTAAGGAAAGACATGATGTACTGAGGCATTAGTGAGATTATGACAAAAGATAGGGCACAATGGCGACAAAGGATCCATATAGCCAACCCCACTATAGTGGGATAAAGGCTTGAGTGTTGTTGTTGTTGTACAATCTCTCGGAGTCTGCATAAACTAATTGACTTTTCGAACAACAAAAGAGATGTTGAGTTTGGTTACTGTGAGATAATTAAGTTTACTAACTAGAAGCCTGTAAGGAGTGATATCTTTTAGTGGAGGAGTTTCCTCATCCCATAGGTTGCCCATGTCCATTGGTGTTGCATTCTGAGGAGACTTCGTACCAAGAAGACTCACTTCTTCAAGTAGATTTATGGCATATTTTTTTTTGGAAAGAACTATGTTATTATTGCATCTCTCAATTTCAATTCCCAAGAAATATCTGGAGTATGATTATTCACGTATTAATTTTAAAGAAATAATTACCCAAACCTCCCCTGTAACCTAGCATAATTAGTGAGAGCACCCCTCTTATTTTCGAAATTACAAAAACTCCCCTTAAGTTTTCATTTCATTACCAAAACCTCCCCTGGTCTTTTCATTTCATTGCATACATGAAGAAAAATACCCCCTGGACACTGTTCACCGAGGGGGGTGTTTTTGTGCATGGATGTTATGAAATTAAAACTTCAGGGGAGGTTTTTGTAATGAAATGAAAATTTTAGGGAAAGTTTTGTAATTTCGAAAATAAGAGGGGTGTTGTCAGTAATTTAGCAAAGTTAGAGGGGAGGTCCCGGTAAATGGCCCTAATTTTAAATGATAAAAGTGTGTTCTCTTTTAATTATGCGGCACTAGTGAGATGCTCACTCATAATATCTTGCGACTATCAACCGAGTAATAACTAGACACATGTAAACGCCAAACATTCGTGGCTGCTTTATGAAGTAAATCTTTCACATACATGCAATCCGAGAAATGATAAAAAAGGCAAACAAAAATTTAAATTAACGACAAATAGGAATATACTTCACGTCAGAGGCCTTGTAGCTTTTATAAAAATGGGAATATACTTCATTGGATATTAAAGATTATTGAAGCTTTTCAAAGTGGTGGAAGACAATTAATGCTTGCAGTTTTTCAAAGATATTCAACTTTGATAATTTAGAAAATCAAATGAAGGGGATGGTTTTTCAAGGTTGACTGGAAACCTTAATGCAAGGGTGGGCTGACAGTTTTCATTAGGATGAAAATTCAATAGTTAACAGTGGGAGAAGTAAGAGGGTTTTAATGGGCCGGCAATTCTCTAATAAAGGAGGATTTAATTAGCAATAAAAGGGGTAAGGGGATTGAATTTCCACTCATCATTTTGAAAACACTTGATATTTTCTTATGATTTTGTAATTATAATTTCTGAAATTAAAATTAAAAATTAAATTGTATTTTCAGAAATCTAACTTAAAATAATTATATCATGTACCTGGGACCCGGGATAGAACCCAGGACCTCCTTTATCAACCTACCTGTGAATTTATTCCACGTGATCTAGGTTTGTAACACCTCAACCTCATTTAACAACCCATCAGTTGTCCGGCCGGGTCCAGCGATAAGAAGTAAACTAAGAAACAGTATTAAAACTAGTACATAGCAGACATAAATGAAAAGAACTGAAATAAAGCTTACAACGGAAGTTGCATATGAAACTAAGAGTAAAAGTGTACCTCAACAAGATGAATTCACAGAGCCACTAGATAGAAAAAGAACCAAACCACTGAATATCTGAAATACTACACGATATTTTGGACACATACAAATTCTTAAACATTAATATTAAAAGAGTCCAAAACAACAGTAAGGTACTGAAGTAAAACAACAACGGGAGGGAAAACAAACTATAGGAGCGACTTCAATAACACACTCATCTTAGGCGTAGCTTCCCACCTGGGTCCCCTGTAAAAACATGCCCAAACATGGGTTAGCCCAAAGAGAGAGTAAGAAAAATTTGTTTTGAAGGAAAATATACATGCTTGGAAAATAGTTTTTGTGCTATAGAAAAACTGTATGCTTGTGTACTTAACATGATTTTCTAAAAATAAAACTATAAAATAAATGACTGTTCTAGTTACTCATAACGTACTAAGTTTACTCAAGTTCCGAGGTTAATTAGGATTTTCTAGGGTTCGGTCTAAACTTGAGTTCTAATTTCACTTATGGTTGTTCTTCAACAAAATTCTAGGCAGAGTATGTTATGCCCCCGCTACGATTTACGGGGCGTCATTATGTTTGGAGAACCAAGGGCGCGCTAAACAACGGGGCTGAACCTTCTGGTTCAGCCCCCACTCAGTGAACCGGCCGGCCAGGGGCTGAACCAGGCGGGTTCAGCCCCCTTGGGAGGGGCCGGCCGGCCCCTCCATGCCCGGATATATATATATCCGGGCAGCCCCCTTTTGGGGGTCATGAAGAGTATTATCAGGTAGCCTCTTTCTCCCTCTCTAACCCTAATTTCTCCTAGTGTTCTCTAGATCTCCCTCTCTTAGTTGCTCTCTCCGTAGTTTTGCCCTAACATTTGGTATCAGAGCGGTCTTTCTCTGGATATGGTGACCACTCGCACTCAAGAGGAGTCCTCCCGGATTGAAACCCTAGAGGAGAACGTTATTGGCCTAACCGACTCGATGGCGGTCATGGAAGGACGGATGGAGGCCTGGATGGAGGAGTTGAAGGCCTTGTTGAAAGGGAAGGCGCCAGCTAGTGAGGATTCGGCGGGATTGGGCGCGGAACTGGGCGTCGACGGTATCCAGCCTGGCGCGGGCTCGGCGGCAGCGTTTGGCGGGCCGGCGGGATTGATTCCGCCAGGATCGGCCGCAGGGGGGTCGGGATGTCCCGGATCGACGGCGTACGGTGCGGCAGGGGGGTCGGCTGCAGCGTATGGGGGCTTGTCGGGGCCGATTCCGCCGGGATTTGCGGCAGGCGGGTTCGGCGAGCTTGGATCGAGCCGCGGACTAGGGCGTCGGGGCTGGGAAGACCCGGGTGGGGTCTGACGGCCACCCTATACCACGGGACAGCCAAGGGGAGGGCTCCTCCCTCCTCGTGGGTTTTGGGCGCCGGGAATGGCAGGTTTTGGCCAAGGATGGGGCGGCCAGCCGCAACCCCCTCCTTGGGGAGCGGGTCAGCATCAAGGCTACGGTGGTTTCGAGCAAGGGGAGCCCGTAAGACGAGAAGGAGGGCAAGGGACACAACGCTTAACTCCCGGATTAACTCGTATGTACTTTCCAGAGTTCGAGGGCGGTGACGCCTTGGAATGGATTCAAAAGGCTGAACTCTTTTTCCAGTACCAGGAGGTGCCTGAAGGCCAGTGGGTGCAGTTAGCATCCTTCCACTTGAAGGACGACGCTTTCCAGTGGACACAGTGGTTCCTGCGAGGACGGGAGTACGTGCCTTGGGGGGAGTTCGTGGATGGCTTTACAGCCAGATTTGGTCCACTAGAGTACGAGAACTTTGAGGCTCTCCTTCAGAAGCTTCGTCAGAAAGGGTCGGTGATGGAGTATCGCACGGAGTTCGAGAAGTTGGCGAATCGGGTTCAGTGGCCGGAGAGGACACTCTACAGCTGTTTCATATATGGTCTCAAGGAGCACATTCGTGACGAGGTGCAGACACTCATGCCCCGTTCTTTGAACCACGCCATTACCTTGGCGCGGATCCAGGAGGAGAGGTTCAACAGGCAGCGGGCCCGTATCACGAGTAGGCCGCCTTCGGCTCATGCTACAGCAGCACGACGGGAACAGCCCACGGGTAACAAACCGACGGTGACTCGATTGTCTTGGAGCGAGTTGGCCGCTCGGAAGGAGAAGGGTCTGTGCTTTAATTGCGACGAGAAGTTTGTGCCGGGTCATAAATGCCAGAAGATATAGGTTTTCATGCTGCAGCAGAATGCGGACGAGCCGGCACCGGTTGAGGAGTTGGAGGTGGACGTGGACTTGGAAGAAACGGAGTTCGGGGTTTCTTTACATGCTCTCAAGGGTTGTGCTCCCCCGCTTACTATGCGGCTGGCGGGCCGGATTGCCCAAGAGAAGGTTACTATTCTGGTGGACAGTGGGAGCACCCACAACTTCATACATCCCGACGTGGTACGGCGAGTTGGGCACCTGGTTGACAGGGGGCGGCTTTTCACGTGATGGTGGCGGATGGCAGCAAGCTGCAGTGTGAGGGGGTGTTGAAAGGAGTGGAGATGCGTATACACGGTTATGTTGGACGGACTGATGTCTACCTGCTGCCTATTCGGGGCTCCGACATGGTGCTAGGAGTTCAGTGGTTGCGCCAGCTACAGCGTGTGACTTTTGATTGGGAACACATGACTATGGAATTTGTACACGGGGAGAAACAGTTTTGCCTGAAGGGTATCATGTCATCTCCTATTAAGGAGGTTTCTCTTCGCAACATGCAGCAGTTGAGCGGGGATGGGCAGGTGATGGCCGTCCTTCGGGAGGTCCAGACCGGCGATTCCACACCTTCTGAGGTACAGGTTCAGTTACAGTTACTTCTGACAGAGTATGCTGATGTTTTTCAGGAGCCACGCACTTTGCCACCGCCAAGGTTTCGCGATCACCGTATTCCGCTCAAGGCGGGTGCTGAGCCTACGAATGTTCGTCCGTACCGCTACCCACACGTTCAGAAGGCGGAGATTGAACGCAGTGTCCGCGAGATGCTGGAGGCCGGCCTCATTCGGCCAAGTACGAGTTCCTTCTCGGCCCCCATTATTTTGGTCAAGAAAAAGGACGGGTCCTGGAGATTTTGTGTGGACTACCGTGCCTTGAACGGCGCTACTGTCAAAGATAATTTCCCGATTCCTCACATAGAAGAATTACTGGATGAGTTGCATAGGGCACAGCGGTTCACCAAGTTGGATATGCGTTCCGGATATTATCAGATTTTGATGGCACAGGCGGACATTCATAAGACGGCTTTTCGGACTCATGACGGCCATTATGAGTTTTTGGTTATGGCCAACGGGCTGACTGGGGGGCCCGCTACATTCCAGGCTAACATGAACGAGATATTCAGAGATTTCTTGCGGGTCTTTGTCCTGATCTTCTTTGATGATATCCTCATTTACAGCGCGAATTGGGAGGACCACGTGCGCCACGTGGAACAGGTCCTTGGCCGATTGCTTCGGCACCATCTTTATGCCAACCGTTCCAAGTGCTCCTTCGGGCAGGAGGAGGTGGAGTATTTGGGCCATTTGGTCTCTGGTCAGGGTGTTCGGGCTGACCCACGGAAGATTCAGAGTATGCAGTCCTGGCCGCGACCGGTTACAGTTCGTGCCTTGCGGTGTTTTTTGGGGCTCACAGGGTACTACCGGCGCTTCGTGCAGGACTATGGGAATATAGCTAGGCCATTGACCCAGCTGCTGCAGAAGGATTCTTTTTCTTGGAGTGAGGAGACGGAGGAGGCATTTCAGGCTCTCAAACGAGCCATGACCACCACACCAGTACTTGCATTACCGGATTTCACGAAGGAGTTCGTTCTGGAGACGGATGCGTCGGGGGTCGGCATCGGGGCGGTGTTGATGCAGGCGGGGCGGCCAATCGCCTTTTACAGCAAAGCCTTGGCCCCTCGTACCTTGGGTTTCTCGGCCTACGAGAAGGAGATGTTGGCGATCATTCACGCGGTGGCCGTGTGGCGGCCATATTTGCTGGGCCGGCACTTCAAGATCCGGACGGACCACCAGAGCTTGAAGCATTTCCTGGACCAGCGGGTCTCTTCGCCTCTACAGCAGAAATGGGTTACCAAGCTTCTGGGCTACGACTATGAGATTGTTTATCGTCGGGGCAAAGAGAATGTGGTCGCCGATGCCCTCTCTCGTCTTCCAGAGGCTGCTCTCTCTCATCTTTCGGGGCCGTTGGTCGATTCCCTGGAGGATATTCAGGAGGTGTTGCGATCTGACACGCTCCGGCCGTTGGTGGAGGCTTTACAGCGGGGCGAGACAGTGGCGGCCGGTTATCATCTGTGTAATGGCCGGCTTTACTATCGGGGTCGGGTGGTCGTGCCCGCCGATTCAGCTTGGAAGACGGTATTGATGCATGAGTTCCACTCGTCGCCCACAGGAGGGCATGCGGGGGTGCTCCGGACCCTCCAGAGGGCGAGAGCGAACGCTTTTTGGGCAGGCATGCGACGGGACATTCAGCAGTTTGTTCGCCGCTGTGACATCTGCCAGCGGCAGAAGTACGAGACTTCTTCTCCTGCAGGGCTGCTCGTGCCATTGGACATTCCGCAGCTTGTTTGGGACACGGTGTCCATGGACTTTATTGATGGGCTGCCTAAGTCTAAAGGCAAGTCAGTAATTCTGGTCGTGGTAGATAAGCTCTCCAAGTATGGCTATTTTCTGGCCCTCAGCCATCCGTATACCGGGGAATCTGTGGCCGCCCTCTTTGCTCGGGAAATCGTTCGACTGCATGGCCTTCCTCGTGCCATTATTTCTGATAGAGACCCCACCTTCGTCAGTGGGTTCTGGAGGGAGCTCTTCCGATTGCATGGTACTCGCTTACACTTCAGCACGACACATCACCCACAGTCGGATGGCCAGACGGAGGTGCTCAAACGGGGTGTCGAGACGTACCTTCGTTGCTTTGTGATGGATGAGCCTCGGAGTTGGCCGGATTGGTTGCACTGGGCCGAGTACTTTTACAACACGACATATCACTCCGCCAGCAGGATGACGCCGTTTGAGGTGGTGTACGGGCGGCCACCGCCGTCCTTAGCTAGCTATGAGCCGGGTAGCACAGCTCTTCCGGCAGTGGATCGCGCTCTTCTGGATCGGGATCGCATGTTGGTCACTCTTCGGGAGAATCTCCGCCTTGCACAGGAACGCATGAAGTCCCAGGCAGACAAGCACCGCACGGAGCGGGAGTTCGCCGTCGGTGACGAAGTCTTTCTAAAGCTCCAGCCGTACCGGCAGTTGTCCGTGGCTCGTCGTGGCAACCAGAAGCTGTCCCCGCGCTACTACGGCCCCTTTCAGATCATCAGCAGGGTGGGGCCGGTAGCCTATACTTTGGCTTTGCCGGAGGGTTCCCGCATTCATCCTACGTTCCACGTCTCCTTGCTCAAGCGGAAGGTTGGTCCGCATGTCCAGCCAAGTACTGACTTGCCTGAGGTTACTTTTATGGGGGAGCTGCGGCCGCTGCCAGAGGATATTTTGGGGCACAGGTGGAAGAGACGGGGCACGGAATACCGGCCCGAGCTCTTGGTCAAATGGAAGAACCTGTCGCCAGCACACAACTCTTGGGTGGACTTCTTCGATTTCAAGGAGCTCTACCCGGACAAACCTTGGGGACAAGTTGGCTCTTGATGGGGAGGGGAATATTACGCTCCCGCTACGATTTACGGGGTGTCATTATGTTCGGAGAACCAAGGGCACGCTAAACAACGGGGCTGAACCTTCTGGTTCAGCCCCCACTCAGTGAACCGGCCGGCCAGGGGCTGAACCAGGCGGGTTCAGCCCCCTTGGGAGGGGCCGGCCGGCCCCTCCATGCCCGGATATATATATATCCGGGCAGCCCCCTTTTGGGGGTCATGAAGAGTATTATCAGGTAGCCTCTTTCTCCCTCTCTAACCCTAATTTCTCCTAGTGTTCTCTAGATCTCCCTCTCTTAGTTGCTCTCTCCGTAGTTTTGTCCTAACAGAGTAGCTTCTATCGCGTAACACTAGTCTAACGATCCGAGTCCTACTAACGAACTCCAGTGTTCTAGTGTCTCACGGACACAGACTCGAATCTACTAATCTTCTAAAATGGGATAACACCTCCCAAACATTGAAACTCATAAGGTACTCTACAACCCATGAGAAAAATAATGTGCTTCTATCAAAAACAGGAGAAGATCTCAACCACGCCTACAAATCATTTTCTATCTGGTCCTACTCTGTTTGCGAACGAATGAGCGTGATAAAGGAAGTTCACCACATTGGTTTAAACAACTTTCCTGCTCGTAAATCTACACGAGTGATTGCATTGTTCGTATGATCTATCTTTTTGGGATGCGTTAGAAATTAATTATCTACAACATATACTAGTTGTGTAATAATTGCACTACAAATCTCTAATGATAAAAGGAGTTTCATACAACATATTAGTTTTACTGAATTATAATAAACATTACTAATAAAGCTATCTGATATGTCTATCTAGAAAAAATAAGGATCTCTTACTGCGGTATTGCGACGCTCGTACACCTGACGCGGCGGCATAATTTCCCTATGAGGCCCTGGTAATATGTTCACCCTAAAACGCTCCTGCGAAACACGTAAGAAATAGAATTATTTACACACTAAGCAAAACAATTTCCCAAAACTAGGATTTCACCGAAAAATTACTCCGTCGCCCATGAAACACGTGAAATCTGAATTTTCTAACGGAAAGGGTTTGGTGTTACCTGAAGAAAAGTGCTGGAAGAAACTCGATCTTTATTAACAACTCCGGCCTCAACTTGGGTTGTTGAGGAAGTCAAGGAAATAACCTCAAGCCCTAAAATTTGAGAATGGAGAAAGTGGAACTCGAGTTTTACATTCTGAAATTGAGTTGGAATAGCGGAAAACAACGATAACAAGAGGAAGAAATACTTTGCAATGCTACCTGAAAACTACAAAAATGGAGAAGTATTAAACAGGGCTCCGAACGACAGCTGGGCGCACATGATCTGGACAAAACAACTCCCACACCGCCGACTGGAGAGACGGTCAGGAGGGGAAGAGGCGTCGAAGTCGACCTCCGGTGAAAGATCGAGCGCCTAAAATCGTCGTCGAGGGAGAGAACACCAGCGCCGCTTGGAAGGCAGAGTGATGCCCGCAGGATAAGTCGAGCGGCGGGTTTAGCGCAAAAATAGGGTTACACGTAGATGCTGGAAGGGGTGCGGGCTTTTATTAAAACTGAAGGGTTGAGGTGTGGTTACGGAAACTGCAAACATGAAATTCCGCCGAACCAACTTGAAATTTAGATTTCTCTAAGTTATTACAAATTCGCCATTACTTCTTAAACTTTAAAGGTACAATTTGTATGTTACGTCGCGCACATCCGAAAAAATTTAAATGTGTAGTACACGGCTAAAATCAAATCACTAATTAACGTACAAAATTTTAACCATGCTAACAGTGACTCGGTCAAAATCGCTCACGATCAGACCCTGCAAATTTTTAATTAAATTCTCGAGTTAAATTACGGAAGTTATAGGGTTCATGTACCCGACGAGGGTCCCACACGCGCCTAGGAGATTTCGTTGGAAATGTTCTCGCCACTCGATTGCAGTCGGCCACGATGATCTGGACTTAGTCCCCGACAAGGGGCCCACACGTGATTTCTAACAAAAGATGGCCTCTAGAATAACAATCGTCACTTTTATGACCATAATCCCCACATCACCGACATCCAGTATATAAACATGAAAACATAATGCAATGAGGGCAGATTCATCAAACATTAATTGCATTTCTAAATGCTTAGATGAAACATTCAATGAAAATTTAAAATAACAAGAAAAACGGGAAGTAAAACAGAAACCCTTACAACTATATACTTCCTAACAACAAAAACACAATTGCGTTTGCACTCCCCGACAACGGCGCCAAAAACTTGATGTGAACTCGACAAATACACCGGTTGTTCAAGTAATATAAAATGGGAGAGTGAGTTCCCAAGTATCGATCTCACGTGGAATGCAGAAAGGCTCGTGTTTTTATTATCAAGAAATTTAACTATAAAAGTTAAAAACAATAATTTGGTTGGTGTGGTGGTGGTGCGAACATTAATATGTAAAAGGTGTTGGTCGCCTTAATCGCTTCGCCCTTGACTTTGCAAGCCTAGCTGAAATTCACAAATTGCGGGTCGTAAGCACCGCTTCGCTCAATGGAGTTCAAATCCAGCTTCGGATCTCTCAGATCCTTAATTTCCTTGTTAAATCAAGGTTGATTTAGGGCAAGAAAATCATTTGGATGATTTCATTCCCTCTCTCACTCTCGCAGCAAGCACACAACACATCTCACGCATCATGCACACAAGTAAATTACATTAAACTGAAGTAGAAGTTCATCAACAGTTTCAAGAGTGCATAATCATCATCACAACTGAGAATAAAGCTAACAACATCAAAAGGAAGGAGGTGAAAGCAAGGAATACGACCGGATCTAGAGAATGGAGGTAGATCTGGATGGAATCACTGGGTTTTCAATCCGTGTCCAAGCTCAGTCTTCTGTTGTCTTCCGGGACTAGAGGAATTCTCACTTTCTTCCACTAAGCCCGTCTTCTCTGGTCACACGATCCTGAATGTCAAAAGCTGAGTACTCCTTCATGTGAGGATGTCCTTGAGCTAGATTCCTCCTTAATGAAGCTTTGGATCATGGGAGATGTCGTTAGGGTTAAACCCCAGCTGCTTGAGAGTGTAGACACCACTGGAGCTCAACCTTTAAAGGTTTTAGCTGAGAGAAAGGGGAGATCCCTCTGAAATATGAAAAGGCGGCATAAACAGAAAATTAAGCCAAATTTGGTCACGCGCGGTTTGACGCACGATCGTGCGTGTAAACCTTGTGAGACCAATGTATTCGAAAAGACGTTTTGGCGCCGCATTCGACGCAGATATGATTTTTAAATGGAAATATCGGCTCTCCTGTGATTTTTTTTTACGCACGCACGGTCAATATAGACCGTTCTGGAAGGAATCACATGAGTAGCGACAGATTACTCTAAATCCAACAAATCAACATTCACGATTGGAAATGTCCGTGCGCAGAGGAAATCACACGCTTGTACGACATTGACTTAATGCACATACCCGTGTGGTCGTGTGATTTTCCTTACACACTAATAAACTCAACCGTGCGAGGCAAAATCGCACGAGTAACATCAGATCACAGTTTTTCTAACATTTCACAGATAATGAACACGCACTGTCAGAGCGAACTTGCGTAAAGGCAAACGCAACCGTGCGATATTCAGCAGTATTGAATTCTTAGTGCGTGATCCGCCGCGTGCACACGATTGCGTTTCCAAGGCAAATGGCCACTGGCCAGAGCAGAATCTTTGCCATGAAATCGATTAAAGGTGACGGGGAGGTAACATGCTCTCCTTAATAACAATCAAGAGTGTAATTGCACACCGCAATCGGCAAAACATGCGCTTTGTACGTACTTTGTGTTTTAACGAACTATGAGCGTTAATTCAACATAAATGAAGCGACTAACCAAGAAAACATGCCTAAGTGAGTATGAAATAATGTATATAATATGTACTCATCACATTGGCATCCCAATTAACATAGTTAGGAGATGTTAGGTCTGGAAGAGTATCATTGAGATGGTGTTTCTTTTGTTGAGAATGGAAGGAAGGTTAAGGAGATACTTCAAACTGGATAATTGGGTGCAGTAAATTTGGAAGCCTTGAAATAAGTGTAGGTGCAGGACTTGTTATAGTTGGATTTGGGGGTAGCATGGGCATCCCCATAATTTTGCACGAGGGAATACATTAAGAGGGTAGGAGGCTTCCAGTTGATGCCTATAAAAGAGAGTGTATCGAGCAAAGCTTGAGAAGAGGCGTTGGATGAAGCGGGCGAGAGGAACAAGAGCTCGAATCGAGTGGCAAAGCTTGCGGGAGGTCAGAAATCACGGAAGGTCTAGAACTATCTGGAGCCTGCGGAATAGGGATGCTTCTCGTGGGAGAGGGAAAAGGAGGAGAGGGGGGAAATGAGGATGGCAAGCGTGAGGTCTGGTGGCTTTTTGATGCGGGACCGGAGTCCACCGGCCCCGCCACCTTGGCATTACCACCAAGGGGCCCACCTGGAGTCGGCACCAGACGGCTTTATCAGGCCCGCGGGCCGTACACCCCAACCAGCTCTCCGCCACGGCATCAGCACCGCGCGGCAGGTTGTTGAGGCCAGGGCTCGATCCCCTGACCTCCTAGATAAGAGGCCCTCAAGCAACCTCTCATCACCAACTTCATCACACCAAGGGGCCCACCTGGAGTCAGCACCAGACGGCTTTATCAGGCCCGCGGGCCGTACACCCCAACCAGCTCTCCGCCACGGCATCAGCACCGCGCGGCAGGTTGTTGAGGCCAGGGCTCGATCCCCTGACCTCCTAGATAAGAGGCCCTCAAGCAACCTCTCATCATCAACTGATCCGCGGATCAGTTGATGATGAGAGGTTGCTTGAGGGCCTCTTATCTAGGAGGTCAGGGGATCGAGCCCTGGCCTCAACAACCTGCCGCGCGGTGCTGATGCCGTGGCGGAGAGCTGGTTGGGGTGTACGGCCCGCGGGCCTGATAAAGCCGTCTGGTGCTGACTCCAGGTGGGCCCCTTGGTGGTGATGCCAAGGTGGCGGGGCCGGTGGACTCCGGTCCCGCATCACTTTTTGAACGAAAGGAAAGCGGAGCGCACTGAATGTGTGATGTAGGTTATCGGGAGGACGATTACCATCGATGCGATCGCGAGAGAAGCCCTAGCCGCCAAAAAAATCCGTCATGAAGAACAGTGTGCAACTTCAATTTTAATTTGATGCCCTATTTTTACGACGGCGCCTATTAAAAAGCGTTGGTAAATCTTGCTTTTTTGCTGCGTTTTGTAAAAAATGCGGTGAAAGGTATTCCGCTAAATTTTTAATGGCCACGCTTTATAAAATGCCGCAAATAAAATGTCGGCATAGATTAAAATTGTTGTGGTGTGTGAGTCGAATTCGCAGGAAACCGAAGATGTTGGGAATCGAGAAAGAACTCGCGAGAGTTGGAGCTCGCGGAATTCGCAGCCTGAGCTCGCTAGAGCTGGAGTTTGTGGGACACACGAAGATCGTGCAAACAACGTGTAGGAAAGGAGTTCTCGTACGAGACCGTGAGTGTCCACGCGAGACCGGAAAGGTTCGTACGAGGCCGAGAGTATTCACACGAAAGGAGAGCAGCAAAGAAAGTCGTCAAACTCTTATTCCATGTGAGAATTTAAAATGCAAAATAATTATTATTCTCAAAATTAAAAAAAATTACGTAGGAATATATTGAGTAGAAGAGGAGAACGATTCCCTATTTGGAGATGTAGGACTTGTTGAGCGAATGAAATTGTGATTAATTATTTCATGACCTAATCCCCTCTATATATGGAGGCGGATGAACGGCTATTACATATCAATATTAAGAAAAGGACAAAACATGAATTTCTACATATTGTAATACTCCCCCTCAAGTTGGACGTGAGATATTAACCTTTCCTAAGTTGTCGACAATCCTTCCAAATATATTGCCACTTAAACCTTTGGTGAAAATGTTAGCTAGTTGTTTGTCAGAGGGAACAAAAGGAGTACAAACAATCCCCTCTCAATGTTCTCCTTAATGAAGTGTCGATATACTTCAAAGTGTTTGGTGCGGTCATGTTGAACAGGATTGTGGGAAATACTGTTAGCTGACTTATTGTCACAATACAGTCGGATGGGTCCTTCCTCAGTAAGGTCTTGGTCACCCTTCAGGGAGCGTAGCCATAAGCCTTCCAAAACCCTATGAGTCATAGCTCTAAACTCGACTTCTGCACTGAATCTTGCCACAACCTACTGCTTCTTGCTCCTCCAAATAACAAGGTTGCCCCCAACAAGAGAACAATATCCCGAAGTTGATCGTCGATCTTCAACAGACCTGACCCAATCGGCATCAGCGTAAACTTCAATATTTAAACCTGAATTGGGAGCAAACAATATATCCCTTCCTGGTGAGGATTTGAGGTACCTAAGAATTTTGTGAACTGCATCGAGATGACGTGTCTTTGGAGCATGCATGTACTGGCTGATAAATCCTACCGCATAAGAAATATCAGGGCGAGTGTGTGACAGGTATATCAGCCTCCCCACTAATCTCTAAAACTCAGAGATGTCTTCAATTACCTCCCCATCATTGCGCCCCAAATGGTGGTTTGCTTCAATCGGTGTGTCAGCTGGTCTACATCCACTCATCCCCACTTTCTCAAGGTCCAGAGTATATTCCTCTGAGAGATAAAGATTCTTTGTTTGGATCTTTCAACCTCAATACCCAAGAAATATTTGAGTTTTCCCAGGTCCTTGATCTCAAATTCTCTGGCCAATTTTTGTTTAAGATTCTGGATTTCTTCCACGTCATCACCTTTTATGACTATCTTCAACATATACAATGAGGACAGTGAGTTTCCCGATTGTATGTTTGACAAACAGTGTGTTATGTCTATTTATAGAGCCTGCTGCCAAGATACATGTATAGAAAAAGAAGCCAGAGAAGACACAAAGACTTTTTAGGCATGAGAAAGAGATTTATACGATACGTAATGCGAGAGAGGATGTCGAGTACTAGAGCAGATACCTTTTCTGAAGGGCAGTTGGTGGATCGGAAAGCCCTGAGTCAGGATCTAATGACTGCTCTGGCGGCATAGTCGGATCTCGTATGCTTGTCCTCTTTGTGCGCCGAGTATATACTTGCAATCTCGGAGCAGTAGATGGAACGGGTAGAACAACAATAAGAGAACTCACTTCCACTGTTGGAGGCTCCCCCTGAAGTGTGGGATGCGGTGGAGGTATTGGCAGAGGGACATAAGGAGGTAAATGAGTTGGGTCACCCGAGGCAGGGAAGTATGCCTCGTATTCACCGAACGTGACATCCATAGTGACAAAGACTTTCTTCGTAGGAGGGTGAAAACACTTGTACCCCTTCTATGTGGGAGAATAGCCAATAAAGACACACTTCAGTGCCCGAGGATCGAGCTTGGTTGGACGAGGGTGGTGGATGTGAACTAAGCATACACAGCCAAACACCTTAGGAGAAAGCTGAGGAGGTACATGAAGAGTGCTAGGTGGAGTGACATTCCCAAGGACGCGCGTGGGCATACGATTAATAAGATAGGCCGCAGTCAGGACTGCATCTCCCCAATAGAATTTTGGAAGATGCATGGTGGAGGATGTCATGATCAACAAGATATTGACTAAACTTCGAGTACGTGTATTCGCTGTCATTATCACTACGAAAAATTTTAATTGATGTTTGAAACTGAGTAGAGATCATGTTATGGAACTTACGAAATATGGGAAAAACGTCACTTTTGTTTCACAACATATATAACCAAGTACTGCGAGAGAGACTGTCGATAAAAGTAACAAACCACACACAACCAGATATAGACGGTATGGGACAAGGCCCCCAGATATCAATATGAATAACTGCAAAAGGATTTGAACTAGGTAAAGAAGTATGATTAAACGTAGTACGATTATGTTTGTTAATAGTACAGACATCACACAAAGGAATAGAAAATAGTAGCAGACATAGCAGGAAACAATAATCTCTTAACGCTAGTAGACAGGTGGCCCAAGCGACAATGCCAGGAATACAATGGATGGGTGGTGCTAGAGTGAAGAGCCAGAGGTTGAGTAGCTGGGCTAGAGTCGAGCACATAGAGTCCATTGATCATGCTACTAGAGCCAATCATCTTCCCCATCGTCAGGTCCTGAAAGACACAAGAAGAATAAAAAAAGTCACAGAGCAATGCATGGAATTAGTAATATGACTAATAGGAAGTAGATTACAGGTGAAATTGGAAATATGTAGAACAAAGGATAAGGTGAGAGATGAGCAGGAGATGGAACTCTTTCTGACAATAGCGGAAAGAGAACCATCTACAATGTTCACCTTATCACGACCGGAGAGAGGGGTATATGAAATGAAACCTGAAGCATACCCAGTCATATGATTTGTGGCCCCAAATTCAATCCACTGGGTGGAAGGATGAGAGGCAGCAGAGTGAGTACCTGGAAGTCCTGTGCGAGCATAGACAAAAGTGGCAGAAGGCTCCGTAAAAAGGCCCTGCATGAAGCGACAGAGGCCAAGCACTTCATCCGCCATGAATGCACCAGGAGGGGCAAAACAATTAGAGCTGAAATGGCTGAAGGAATATCCGCAGCAGAATCAGTAAGATGAGAAACACGAGGAGAAGGATAACGACTAGATGATTGCCCAAAACCACGACCACCGCGAGGTGCAGCACTCCCACTTGGCGGAGGGACCCATGGAGCCTGAAGCAAGTGTGTCGAGTGTGATGATTTTTTTCACAATAATCACAGAGGAGATGATCCTTATCTGATCCCTTCAACTTGGAGTCACGAGATGGACGACTACCAAGAAGAGGGGGGGAGTAGCTTCAAGGGCAGAGCCCTCCGACACAGGATTCGGAAGTAAGGTCTGGCGGCGATGAAATTCCTGTTGTACAATACTGCAGACCTCGGGAAGAGACAATAACTGAGGGCGTCCTAAATTCTGAATGTAGATCTGATCAAAATTCCGATGCAGGCCATGAAGAAATTCAAAGATTCGATTGCGGTCTTCTCTGGCACGAACCATCGCTTTATCGACCGGGCTAACAAAAGTAAGGAGATCAAAATGATCATATTCCTGATACAGCTGAGTGGACTCCATGTAGTACACAGAAGGAGGGCGATCACCCTGTCGGAATAAGGATATCTTTCGCCGCAACTGGAAAATCTGAGTGGTGTTGCCTTGACAAGAGTTTGTAGATTCCGCTCTTCGCCAAATGTCCGCAGCATTGTCAAGAAATAAACAATTACGAGCGATAGACTTCTACATTGAATTAGTTAGCCAGGACATGACCAAGGAGTTTTTCGACTCCCACTGTATTCATTCGGAAGAAGTCTTGTCTGGTTCCGTCATTTGGCCTTTGATATAATCAAAGAGGCCACAAATTTTGAGCGTCAAGGTGATAGACCGGGACCATGAGAGGCAATTAGAGTCATCCAGGCGAATGGTAGTAGTCTGAGGAATATTATGATCATTATTCCCACCCAAAGGATTCACAT
Organism: Platanthera zijinensis; assembly: GCA_039513925.1. Lineage (NCBI taxonomy): Eukaryota > Viridiplantae > Streptophyta > Magnoliopsida > Asparagales > Orchidaceae > Platanthera > Platanthera zijinensis. The sequence goes on along the minus strand of CM077079.1, from coordinate 267,030,540 downwards.
GGGAGACAACCGCTGAAGGAGCGGACAATGCAGAGGAAAGAGCGGGAGAATTAGCCCCGCTAGACATTGGGGCTCTAGAATAGAAATCCGGAGGCCACCAAAGACTTAGGTGAACAAGGGGCGGTAAATTGCACCGAGAGAGAGCAAATCTGGTAGAGCAGAGGAATATAAATCCACTCCATGCAACCACTAAGAAGCGCTAACGGCGCCGGAAGGGGCAGACACTTCACTGCATGAGGGATCCGGCGCTGAACAGGATCAGAAGAGGAAGAAAAAATGGGAAAAAAGGAACTGCTGGCTGCAGAGGGAAGTAAATGGTGGCGGAGGGTATGCGGGTTGCTGGGACCGCGAAGAAGCTGGAAGATACACGACGGTGGAGGCGCTGGAGGAGGCGCAGGCTGCTGGGACGGCGAAGGAGCGGCGGTGGGAGAAAAACACGAGTGGTGACGGGGACGAGAAGACGCGAGCGGCGACGGTAGACGAAACCGGAAGCCCGCGTGCGGCGCTAGCGCATCAGGAGCGCTTGCTCTGATACCATGTTGGACGAATGAAATTGTGATTAAATATTCCAAGACCTAATCCCCTCTATGTATGGAGGCGGATGAACGGCTATTACATATCAATATTAAGAAAAGGACAAAACATAAATTTCTACATATCGTAACTTGACCAAGAAAGAGGAAAATATTCAATGGGCTCCCTTTTTGACTTTTATAAATGGGCTTTAACAGATAGGAATGCAATGTCAATTTTTTTAATGATAATTGAACAATCAGATCCCTGTTTAATTTTCTTCTTGACATAGTTGGGTTCTATACATCTTTATTTAAATATAGTTTAAATTGATGTCTATGAGATTCAAGTGTAAGTGATTATACTATTTCCCTTTGTATTTTGAAATGAAATTTTGGGAACTCACAAATGGTAGGCAATGAAATTCAGCGGGGTATGTGGCACAAATCTATTTCAAATTCATCGTTCTTCCCTTTTATTTTTTTGCAGGAGTGGTTGAATTCATACCCAAGGAGAAGATATGGTAAGCTTGTGCCAGCATTGCAAGATGCCTGGAGAGTTCTACATCACTCTGTCTATAATTGTACTGATGGTGCCAATGTAAGCTGCCTGAGTTCTTAGTCTCTTATTAATGCTTAAGGAATTAAGTTAGAAATCATTGAGGATATATATGCATAAATATCTAATTGTTCATGAAGCTTACCTAATATTCTGAGTGGTGCAGAATCAGTTGCATAATATTTATCACCCACCTATGCGCATGCATAAACAAAACGTTTTGTTGAGGATGAAAAGGAACTATTATTCCCAGTCCGCCTTACTATGAATGCGCGTAATAAGATGTCTTAAGCTATAAAGCTGTTTCTCAATTGAGTACATGGTTTTTGTTGTTATTTTTGCCTACATGATACAACTTAACCCCGTGAAAACTGTGGATTGATCGAGTCTAAAACTATGATTATATTGGTACATAAAATTTTAGGAGTAAATAAAAAAATGAGAGAATTGAAAGGCAAAATAATTTAAAAAGGAAGCATATTTGTTGTTTTTAGGAAATAAATAAAAATTGGAAAAATGCAAGGATATTAATGATGGTTATGAGTTATTGTTTGTCGGAAATTGTAATAATAACAAAAATGGATTTGGGATAATAGTGTTGGGTAGAGTTTTGAAAGATGGAGTTTTTGAGATGAATGTAGTTAGAAATATGGTGATTGTTATTTTATGATAATTGCATTAGGGTATTATAAAGTTAAGGTTTGTAATTTTTGAGTTGGATTACAAATTATTTAAAAACTAAGTTACGGAAATGGATGAATTAACTTCTATAACCTAACTTTAGGAAGAAAGGATATTTATTGTCTGCGTTATCATACATGGGTTGCTGTAGGATGAGATTTGAGAATCAATCATAGGTTTTTGTAGGATGGGATTTTAGAGTATTCATCGTGGATATTAAATACAACAACACTCAAGCCTTTATCCCACCATAGTGGGGTCGTCTATATGCATCCTTTGTCGTCATTGTGCCCTATTTTTAGTCATAATCTCACCGATGCTAAAGTACATCGTGTCTTTCTTTATCGTTTCATTTCAAGTCTTTATTGGTCTACCCCTCCCCCGTTTAGCATGTCTAGTGACTAAACTCTCACAATGCCTAATAGGTTCCTCTAATGGTCTCCTTTGTACGTGTCTGAACCATCTTAGTCGAGCTTCTCGCATCTTCTCTGTAATTGGCACCACTCCTATCTTATCCCTTATACAGTCATTCCTAATTTTATATAGTCTTCTATGTCCACACATCCACCTAAGCATTCTCATCTCCGTAACTCCCACTTTTTGCTCATATACACAATTCACTGCCCAACACTTAGAACCATAGAGTATCGTTGGTCTAATTGTAGTACGATAAAATTTGCCTTTAAATTTTAATGGTACCTTACGATCACATAAAATCCCTGGCGTGCCTCTTCACTTCAACCAACCTGCTTGAATTCTATGTATCACATCTTTATCTATACCTCCATCGTGGATATTAAATAAAAGGTAAAGAAAATGTAATGGGTACGCTTTATTTGTTTTGGCTGTGACATGATCTTGTAATAATGAAAACTTACTTTAGGAAATGTAGAGAACTATTATTCTGAGCCGCTAAACAACAATACACATTTTTTAACCTAGAAGGAAATCGAAAAAGATAATTGCCCCAGGTTTAGGTGATCAGTTTTGAGAAGTAATAAATTGTAGATCTTTAAGGGTAGACTTGGCTAAGAAGGAGAAATTATAGTGTTGTGCTTCAGTCAACACTTGATGTAGGATTAAATGACGTGTTCCTTATAGAAGATTGCCAAAGAAGTTTTTTGAGAGGCTAGCCATGGATCATATGTAACACCTACACCCAAACATTTGTTGTAAAAGTAATGAAATTAATTTTTCTCGATGATGATTGTTGCAGGAAAGAAAATTAGGCTTCATTACTTGCTAAGAGCACAAATCCTCTCTAATATATGGAGGCGGATTAGGATAAAATGTGATATTACAAAAGTTGTAAATAAAACACAAATAACATATATTGTAACACTCCCTCTCAAGTTGGACGTGAGATGTTGATCATGCCCAACTTGATGACAATTTTTCCTAAGGTTACTTCCACTCAGGCCTTTCGTGAGTATATCAGCAAGTTGTCTATCTGAGGGAACAAAGAGAGTACATACAACCCCCTTTTCAATGTTCTCTTTGATGAAATGATGATCCACTTCAATATGTTTAGTACGATCGTGTTGGGCAGAGTTGTGGGTGATGTTGATAGCAGACTTGTTATCACAATACAACTGAATGGGCCTAGCTTCAGAGAGTCCCATGTCACTTAGCAAAGAACGTAACCAAAGACCTTCACAGACACCATGGGCCATAGCCTGAAACTCTGCTTCAGCGCTAGATCTTGCCACAACATATTTTTTACTCCTCCAAGTTACAAGATTCTCACCAACAAGAGAACAATACCTCGAGGTATATCACCTATCATCGATTGACCTGACCCAATCAACATCGGTGTAGACCTCAATTTTTTGAGCCGAATTTGGAGAAAACAAGATCTCACTCTCAGATGAGGACTTACGATACCTGAGAATTCTGTGGGCGGCATCCAAATGACAAGTCTTCAGAGCATGCATAAACTGGCTGATAACACTTACATCATAAGCAATATCTGGACGAGTATGAGCTCGATAAATCAGCCTCCCTACAAGCCTCTTAAATTCAGGTATATTTTCAATCTCCTTTACATCATCACGACCCATTCTATGGTTCGCTTCAATTAGGGTATCAGCTGGTCTACAAGCACTCATCACAATCTTTTGAAGCAGGTCCAGAGTATACTTCCTCTGGCAGATAAAAATCTCATGTTTGGATCCAGATACTTAACCTCGAACTCAGAAGCCAATTTTTGTTTTAGAAACTTGATTTTTTCCACATCGTCGCCTGTTATAACAATATCATCAACATAAACAATTAGAGTTGTGAGTTTACCGATCCTACGCTTGATGAACAATATATGATCGACATTGCCCTGGTGATACCCAGATGATTACATGGCTTTGTGAAATCTCTCAAACCTAGCTCTTGGAGACTGTTTCAGCCCATATAGGGCTTTCTTTAACTTGCAAACGTTTTCCACTGAACTTTTTTGAGTAAAGCCTGATGGGAGAGACATGTAAAATTCCTCATCCAGATTCCTATAGAGGAAAACATTTTTAACGTCAAGTTTCCAAAGGTCCCATCCTTTGCAGGCAGTACAGGATACAAGGACTCTGATAGTGTTCATCTTTGCTACAGGGGAAAATGTTTCCTGATAGTCAATCCCAAGAGTTTGGGTATACCCTCTTGCCACCAGTCTTGTCTTACACTTTTCAACAATACCTTGAGAGTTTTGTTTAACAGAGAACACTCATTCGCATCCAACCGGTTTTTTTCCATGGGGAAGATGTACTTAATCTCAAGCGCTGTTCTTTTCAAGAGCATTCATTTCCTCAAACATTGCCTCTCTCCACATGAGAATCTCCAGAGAACTTTCCAAGATGCTGGTATGGATAGGGAAGGAAGGAAAGAGACAAAGGTCTTATGGGAAGTAGAAAATGAGTCATAAGAAACATAATTGGAAAGAGGATCTTGAGTACAGGATCAGATACTTTTTTTTAAGAGCAATGGGATGCTCTGAAGGCCTTGAGTCTGGCTCCAATGATTGATATGGTTGCACAGTCAGGTCAAGTATGCTGGTGGGCCTCTTTTTCGCTGAGTGTACACCTGTAAGGTAGGAGAAGTATGAAGAATAGAATTTGGGACAGGAAAATCACTCACTTCCAACGGTATAAGCTCCCTCTAAAGTCATGGATAAGGTGGAGGAACGGGCAGAGGGACAGAAGGAGGGTGCAAAGAAGGGGGGTCACCTGGGGCAGGATAATAGGACCCAGATTCACGAAACGTGACATCCATGGTGACAAAAACATTCTTTGTAGGAGGATGAAAACACTTGTATCCCTTTTTGGTAGGAGAGTATCCAATAAACACACATCGTAGTGCGCATGGATCAAGTTTGGTAGGAGGGTGATGGATGTGAACAAAGCAGACACATCTAAACACCTTAGGAGATAGCGAGTGGAAGGGACCCGTATAGTGTCAAGGGGAGTAGCATTCCCAAGAATACGTGAGGGCATGCGATTAATAAGATATGTCGCAGTAAGGATAACATTGTTGGGTTTTGCTAGAATGACACAACACTTGTGCACGCAGCGGAAATAAAGAACAAGAAAACCCAAAAGAGTTCGGATCTTGCGATAATCATTAATCAAGAAGTAAAATGGTTATAAACAAATTTATACCTTTGAGGGATTGAGTAATACTCAACCAAGGTGCTCCAAATAATTCCAACGAACGCCAACAGCTAGAGTTCCAAGCGTAGAATAGTGTCCACGTCTCTACGGATATCCACACGAGCACGGAGAACCCTAGACTTTTGTCGCACAAGATCTAGGTCGGAAGTAGGTTTGCCCTCAACGTCTCCACGGACTACTAGATCCGTTCAAGGAGAGGTGGCAGTGACGAATCCGACGCGCAGGAAACCTTTTCCGACGACGATAGATGGTCGGCGGTCAGCGGCAGCGAGCAGGTATCGCGACTTAGCGGAACAGTTTCTTCATTGGGAAGAGAAGGTAGTCGCTCGATTAGGTCAAGAGAATGAACAGTTACTTTTTGGTTCAACTGTACATATCCTATATATACGTTGAACCGAACCAATCAATGCCAACAAACCCACCGAATCAGACTTAAAGGAAATAAACCGGTTGAAACAGAATTCGTCGAGTATCACGTTGATATTCGACGAATCTGTAGAGACCCAACTCCTGGCTCTTCAAATTATTCAAGAATCGGACAACAGTTTTGAATAAAAAAGGTTCGCAGTACATCTGAAATACAAAGTACAAAGATCATACACCAATATTTTTGTTCCATTCTTTACTTTATTCATTACATGATCATTACAAGAAAATAAAACATGATAGATAGGCTTATTACAATAGATACACGAGGTACCAGTACAACGAGCTCTGTGTCAATCCCGAGCTTTGATTATTACCTTTGCCAGATCAGCCGCTAAGACCCTATGTGTCCTGCTTCGCGTTGGTCCCGCTGCCTATAAAATATGTGTCCACTCTGGGTTAGTCATAAAAATTATGACTATGTGAGAACAGTATTTCATGAAACAGTTATACATGCAGGAAATGGGAGATAGCAATATGCATACATTTCAATAAATCAAAATTTTTATAGTATATATATATATATATTAATGTTAACCCTTTAAGCCCTTTAATTTTAGTTACGTAAAATAAGAAATGCTCTGGTTATGCATCTTTTGGCCACACCCACTTAAGGGCTTTCTGTAGGCTCACTCCTATTGGTGAATCCATTCGTAGATCCCTTCTACATCATAGGTTTCGAAACCTTTGCATTTCCCTATGCCGAATTTTATTATTCTGTTCTTGACATACTTTTATATATATAAGAAAAAGTGTTTTTAATATAAAACATCCCCTCAGATATGTGTTTCGCTTTTATTTTCCATTGCCCATATTTATTTCTTAGCGGTATATCATTGAGTTAAACTCATATGCACAGGAAATTGTAGAGACCCAACTCCTGGGCTCTTCAAATGATTCAAGAATCAGACAACAGTTTTGAATAAAAATGGTCGCAGTATATCTGAAATGCAAAGTTAAAAGATCATACACCAATATTTTTAGGGCGTTGTTATAGACAAACCAATATTGGCTATAGACAAACCACTATTTTAAAAATTTTATGTGTTTTTTATATACTATACACAAACCAATTAAAACCCTAAAACTAAGTTATTCCCTCATTCAAACCCTAGCCCGCTCCCGTATCGCTTCCGCTCCGCTTTCGCTCGGCGGCCGTCTCCCCTGATTTCCCCCCTTCGTTTCCCACGATTTTCCGCCTCCGTCAACAATGGCGGCCTCGAATATCGCCGGCGACCCGTTTGGTGGCAAGCCCGTCGGCACTCCTGCTACAGACGAGGAGATTTCGGCCCGAGTTTTTCCTCCGATGGCTACTCCGACTCCCCTCCTCTTCCAGAAATCTCCTCAGGTATTTGATCTTGATTTTGTGTTCTTTCTTCTTTCCCCCGATACCAGGATGTATGCGCTTGATGTGCATTGCAACTCTTTCTTTCCAGCATTCATTTTACTCTATGGTAGCAATTTACACTTGCAAATTTTATGTGTATATTTTTTTTCTGAGTAGATTTTGACTGCTCCCTTCCTCAAATGTCAGTGATTCAGTACTTTCTGTCTCCTGTACTAGTCGCCCATGGGTTCTGTTCAGTTTTGCTCTCAAACCTGCTTTACCATCTGTTCTTAATTAAATGTATGTGTGCAAACATTCCTGTTTGTGGCTATTGTAAAAGTAAATAACCTATCTGTTCTTAATTAAATGTGTGTGTGCAAACATTCATGTTTGTGTTCTTTTTGTGGGAGCTATTATGACCTTGTGTTTAATCTGATTTCTCAGACGGAAAATTCACAATCACTTGTCGCTAAGGAGTTGAATAACACAGAGATACCTTCTGTAGAATCAGAATATGGTATTGTCACCTATCAAAATTGTTTAGTTTTGTATTTTTATGTTTATGAACAAGTATATTTGTTCGTTTATTTTGTTGCAATATTTCTGTAGATGTGACCTCGTTCTTTCAAACGAATTTAATTTTTATGTCAAGAGAAGAGCTGATCGATTGGGCACGTAATATTGGTAGAAGCCTCAGCTTTGTTGTCACGATTTTAGGTTCTGATAAAGTCACAGATAGACCACGTCCGCGCGTTCTTTTGGGATGTGATAGATCCGGTTTTAAATGTGAGAATCCCAAACAAATTAACAAAAACATCCGCAAGACAACTTCAAAGAAATGTGGGTGTCCATTTCAAGTGAGAGGTCAGAAGGAAATGTATGTGGAAGAATGGTGAGTGGAAGTGTTGTGTGGAAAGCACAATCATTGTGCCGTGCATTTAGAGGCATACGCATATGCTGGTCGGTTGGATAAAAATAAGGAACAACTTGTTGAGAGTATGTTTGCCTCTGGTGTTAAACCCCGTAAAATACTCTCATCTCTAAAGCAGAAGAGTCAAAGAAATACTACAACCATTAGAACTATTTACAATCATAGAGCTTCTCTTCATAAGCAAGAATTGGGAGGCCGAACTCCAATTCAGTTCCTCTATAAATGTGTTACTGATGCTGGATATGTTTGTTATAGTCGAGTGACAGAGAATGGTTCGTTATTGGAAAACTTGTTTTTTGCACATCCGGTTTCCATTAAGTTGTGTCGCTTGTTTCCAACAGTATTTCAATTGGACTGTACTTACAAAACTAATAGGTATCGGATGCCTTTATTATCGATTGTTGGGGTAACTTCTACCAATCAGTCATTTTTCGGAGTATTTGTATTCATGTCAGACGAGGCAGAGCAAAGCTACTGTTTGGCTCTTGAGTGCTTCAAAACTATTCTTGATTCGAGTTCTTTACCAATTGTGTTGGTGACAGATAGAGAGTTAGCGCTAATGAATGCCATCAAGCTTATTTTTCCTCATTCAAAAAATTTGTTATGCCAAGTACATATTCATAGAAACATTTTGGCGCATTGCAGAAAACTATTTACAAAAGGTATTAAATGCGATCATTTTTTGGGTCAATGGCAACGGTTAGTGAATGCAAAAATAGAGGTGGAATATAATATGGAGTTCAACCTATTAGTAATAGCTTACGCAGAAAAAAATCCGAAGGTATTTATGTATGTCGTCAACAATTGGATTGAACCCTACAAAGAGTATTTCATTTCAACATGGATAGATAAATATTTACATTTGGAAATGCTACTACAAATCGCGTAGAAAGTGGGCACTCTCAACTGAAAAAAAATTTGGAAGTTTCAATTGGTAATTTGACAACCGTATGGAAAAATTTTGACCAAATGATTAATTTACAACATACAGATATTAAGAGATCTTTTGGGCAAAGCGTGATTCAAGTAAGCAGTTTGTATGCGGGTCCACTATACATAAATCTTGTTGGGTGTGTTTCTCTAAGTGCATTGAAAGTCATTAAAGAAGAGGAAGCTAAAGTGAAAGCCTCAACTTATTGTCAAGCATCGGAGTGTGCACACAAAGTAAGATATTCAATGGGATTGCCCTTGTGCACATGAGTTAGTAACATATATTACACAATCTACACCATTTCCTACATGTATGATACATCCTCATTGGAAACACTTACAATTGACGCAAATTTCTGAGGTTCATTTTTCAGAAGATATTGCATCCGAGTTTGAAGGTATTAACAAAAGATTTAATGAAACAACTAGTGAACAAAAGCAAGAAATAAAGAGAAAGTTAAGGGAGATAATGGATCCAACTTCAACACAAACAAGAGAGTCAAAAGTGCCAATAAGTTTAAAGGGAAGGCCCAAGGGAAGTTTCAAAAGGCTAAAAGATGACTCAAAATCTACCAAAAGAGATCCATCTTTATTTGAACATGTTATGATGGCGGAAAATTGTGGGGTACAAAAAAAAGATCCAAGGAAAGCATTAACAAGGAGGAGAACGGACTACCAAATGAGGACACCTACACTTACTTCAAGTCAACGTTTTTTTGTAGAGGTTTGCAAGCAAATGTCAACTTACTTAGCGGAGCATATAAAAGAGGTTCACAATGTCATTGGGGATGGTCATTGTGGGTATCGTGTCATTGGACGTGCTTTGGAGATGGGAGAAAATTGGGCTCAAGTTAGGTTGAATCTTACCAATGAACTAAAAGTTCATTATAGCATGTATGTTGGTATTTTTTGCAAAGAAAGATGGGAAGAGTTGTTATGCTCTCTTCAATGTAATGAGATATCGGCACCTCCAAATAAATGGATGTCAATGCCGGACATGGGTCTTGTTTTAGCTTCTTGCTATAACATTACTTTTGTCCAAATTTCAGCAATTCAGAGTCTCACATTTTTTCCATTGAGCTCCCCACCGCCACCTAAACAGAAGCTAGTTGCAATGGGTTATATAGATGGTAACCATTTCATACATTTACTAATGCACGAAGGGTGTCCTTTGCCTCATATTATCTCATATTGGCGGAAACATCATGATCCGATTGCAAGCAAATGGGAAGATATATATATCTTACGATTACCTCCTCCAACTCAACAGATGAACACATGTGATATAGTATATAATGAAGTTTTCTAAGTCAAAAGGTTAGAATTTTTTGCACGCTTAAATTATGTTTTAATGTATTTGGATACACTTCAAACGTGTCTAATTTTTTATTTTTATTGCAAGAACTAATCTACTGACGTTATTGATCGGAAGAAATGACAAATGCCGCATAAATTTTTTGGGTTTCAATGCACTCCTTATTTATATCTTGAATTTTAAAAATTTTGTAATGTCTATTTAATGATTTTGATTGGAAGAAATGACAAATCCCGCATAAATTTTTTCAGTTTCAATGCATTCCTAATTTAATGTTTTAATATGATATGATGTTTACAAAAGAGAAATATATTTTTTTTAATTTTTGAACTGGTTTGTATATAACAATTTTGTTTACGGATAACAATTTCTGATTTGTACTGGTTTGTATATAGTGAATGTTTGTATATAGCCAAATCCGATTTGTCTATAACAACGCCTTATTTTTATTCCACTCTTTACTCTATTCATTACATGATCATTACAAGAAAATGAAACATGTTAGATAGGCTTATTACAATAGATACACAAGGGACCAGTACAACGAGTTATGTACCAATCCTGAGCTTTGATTATTACCTTTGCCAGATCAGCCGCCAAGACCCTGTGTGTCCTGTTTGGCGTTGGTCCCGCTGCTTATAAAATATGTGTCCACTCTGGGTTAGTCGTAAAAATTATGACTGTGAAAATAGTATTTCATGAAACAGTTATACATGCAGGAAATGGGAGATAGCAATATGCATACATTCCGATAAATAAAAATTTATGTAGTATATATATATATATTAATGCTAACCCTTAAAGCCCTTTAATTTTAGTTACATAAAATAGGAAATACTCTGGTTATGCATCTTTTGGCCACACCCACTTAAGGGCTTCTCACTTAAGGGTTTTCCGTAGGCTCACCCCTACTGGTGAATCCATCCTTAGATCCCTTTTACATCATAGGATTCGAAACCTTTGCATTTCCCTATGCCGAATTTTATTATTCTTTTCTTGACGTATTTTTATATATAAAATAAAAAGTGTTTTTAATACAAAACACCCCCTCAGATATGGGTATCGCTTTTATTTTCCGTTGCCCACATTTATTTCTTAATAATATATCATTGAGTTAAACTCATATGCACAGGCAGTGTCCTTTAAATAAAAACAGGAAATGAAAATATTTGAATAAACATAATTAAAGAAATAAAATACTCACTTCCTTTCCCTTATCCTTCTCGGTGTTCGGGTTGTGATTGTCCTGAGATGTCATGTCTCATTATCCTCCAATTCGGTCTTGGTTGCGGAAACCGCTGAAATAGCACTCATTTTACTGGGTTGCGTCTCATTCTAATCGTTTACGTAAAGGATTTATAGTCGTTAAAAACATCGGAAATCCGTGATCGAAAAACGTCAAAAAAGTTAAATCACTTATACACTTTGTCGGACAACTATAAATAAGCCTCGAAATGGACTAAACCAACCCTCAAATGGACATTCGTCCCCTCAAAAAAATTTGTCCAGCAAAGCCTAAAAATTGGGTAAACCACCCCTTGAAAACTCAACGACATGTAGCTCAAAAAATAATGAAACCTGTCTCCCCATAATCAAAAATTTTACACATATTTTCATTTTAGGTTGTTACAGAATCAAAACTATTCGTCGAGTTAATACGTGAACATTCGACAAAATGACATAGGGCAAATCGTCCGAGTATCAAGGCGATATACGACGAATCGAGGTTTAACTCGTCGAATCTGTCAGGACGATACTCGACGAATCCAAGACAGAAGCGTTGAGATATCTCGACGATACTCGACGAAGCGTTGAGTTTTCTCGACGATACTCGACGAAGCGTTGAGTTTTCTCGACGATACTCGACGAATCTAAGATGGAAACGTTGAGATGTCACGACGATACTCGACGAATCTAGACTATTCGTCGAAACCTCTCGTCTATACTCGACGAATTTCCCTTAGCTTTCTTCCGACAACTCACCTGATGACCCATATTCACAACACAGGTCCCAGAATGAAATTCTTCCACATCCAAAACGTCATAGGCTTGGTCCTTCACTCATATCACATATGAGCAAGGCCAACACAAACCTTTCCAATTTCTCCAAAGCTCTTATGTGCAACCTCATAGGCTCATACTGTGTTTGCAGCGAGACCACATGCTTGATCACTTCCAGATCACCATGGTAGCATCAAAAGTCTCCCACTTGATTTTGAAAGTATCAAATAAAAGCTTCACAAATAATGAGCGGCATCTAGCAATGCATCATTGCTCCCAAAGCAATAAGAGTTTGGAACTCAAAAGCCATTGTGACCAATGTATCAGTGTTGTCATGTCCCTTCGTCCATTACATCCGAATAGAACTAGAGGTATAGACCGTGACACCCTCATAATTGTTCAATCCTAGTTTCCTGATCTAGAATAGACTTCCAGAAATTGGTGAGCCCAATATCATATATTGACTCAACCAAGCATGATCATGCATTTCTCAGTCCCATTCCATCAAGCGACCCATGGATGCAACTCTTGTCATATAGGAGGACAAATCTCATCTATGCTCACATGCAAACACCCAAATGATTCGTAATGTACCAACTAACCACTTTTATCATCCAACTTTCTCAAAACTGGACTTTTAATAGTATCAAAGCACGCTCTTCCTCACTCGATGAATGTTGTGACTTCAGGTAAAAGGACCACAAACATCATTGTCACTTGAGTCATACTTGTGACACGTTCATATAACAATCCACGAAGTATTCTTATGGTGGGTCTTTCCAGTTCAACTTGTTCACTAACAAGCACCCATGTAATGACTTGATATCACAATATTATGGCTTGTGAAAACCGGTCATCAGTCAACGCGCATGCTAGTCTCAATGTGTCATCATCGCCCTTAGCTTCTAAGATGACACTCGACCAGGGACCATTTAAGAATGAAGCTTCAAAAATATAGGCTCTGACATTCAAGTCACCTCTTGACTCATATGGAAGCAAATATTCTAAAGGCATTTATTATGTTAAATTACTTATCACAATATAAATAAATTTACAAAATAAAAGAACTTGTCAAAATATGTAAATGAAATATATACAGTACTATATTCATCAAATGAATTATTTCAGCCAACAAGCATACAATCCACAAGACTCACACTAGGGCTGATCATTAAGGTATCGTATACTCATGGATCGAACTTGACCATCATGCTTTCTCTGCGCTAGAGGCTTTGTCAGTGGATCCGCAATATTTTCTTCAGTCGGCACTCTGTTTATGCTCACATCTCCTCGATCGGCAATCTCTCGAATAAGATGGAACTGCCGAAGTATGTGCTTGGAGCGCTGATGAAATCTAGGTTCTGAAGCAAGTGCAATTGCACCATTATTGTCACAGCAGAGATCTACGGGATGAACAATCTTAGAAACTATATATAACTCGCCGATGAATTTCCTAATTCATACAACCTCCTTCGCTGCATTTGCAGCGGCGATATACTCGGTCTCAGTTGTAGAATCGGCAACTGTCTCTTGCTTGAAACTTTTCCAGCTAACAGCACCTCCATTTAGACAAAATATGAACCCTGACTAAGACTTTGAGTCGTCTCTATCAGTCTGGCAGCTAGCATCCGTGTAACCTCTTACAACGAGCTCTTGCTCTCCACCAAATACCAAGAACGTATCCTTAGTCCTTCGCAACTACTTCAGGATATTCTTAACGGCAATCCAGTGACTTTCACCGGGATCAGACTGATACATGTTAGTCATGCTCAAGGCATAAGAGACATCGGGTCGAGTACATATCATTGCATACATGATTGACCCAATTGCCGAAGCATATGAAATCAACTTCATGCGGTATGTATCTTCACAAGACTTAGGACACTAGTCCTAAGAGAGACTCACACCATAAGACATGGGTAAGAATCCTTTCTTGGACTCAAGCATGTTGAATCGCTTTAACACCTTATCAATGTATGTATTTTGGGTCAAACCCAGAAACTTCTTTGATCTATCTCTATAGATCTTAATACCAAGTATATAAGTCGTCTCGCCCAAGTCTTTCATAGAAAAGCTATCCCCTCGGTTGTTCTTAACAACTTGTAGGGTCGGTTTGTCATTCCCGATAAGCATTATGTCATCTACATACAATATCAGAAAGATAACGATGCTCTCACTAATCCTCTTGTAAACACACGGTTCATCCTCGTTCTTTATAAAACCAAACTCTTTGATCTTTTCATCAAAACGAAGATTTCAACTTCGAGAAGTTTGTTTTAATCCATAAATGAATCTCTGCAGCTTGCATATTTTAGTAACTTCACCTGGGAATACAAAACTCTCGAGTTGTATCATATACACTTCGTCAAGGAGGTTTCTATTTAGGAAAGCCGTTTTGACATCCATCTGTTATATCTCATAGTCATAATATGCAGCAATAGCAAGCAGAATTTTGATGTATTTAACTATGATAACAGGGGAAAAGGTCTCATCATAGTCAATACCATGAATTTGCTTGAAACTTTTAGCCACAAGTCACCCTTTAAAAGTCTGTACATTTCCATCCATGTCGGTCTTCTTCTTGAAGACTCACTTGCACTTTATGGGTCATGCCCCTTCAGGTGGTTCCACCAAGCTCCAAACTTGGTTTTCATACATGGAGTCCATTTCAGATTTCAAGGCCTCAAGTCACTTCTCGGAGTCTGGTCCACTCATAGCCTCTTGGTAGGTTGCAGGCTCGTCACTATAATCCATAACCATCACATTACCTATTTGAGACACGAGAAATCCATATCTCTCAGGCTCAAAGCTTGGTCTACCAGATTTACGTGGAACTTGTGTTTCCTGAGCAGGTTCTCTAGCTACAACAGCTTGTAGCTCTGGCTCAGGTTCCAATTCCGGTTCATTCACATTTTGTGGTTCTTAAACTTCTTCAAATTATACCCTGACAGTCTTTCTACTTAAGAACTCTTTCTAAAGAAAGACACTGGTCCTTGCGACAAACACTTTGCCTTCGGACGGTATGTAGAAATAGTATCCTTTAGTTTCCTTAGGATACCCCAAAAGATAACACTTATCTGATTTGGGTTCCAGCTTGTCAGGCATTTGGTGTCGCACGTATGTCTCACAGCCCCAAACTTTAATGAACGACATAATAGGACGCTTCTCAGTTCATATCTCATATGGTGTCTTTAGAACCGTTTTCGTTGGAGCACGATTTAGTGTAAAAGCAACAGTTTTTAGAGCAAAACTTCAAAAGGAAACAGGTAGATCTGCATAACTCATCATCGACCGTACCATGTCTAACAAGTACGATTCTTCCGCTCAAACACATCATTATGCTGTGTTATTTTAGGTGGAGTGAGCTGTGATACAATACCACTCTTTCACTCTTTCAGATGATCACGAAACTCATGACTTAGGTATTCGTTACCTCGATAAGATTAGAGTGTTTTAACCTTCTTACTCAATTGGTTCTCTACTTCGTTCTTAAACTCTTTGAACTTTTCAAATGTTTCAGATCTGCACTTCATAAGATACATGTATGTGTATCTACTGAAATCATCAGTAAATGTAACAAAGTAGAAATACTTACCTCTAGCCATATAACTCATGAGTCCACATACATCACTATGTACTATACCCAAGAGATCATCAGCCCTCTCATTGAAACCAGTGAAAGGGACCTTAGTCATCTTGCCTAACAAATAAGACTCGCATCTCTCAAATGATTCATAATCAAATGAGTCCAGTAGTCCATCTCTATGGAGCTTAGATATGCGTTTCTCATTTATATGGCCCAAACGACAATGCCAAAGGTATTTAGGGTTCGAGTCATTCATTTTTAGCCTTTTAGTATTTTCTATATTATAGATCTGATGGTCTAAGTTCAAATCATATAAACCATTAAATATCTGGGCTATAGCATAACAAACATCATTCTTAAATATAGAATAACAATTATTCTTAATAATAAAAGAAAATCCAATCATGTCCAAGCATGAAATGGATATATAATGTTTCTAGTTATGGAAGAAACATAATAACTGTTATCTAGTTCTATTACAAGCTCACTGGGCAAAGAAAGACGGTAAACTCTTACGGCGATAGCAGCAACTCTTGCTCAATTGCCAACACGCAGGTCCACCTCTCTTTTACTCAGCAATCTTCTTCTTCCCACCTTCTACACATTTATACAAATGTGAGAACCACATTCGGTATCCAATACCCAGGATGAAGGAGCAGAAAGGTTTATCTCTATAACATAGATACTTGAAGCGGAAGTCGTACCTTCCCTCATCTTTTGCAGACCTTCAATGTACGAAGGACAGTTCCTCCTCCAGTGACCAACCTTGGCACAGTGGTGGCATTTCCATTCTTTCTCTAAGCCCTTCTTCTTCAGTGCTAAAGACTTGGGCTCCAGAGCAAACTTAGGTCCTACCTTCGTCTTCTTGAAGCTCTTGGCCTTGGTCTTGCCTTTATGCATCATCAGTATGAGTCTAGCAGGCTTGACCTTCTTCATATTGATCTCGACAGTTCGCAACATGCCTAGGAGCTCGGGCAGTGTCTTGTCTATTTCATTCATGTTATAGTTTAAGACAAACTGCTCATAAATGTCCGGTAACGATTTCAGGATCAGGTCTGTGGCCAACTCTTGGCCCAGAGGGAAGTCTAGTCTCTCAAGGTTCTCTATATACCCAATCATCTTGAGTACGTGAGTCCCTACTAGGTCCCGAGCTCCCATCTTACACTGGAACAACGTCTTAGTGACGTCAAATCTCTCTTGGCGAGCTTGCCCTTGAAACATTTTCTTGAGATACTCGTCAATTTCCTTGCAACCCATGTTCTTATATTGCTTTTGGAGCTCGAAGTTCATGGTTGTGAGCATGAGACATTCGACGTCTAAGGAGTCGTCAAGACACTTCTTATAAACATCCTTATCAGCACGAGACGCATTCCCGGCAGGCTCTTCAGGGGATTCCTCTTCCTAAACATAGAGCTTGCGCTATTGCCTGAGAGCAATTCTCAAGCTCCTGTACCAGTCCAAATAATTAGTCTCACTCAGCTTTTCCTTCTCAAGGATGGCTCTGAGGGACAGGGTGGAGTGTGAACTACTAGCCATGGAAATTCTACAAGGATCAAGCAAAGAAACATCAGTACTACATTTCAAAATATATTTTATAATTTCAATAAGGACTTTAATCAAAATAACTCTCATTATTTTTATCAAACTCATAACTCTCGATATCAATTCAGAGAGTATATGCGAGTTACTCTCTTAGTGGACAAGATCAATATTTCACTAACACTATGAGTCAGCTTTGACTTTTCTCTCACAATGCAGCTATTTAGGTAGGCAACGCTTGCCAATTGCATCACAATGTAATTCATGTATGACTGGTGAATAACTCTTTATTCGTATCCATTATATGGTGCATGCCAACCCTATGCCTCTGGGCACTCAACATTTGAGGTCACCCAGTTAAGTTTGACTCGATGTCGACAGTGGGATAACATAATTATCCGCTCACACCCTTATCAAGATAGATTAATGCACCTTGCTTTGACAAGCTCACACTTCATCGATCGAGGCAGGAAGAGTGTCATCAATCGGAAGGCATCCGAATAGTTAATATTAATTAAGGGATTTTTAAACAGTTGATTAACACTTAATCATGATTAACAATTAACCAATGTGCACATCCACAAAATAAATTCAACAGCATCCATAATCAAAATGCATCTCAGATGTGCACAGTAAGGATCATCAACTCTTGATGAACTGGGCTAAATCTGAACATCTAGAACCCTTCTAAGTATTCAGATTTACATGCACTAGACATGAGCAACACCAACTCCATTTACGCAGTAGACAAGATCGTTTATCTATGTGAGTTCAAAATCTAACACATACTTGGTTTCACAAACCAACAGAAGTGACGATTACTGTTGGGTTTTGCTAGGATGACACAACACTTGTGCACGCAACAGAAATAAAGAACAAGAAAACTCAAAAGAGTTCGGATCTTGCGATGAACATTAATCAAGAAGTAAAACGGTTATAAACAAATTTATACATTTGAGGGATTGAGTAATACTCAACCAAGATGCTCTGAATAATTCCAACGAACGGCAACGGCTAGAGTTCCGAGCGTAAAATAGTGCCCACGCCTCTACGGATATCCACACGAGCATAGAGAACCCTAGACTCTTGTCGCACAAGATCTAGGTCGGAAGTAGGTTTGCCCTCAACGTCTCCACGGACTACTAGATCCGTTCAAGGAGAGGTGACGGTGATGAATCTGACGCGCAGGAAACCTTTTCCGACGACGATAGATGGTTGGCGGTCGGCGGCAACGAGCGGGTTTCGCGACTTAGAGGAACAGTTCCGTCGTCGGGAAGAGAAGGTCGTCACTCAATTAGGTCAAGAGAATGAACAGTTACTTTTGGGTTCAACTGTACATATCCTATATATACGTTGTACCGAACCAATCAATGTCATCAAACCCGCCGAACCGGACTTAAAGGAAATAAACCGGTCGAAACAGAATTCGTCGAGTATCACGTTGATATTCGACGATTCAAAACTATTCGTCGAGTTAACACGTGAATATTCGACGAAACGACACAGGGCAAATCGTCCGGGTATCAAGGCGATATACGACGAATCGAGGTCTAACTCGTCAAATCTGTCATGACGATACTCGACGAATCTAAGACAGAAGCGTTGAGATATCTCGACGAAGCGTTGAGTTGTCTCGACGATACTCGACGAATCTAAGATGGAAGCGTTGAGATGTCACGACGATACTTGACGAATCTAGACCATTCGTCGAAACCTCTCGTTTATACTCGACGAATTTCCCTTGGCTTTCTTCTGACAACTCACCTGATGACCCATATTCACAATACAAGTCCCAGAATGGAATTCCTCCACATCGTAGGCTTATTCCTTCACTCATATCACATATGAGCAAGGCCAACACAAACCTTTCCAATTTTTCCAAAGCTCTTATGTGCGACCCCATAGGCTCATACTGCGTTAGCAGTGAGACCACATGCTTGATTACTTCCAGATCACCATGATAGCACCAACAAACATCCCCCCAGTAATATTTGGAAAGATGCATGGTGGACAAAAGACAGCGAGACACCTCCAAAAGGTGACGATTCATACGCTCCGCAACACCATTTTGAGCAGGTAATAAACACAAGTAGTTTGATGAATAATGTAATGATCAGCCAGATATTGAGCAAACTACGAATCCAGATATTCATCATCATTATCACTACGAAAAATCTAAATTTTGGCATGAAACTGAGTTGAGATCTTGTTATGAAATTTTTTGAAGGTAGTAAATACATAACTTTTTCCCGGAGTAAATATAACCTTGTAGTGCGAGAAAAACAATCAATAAAGCGACAAACTAAGCACAGCCAGAAATGGAAGATACGGGATAAGGTCCCCAAACATCAGAATGAATCACAGAAAAAGGAATAGAACTTGATAATGAAACATGATTAAATGTAGTGTGGCAATGTTTGTTAACATTACAGACATCACACACAAAGAAATTAAAAATAACAGTAGGCATAACAGGAAACAATAACTTCATAACAGGAATAGATGGGTGGCCTATGCGACAATGCAAGGAATACAAGTCGGATGTGCTGGAGTGAAAGGACAGGAGATGTCACTGGGCTGGAGTCAAGCACATACAGACCATTGACCAGACTACTAAAGTCAATCACCCTCTCCATCTTCTTTAAGTCTTGAAAAAAACAAGAGGAATGATGAAAGGTTGCATAACACTAATAGTGAGTAAATTTTGTGTGAAGTTTGGAACGTGCAAAATTGATGATAAAATGAGAGAGGAACGGGAGATGGAGCCCTTCCCAGCAATAGAAGAAAAAGACTCATCAGCAATGCTCATTTTATCGCGACTAGAGAGAGGAGTATAGGATATGAAACCTGAGGTGGAGTCAGTCATATGGTTTATGGATCTGGAGTAAATGATCCACTAAGTGGAGGATTATGCAGTAGCAAAGTGAGTGCCTGGAGTCCCATTGTGGGCGTGCGAAGACAAGGCGGAAGACTCCAAAGAAGGACCTTGCATCATGCGCCGAAGTGCAAGAACTTCATCAACCGAAAAACCACTAGATAGGACAGTATTCATAGCAGCATCAGTGAGATTGGTAGAACGAGGAGAGGTATGTCGACCAAGGAAGCGCCCAAAGCCACGACCACCCCGAGGAGGAGCACCACCTCTCGGTGGAGGAAAATCATGGAATCTGAAACAGGTGTCTTTGGTATAACGGATCTTCCCACAATAATCACAAAGGAGATGGTCTTTATCACTACCATTCAGCATAGAATCACGGGCTAGACGAGCCCCCTACAAAGAAAAGGTAACAGCAGCAAGAGCAGAACTCTCAGTAGTTGGGTCAAGAAGTAAAGTCTGGCGATGACCAAACTCTTGTTGAACAATACTGTAAACCTCAGGTAAAGACGATAACAACGAATGCCCCAAAATCTGAACACTGGTTTGATCAAAATCTGGATGAATACCATGAAGAAACTCGATTTGATTGTGATCCTACTTTAGCTATTAAAGGCGCAAGGCGCACACCAAGGCGCAAGGCGCACCAAGGCGCAAAGGGGTCTTGGGGCCTAGGCGCAAGCGCGCGTCTAACGAAGGCAAGGCCAACCACATCCATTTGAAATGATCAGCATCAATCTTATTTCAACTTCTCGATCAAATTCTCCATCTAATCTACTAATTAATCATTCATTAATATCGTTTATATCTCTTAAAAATTTTAATAAATGTGGTCAATTGCATCATATCTAAATCACAACACACAATTATCTTTCACAAACACTAAATCAATAAAAAAATTATCGAGTTCTTGCGTTATTTTTTTTCTTAACTTTTGAAGAAAAAAATTTACAACGAACGTCTCACTCAGACGCGCCTTTTATATTCCAATGGCGCAAATAAGACGCACAAAGGCTAACAAATATCAACAGGGCTAACAAAAGTGTTACAAAAGTGAGGGGATCAAAATGATTGTATTCCTGATAATGACGTAGGATCTTCATGAGCACGGACCATGGCCTCATCAACAGGGCGTGCCTTAATGCTATGGTCTCAAATAGTCCCCTCGAGCTTGGTTTCAGAAATTTAGCAAGGTTGTTCGTGATATTGGTTTTCAGCGAAGCTCGACTAGCTTCTCTCTTTTTACCCGTCATCAATCAACAGGCACTGTAATTCTCTTAGTCTATGTTGATGACTGTCGATGACTCCAGCGGGATACAACAGATCAAACAACACTTAAACTTTGTCTTCCCAACAAAAGATCTGGGAAACCTCTGGTACTTCTTTGGACTTGAGGTTGCTCATCGACCTGATGGCCTGGTCCTATCTCAATGGAAATATTGTCTTGACCTTCTTCAAGATGTTGGGTATTGCGGATGTAAACCCGCGGAAACACCTATTGATGTCAACCACAAGCTAAGTGCTCATGGAACAAAATCAGATTCTCTGCTTACCAATCCTGAATATTATCGGCGCCTTGTAGGAAAACTGATATATCTAACAGTTACAAGGCCCGATATTTTTTTTGTTGTTGGAGTGGTTAGTCGCTTTATGCATCCACCAAGAATATCTCATCTACAGGATGTCGAACGCATCCTCAGGTACTTGAAAGCTGCCTCGGGACGAGGGTTGGTATACAAGTCGTCCTCATCATTATCCCTTGTTGCGTACACTGATGTTGATTATGCGGGCTCGCTTGATGATCGACGATCCACCACTGGTTTATGTATCTACTTTGGAGGAAATCTCATCACATGGCATAGCAAGAAGCAATCGGTTGTTGCTCGCTCTTCTGCTGAAGCCGAGTATCGTGCTATGACTGATGTCGTGTCTGAACTTACCTGGTTAGAGAGCCTTCTTTGTGATTTGGGTGTCAAACTTTCCTCACCTGCTACTCTGTTCTGCGACAGTCAGGCTGCTATACATATTGCGAAGAACCCTGTGTTCCATGAGCGAACAAAACACATTGAGGTTGATTGTCACTTTGTCCGGGAGAAGGTCCAACTGAAGAAACTTGAATTGGAACATGTTTCAGCCTCTGAGCAAGTTGCAGACATTTTTACCAAGGCTCTACCTCGGTCATTGTATCAACAGTTCCTATCCAAACTTGGTGCTTACGATTTGTATACTCCAGCTTGCGGGGGAGTGTTAGAAGATAGTAGAAAGTTATGTAATAGCCCATTGTAATTGTGGCCCATTTATAAACCCATGTATGTCTTAGGTTTTGTCCCACATTGTATTCTTGGGATTTCACTCTTCCTCTCTACCTATATAATTGTACTCATACTTAAAGTTTATAGGAGAAATACAGTCTACAAGATTCCTTGCTTCCTTTTTCTACAACTAATAAATGACAAAGTTAAGATAGAAGAGGTTTGAAGAAGATATATAAAAGCATAATTTAGGTTTAAATAACATATCTACTCAGTTTGAAGAAGTATGGGAGTGCTACAATAGTTCGGTTCAAAAATTGTTTGAATGAAGACTAACTGGATGGCAAATTGTCAAAAAGTATTTTTCGTATAATTTTTAACAATAAAATAATATGATGAAGTTGTGGGGAAAATAACAAAACATTTACTTGGAATAAGAAGTTTAAGATAAAAAAAATTGTTTTTTTGCTAGGTTAAAGTGTTGTGGTGTGACCATAAGGTCACGGGTTCGAGTCCTCAAAGCAGCCTCTTGCAAAAATGAAAATTCATAGTAAAGTTTGCCTACATCTCACCCTTGTGGTGGGACCCTTCCTATGTTGTTAAAGGCGCGCCTAAGGCTCCAGGCTCACTAGGCTCAGAGGTTTGTGCATCTGTGCGCCTTATTTGCGCCTTTAGAATATAAAAGATGCATTTGAGTGAATTTTTTGTTGTAAATTTTTTTCTTCAAAAAGTAACAATAAAAATACTGCAAGAACTCAATAATTTTTTATTGACTTGGTGTTTGTGAAAGATAATTGTGCGTTGAGACTTAGATATGATATAAGTGGTCACATTGATTCTACTTTTTAAGAGATATAAACGATAGTAATGAATGATTAATTAGTGGACTAGAAGAAGAATTTGATCAAGAAGCTGAAATTATGTTTGATGGTAATTATCTAAAATGAATGTGGTTGCGCCTTGCCTTCGTCAGGCGCGCGCCTGCGCCTTGAGCCTTGCGCCTAGGCTCCAAGACCCTTAGCGCCTTGGTGCGCCTTGCGCCTTTAATAACTAAGGACCCTTCTGTGGACCCTCGTTGCACGGGGATGCTTTGTAAACCGGGCTGCCCTAGGAGCATCAACTATCACCATGGTTTTTTTGCTAAACATAATTGGTTTAAATGTAGCAAGAACAGAACGATGGTCTTCATATGATTTTATTCATGTTCAAAAGCCATATGATTGAGGCTCTGTTTGGCGCAGCGTTTTTGAAGCAGCACACCACTGATTCTGCCACCGCCGCGCCAAACAAATTTAGGGGTAGGGGTCCGGTGGCATTAGCCACCGCTCTTTTGAGCGGTGGCCGGTGTTTTCTGAGTCGCGGAATCCCTTCCGCGACTCAGAAAACGCAGCAGCGCTGCAGCCTTTTGGCTGCAGCGCTGCTGCCTTTTTTTTAATTTTTAATATTAAATTATTACTATTATATATATTAAGTTATATATATTATTAATATTATTATTATATATTATTATATTAAATATATTAAGTTATATAATGTATATAAACAGCACTGCAAACGCTGCTCTTCCAAACAGATTCACAGATTCTGGCACCACTCTGCAAAACAGCTGATTATTTCACCACTGCTTCCCACCACTGCTTCTGCAGTCGCTGCTGCTGAGCCAAACAGAGCCTCAGTATTAAAATCCATTTGCTAAACACCCAAAAGGAAGCCAGCTGTGTATTTTTCTCCATGTATTTAGTCACATCTATAAATGGAGTTGTTTTCCCCTCCGCAATTCTATATAAAGTGGGGAGTTCCTATGCAATTTTTTAATTGTGGAATTAATATAGTTTATATTTCAAATTCTTATATAGTATTCAAAAAATTTTGCTCTTGTTCACTTACTCCTCTAGCGTAAATTCTTTTTGTCTCGCGTGAACCTCTCCGGTCTCGCATCAACCTCCCACCCTTACATGAGAGTTCCCTGCGCATATGCCTTCTACTTCCCAAACATTCACATATCTTACTTACGGTTTCACTTTCCGATTCTCTTCAATACAGTGACGAGGCATTTTCAGCTCCGCTCTCCCGTGTTGATCCACAACGCCGACGCTGCCATGATCTCTCCTGCGACTACTATGAGCCGTTCTCGCCTACACTCAAGGGTGTAAATATTAAATGTCAGCGACATGTCTAATTGTGGTTTTAAATGTCGAATATCAGAAGCGGGAGACGTATAAGAGATATTTAAAAATATCGGATTTCCAGATTTTCTAGATAACAGTTTATTTTTATGCGTAATAAATATATTTATATGTTTCAAAAATTACAAATTTGCTAATAAATTCACAAACACTGAGTTCATGTATATCCTAAAATAATTTTAAAGGATATCCAAAATAAAATAGTAATAACACACTACGACTACTATTAACAAGCACAACTAGATACATTGTAAAATATATATTTTTTATACAATAAATTTATTTAGATAACACTTATTTTATAGCAAATTGGATTTTTTAGTCAATATGACTCAAGATTGGAAAGGGATTTAAGTGTTGGAAGGAGAATTCTGAGATCCATGCACAATGTTATAGCCTTCTAATGTTAACTTTTCAAAGGCAAAACCATAATAAATTGTATGAACATAAATGAAGAAATTAATGCAAAGGTAGACCATGCAAAGGGGATGGATCTTCATGAAATATTCCCTACCATAATAGATCAGAATTCTAAGGTTTCTACAGCCATTCGTATATATTGGTGAAAAAGTGAATCTCATACTTATCTCGTCTTCACCATCTGGTCTTTATGCAGGTGAACTAAAATATACTGTTGAAGAATCTGTTGTCTAGGATTTCATTAGATTCCTCGATAATTTCCCCATCTTATTTATATTTGTAGTTCTATTTATTTTTGTTAGAAAAGGTCATGTAATTAGCTCATTATTGGGCCCATTATTTATTGTTTTCTTTCTTCTCTTCTTTTAGTCTCACATCATGTATAGGATATCTTCTCTCCTTCTCTCTCCTATATATATGTATTCTCTCTTTGTATTTGGACACACAAGCAATACATACAAGTTTTGAGCTCCTTCAACATGGTATCAGAGGAAGCTGTCCGGGTCATGCGGTCTCCACTTTTCTAACCGCCCGGCCCGTCTTCCCCCCTATCCGCTTCCCCCCTGCGGCTTCTCCTTCTACTCGCTCCGGGTAGCGAGTTCGTTTTTCCCTTGCGGTTACTGTGTTTGCTAACCGCGGCTTGCCCTCCCATCTCCTCCTCTCGTGGATCCACCCTTCCTCCGTATATTTATAGCATTTCTCTTCTCCTCACCCGTGGGCCCCCCCCCCTCTCTCTACCCGCTGCCCTCTCTCTTCTCACCGTGCGATCTGCATCTCCTTGCCGCTCGAGTATTCCTACTCGCGGCCTCTTTGTTTTCGCGCGGCTTTCCTCTTCACGCGGCTTTCCTCTCCTCACCCGTGGGCCCCCCCCCTCTCTCTACCCGCTGCCCTCTCTCTTCTCACCGTGCGATCTGCATCTCCTTGCCGCTCGAGTATTCCTACTCGCGGCCTCTTTGTTTTCGCGCGGCTTTCCTCTTCTCGCAGCAGCCCGCGTGCCTCTCCGCTTGCAGACTCTCTTCTTTAATCGCAGCGATCTTCCTTCTCACTGCGATCTCCTGCTCGCCACTTCTTTCCGCGTCTATCCGCCAATGCTTATCTCTCTTACCTGTCGCGGTCTCCTCCTGCTATCCGCTCGAGCTCTCCTCGCGGACTGCTCTTCTTCTCGCTCGGCTTGGCTTATCTCTCACCTGGCTCCTCTTCTCGCCCGGTTTGGCTTATCTCTTCTCGTCGTGCGATCTGCTTCCCTCTTCTTGTAGCGGTCTGCGTGCCCCCCTCTTGTAGCAGCCTATTTCCCTCTCGCCGCGGTCTGCCTCTCCGCTGTGGTCTCCTCCTCTACCCGTGCGGGTTGTGTGCCTGGTGCCCCTTCTCTCCTGTTCTCCTCTCCGGCGGTCTCCTTATCTACCCGCGCGGTTATCATGGGCTCTTCTGTCGATTCAACCGGCCAGCCGGCTACTGCCTCTGATGACCGCCCGCCGTCTCTTCCAGAACTTCGAGATGAACTTCAGATCACCACTATTTCCCTCTCCGGCAAACGGAACTTCATTCCGTGGGTGCACTCTGTCCGCCGCGTTCTTCAGGCCAAAGTCCTTGTTCATCATTTGACTCAGGGCCCGCCATCTCCTCTTACTGACGAGTGGCGTCGTAATGATGGTAGAGTTCAGACTTGGCTCCTCAATTCCTTGGAGGGTGAGCCTTACCAAATGGTCATGTACCAGGAGACGGCCCAGGATATGTGGACGGAACTGCACTCCTTATACTCCGGCAAGGATAGCCTTCAGCACCTTTATGATATTGTTACAGAACTTCAAACTCTCGATGTTGGCGGGGCTACGGACATGACATTGTTTGTTGCTCGGGTTAAGACTCTTGCGGAGTCCTGGATCCAGCATCAGCCCTCTACTTCTGATCATGCAGTCCAACGGGCACAGAAGGAGGCTGTTTGCATAGCTATGATGCTGGCTCGAGTCCCACCGCATCTTCAGGGTATCCGGACTCATGTCCTTGCTTCAGCGACCACTCCTTCCCTCTCAGATGTGTGTTTTATGGTCCTTCGTGTGCCACCCCCCCTGGAGTCTCCTGTTCCCTCCTCTCCGGCCCTTCTCCAGCAGGCCCTTCCTCCCTTACTGTCCACACCGCCCTCTACTCGTGGCGGCCGTTCTGGCTTCCGTGGACGGGGCCGTGGGGGTTGGGGCCGTGGCAGGTGTTCATACTGCGGCCGGGACGGCCACACTGATGCGGTCTGCTACAAGAAACACGGTTACCCTCCTCGTCCAGCTGCTGCTGCTGCCACTGATGGCTCCTCCTCCACTGGTACCGACCTTGAGGCCGTTCGCCTCCAGCTACAGCACCTCCAGGGGCTTCTTAGCCCACCGTCGGCGTCTATTGCCTCCATCTCTCCTGCAGGTATTACTTGTCTTTCCTCTGGTCCGCGTTGGATCTTGGAATCAGGTGCAACTCATCACATAACCTCGCTGCGGCCACAACAGTACTCGGATGCTCCTCATCCGAAGTCTATCACCGTGGCTAATGGTGCGATCGTTCCTGTCTCCGGCTGCGCCGACATCACGCTTGATCCTTTCATCTCTCTTCGCTCGGCTCTTTATGTTCCGGGCTCTCCGTTTAATTTGCTATCTGTTGCCCGCCTCACTCATGATATGGATTGCTCAGTAACATTTACTCCCTCTACTTTTGTGATACAGGATCGACGGACGCGGAGTACCATTGGTAAGGGTCGCCTGCAGAACAGGCTCTACCTCCTCGACGCCTCTTCAACAATCCTATCCTTTGTCTCCTTTGCCGACTGGCATCGCCGTCTTGGGCATGCTCCCCTACCCATCCTTCAAAAGGCTCTGCCTGATGTATCTTTTCATGCTTTTCAGTGTGAGTCATGTATTTACGGCAAACAGCCGCGTACTTCTTTTCCTGCCCATTGTACTAGGAGCTCTGCTCCGTTTGATTTGATACACTCCGATGTTTGGGGTCCTTTTAAAATTACTAGTATCTCTAGCTATCGATATTTTATGACTTTCATTGATGATTTTCCCGCACGACATGGCTGTACTTACTTCATGATCGCTCTGAGATTCTGTGCCTATTTCGTGCTTTTATCCAAGAAACTCAAAAACAATTCTCCACAACCATCAAATTCTTACGTACCGACAACGCTCGTGAATACACCGGCCGCAAATTTGCAAATATCTGCGCCGACTTTGGCATCATTCATCAAACCTCATGTGCCTACACACCACAACAAAATGGAGTTGCCGAGCGAAAGAACCGTCATCTTCTTGACGTTGCCCGCTCCCTCATGTTTCAAATGCATGTTCCAAAGACTTTCTGGAATTTTGCGGTCTCCACGGCTTGTTTTCTAATTAACCGTCTTCCTTCCTCGGTCCTCAACTATGCCACTCCTTTTAGCCTCCTATTCCCCTCCACTCCGACCTACCCTCTCACCCCAAGTGTCTTTGGGTGCACTTGCTTCGTTCACCTCCTGGGTCCATCCGTGGACAAGTTGGATCTCAGGGAGGATAAAACTATCTTCGTCGGTTATTCACGTACTCAGAAGGGCTACCTTTGCTACTCTCCGGTAACCCGGAAGGTCACCATCTCCGTCGATGTTTCTGCTTGGGAGGATAAACCGTTCTTCTGCTCCACTTTACCTACTACGTCACCAACACCCTCTCCACCACTGCCTCGACCCGTCATACCCACTACTCTGCCGATTCTCCTACCTCCCTCTACCTCACCCCCTGCTCCCTCTACCTCAGCCCCTGCTCCCTCTACCTCAGCCCCTGCTCCCTCCAAACCTCCAGTTATCCAAGTTTATACCCGCCGACATCCTCCTCGCTCCGCTACCCCTCTGCAGTCGGCCTCATCCTTGGATACACCGCGCTTGGCTGATCAGGTATCTCCCTCCACCGCTCATCCTCTGGCGAACTATGTCTCTCTGCATCGCCTCTCTCCCCAATTGCATACTTTTGCAACTTCTATTTCCTCCATTTTGGTTCCTAACTCTGTGCAGGAGGCGCTTCAACATCCTGGCTGGAAGGCTGTCATGGAGGAGGAAATGGCGGCTCTCTGGGCCAACCAGACCTGGACTCTTGTCCCCCTTCCTCTCGGACAGACTCCGGTTGGGTGCAAATGGGTTTTCGTCGTCAAACATGCAGCTGATGGGACAATTGACCGTCTGAAAGCTAGATTGGTCGCCAGGGGCTTCACCCAACAACAAGGGCTGGACTATGAGGAAACCTTCTCTCCCGTTGCCAAACTCAACACCGTTCGGGTTCTAATCTCCGTCATTGTCCATCGCCGATGGCCCCTTCTACAACTCGATATTAAAAATGCCTCTTAAATGGCGACCTGCAGGAAATGGTTTATATGCAGCAACCTCCCGGGTTTGACACCACGGGGGAGTCTCGGGTGTGTCGCCTTAAGAAAGCTCTGTATGGCCTCAAACAGTCACCACGGGCATGGTTTGACCGATTCAGTAAGGCTCTTCGGGAGGTTGGTTTTACTCGCAGTACAGCAGACTTCTCTATGTTCATTCGCCACCGCACTGCTGGGACGGTACTGCTGTTAGTGTATGTTGATGACATCATAATCACGGGAGATGATTCGAAAGGAATACAGGAGGTCAAACAACATCTTGGTACAGTATTTCAAACAAAGGATCTGGGGCCCCTCCGGTATTTTTTGGGTCTAGAGGTTGCTAGACGGCCAGATGGTCTCGTCCTCTCACAGCGGAAGTATTGTCTCGACCTCCTTCATGACGCAGGTTACTCTGGGTGTTAGCCGATCAATACTCCAATGGATGTGAATCACAAATTATGCACTCAGGCCTCTGATTCAGATCTCTTACTCGAGAATCCTGAGTACTATCGTCGTCTAATTGGCAAATTGATCTACCTCACGGTAACAAGACCGGACATCTCTTTCGCGGTTGGTATTGTTAGCCGGTATATGCATTCCCCGAGAAAATCTCATCTTCACGTCGTGGAACGCATTCTAAGATATCTCAAAACGGCTCCTGGTCAAGGTTTAGTTTACAAACCATCACCTACAGCTCCTACTTTGGTTGCCTACTCAGATGCTGATTACGCTGGGTCTCTTGATGATCGTCGGTCAACAAGTGGTTTCTGCACATATTTTGGAGGACATTTGATTACCTGGCGGAGCAAGAAACAAGCAGTGGTTGCTAGATCATCTGCAGAGGCCGAATATCGGGCAATGGCTTCAGTTGTGTCTGAACTAACTTTGCTGGAAAGTCTTCTTACCGATCTTGGTATAAGACTCCATTCTCCCGCTCTCCTCTTCTATGATAGTCAAGCGGCTATACATATTGCCAAGAACCCGGTATTCCATGAGAGGACTAAACATATTGAAGTTGACTGTCATTTCATCTGAGAAAAAGTCCAAATGAAGAAGATCGACCTAAAGCATATTCCCGGGACAGAACAAGTTGCGGATGTGCTCACTAAGGCTCTTCCCAGTTCACTCTTCTATCAGTGCTTGTCCAAGCTTGGTGCGTACGATTTGTACGCTCCAGCTTGCGGGGGAGTGTTAGAAAAGCCCATGTAATTAGCCCATTATTTATTGTTTTCTTTCTTCTTTTCTTTTAGTCCCACATCATGTATAGGATCTCTTCTCTCTTTCTCTCTCCTATATATATGTATTCTCTCTTTGTATTTGGACACACAAGCAATACATACAAGTTTTGAGCTCCTTCAACAATTTTATATTTCCATGTTCCTCTTTTTCTTGGTTTCTTCTTTCTTTCCTAACGGAAATTCACATACTTTTTGGATTTGCATGTATCACAATACCATCTTTAAATTGTTTATTTGAAAATCTTTTTTCATCAATCTCTTCAAAGCATTTTTGTAAAGCACTGTGATGTACTTCTCATTAAAAAAAATTAACAGAACTATTTCCCTCATAATTACTTACGTAACTGCATTTTTTGTCTTGTTCTCTTTGATAACAGGACAAGAACAGAGATGTTATTGTGGCTTTCCCGGATGTTGAACCTTCTGTCATTTGGAAGGAAATGTCTAAATCTTCAAATTCTCAGCCTATCAGCAGACAAAGTTCACCCTTGCAAATTTCTAGCTCGTTCGACCACCCACATTTGTGGTATTCAACTACTGACGTGATACATGCCTTGGAACTTTTCCTCACGTATGGTGATGAAGTCTCTGAGAGCAGTACTTTCAGGTGATTTTCATTCATCCAGTTACCGAGAGTTTTTCAAATGATAAGCTCATGCACGCTAATTCTACTATAGTGTTGAGAATAGTCCCACATTGAAAAACTAATCTAGTATTTTGTATAGATTGTGGCCCCTCCATCTACCACTAATTGGTATTAGGTGGTTCTAACATTTAGCATATAGTATTTCTGCTGAGGCTGCTGTTTTATTGTTTATATCATTTTTCTTCTTTGGAAAAATCGTTTTATTTATGTTATACAAAGTTTATGAATTTTTAGTTATGTAAACAACCAAATCAATAACATAGTAGAGTTTAAAGTTATGTGAACTTCCTACCATCAGTGTGGTTTCTGTAAGTTAAAGACTGAGCAAAACCAATTGCTTCCTACCATCAACGTGGAATACATTAATGACAATGTTTCTCAGCTCACTGTGAAAATGGAATTTCTATTTGGTATTTGGTAACACTAGTGACACACACGGGTCCCTTCGTGCGCAATGTACGACGGTGATAATACCTGATCTTCACTCGAGCGATGACCCAGTATTTTTCTCGTCATACACTTGTTGAAATTGTTGAAATTGTAGTGAAGTGGAGCGAGCGGTCTGATTGGGCAGACCCTGGAGACCGCCGCCAGTCTAGTGGCTTGTTGTTGGCGGATAGCCGGTCTACGGCTAGGATGTTCTTCTCTCTTGCGGTCTGGTTCAGCAAGCACCCTGGGAGGTAATCGGGTAGTTAGCTTTGTCTAACCACGGCTGTTGCGGTCTGGATTGTGAGATTGCACAGTCCGTTGATGTTGTCAGGTTCTCTGGCTCGCGTAGATGCAGGCGGTTACCGCGGATAGAGGAGGCTAACCGCATAGTTCGCTCTGTTATGCCTGCGCGGCCTGGATCCAGAGATCGCTGGTTTGTTTTGACTTGGTCACGGTGTTGTGACAAGTCTGGTTGGTTGCCTAGTTCGTCGGGACTGCCTGGTTGCGCGGTCTGCTTCTGGAGTTTGTGGAGATCGGTAGTTCGACTAGGTATAAATATGGCTTTAGTCGCGGGTTGCAGTGTGTGCGGACTGGAAGCGTAGACCGCAGAACGGCGCGGACTGGTGGCTGAGTCCGGCAGTTTATGGAGAATAGCGCAGTCTGGTGTGATAATGGATCAGGACGCGTGGCTGGATTGCTAAGTCCACGCGGACTGGTGTTGTTGTTGTCTGCTCGGCTTGGCGAACTAATTGTTCTTTCCATCTATGCGAATAGATGTTTATCTATGACGGACTGACGTTGGTATCCGCACTTGTGCGGATATGTGGTGCTAACTGCTGGATGACGGACGGTTACCTTATTTCTATGGGTGGTGACCACACTCCCTCTGTCGCCTATAAATAGGGGTCCCCGGCTCGTCATATATAACGAGAACAGTGAGAACTTAACTCGCATTGATCTTGCGGTTACGGTTTTCTAACCGGCGTGACTAAGCAAAGTTGACTGTCTGTGCAGGCTGTGCGACTAGCACTTGGCGACTAGGAAACTAGTTGGAAGACTCAGTGTGGAACAGTTTGCGGTTTACAGTCAGCGGTATGCAGCTGGTCGCGGTCTCAGCGGCTTGAAGTCACTCTCTCCGGGTTGCGGTTAGTTCGAGCAGTTCGCCCGGTCTATCAGCTGGTTCTGTTCAGTTCATCAGCATTCAATAAAGGCAGTCCACGCGGCTTGGTTGCAGTTGGCGACTTGGCGGTTTCGGCGGACAGGGCTTGCGGCTTGTGCGGTATGTGCGATTACAGTCTTCAGACCGCGCGGTTTCTTCTTGCTTGTAATTTTTTCTGCTTTTATCTGGTACATTGTGAAATCATGTCTCACAATGTATGGCTCGCCTTGTAAAGAAGTTGTTGATAATTCCAAGTTTGAAACTTTTGTGCTTCTACTGCTACTGATTTCTACTTGACTTGGTCGTGATTGAGTGTTCCTGCGACCTTTCTTGACTTCCATCATAAAATTTTTACAGCACTATGTACGGTGAACCCTATGCATGGTCGCTAATATCTATAAACAGCCTACATCATTTGATTTTTTGTTAGCCGTATGTATAAAAAATCATGTGTTTCATCGGGGAGATTAAGGTTCCGTTTGGGAGGACTTTTTTTCACCGGTCAAGCGGTCATGACCGCATGAACCGGGACTTATTTAAGTCCCGGTTCATGCGGTCATGACCGCTTGACCGGTGAAAATAAGTCCTCCCAAATGGAGCCTAAGATTTAAGGAAACGGGTTTATTTGATGGCTTTATTTCAGGACTACGACCACCTTTTTTTAATATAGTACAGATGAGTATATTTCATCCTTTACAGCTAGCTGAGAAAATAGATTTATCATGTCAAAATTACAGCAAATTAAATACAAATCTCTGCATGAATCGAGACCTTGGATCTCAAAAGTACGTTTTGACCAGGTATGATCTTATTGACCTCACAAGACAAGCTTTAGCGAAGTACGGAAATGAAGTTTTCTTGAAGGTGATTGAAGCATACACATTAAATGATGTGAATGAAGTTGCTGCCTATAGCCAGCGATTCCTTGATATTGTCGAAGACCTGGACACGCTGTTGGCTTGCCATGAAGGATTCCTGCTTGGGCCTTGGTTAGAGAGTGCAAAGACACTCGCGAGAGATTTAGAGGAGGAGAAACAGGTAAAGATTATATATTCTTCAATGTTCCATTGTTACCGTTACTTTCAAATAATTGTTTATATTAGTATTTCTCATATTGATTATCTTATCTTTTATGAATAGTATGAATGGAATGCCAGAACCCAACTCACCATGTGGTTTGACAACACAGATGTTGAAGCTAGTTTACTTCGTGACTACGGTAAATTTACTACGATACCTACTTCTGTCTAATTATTGTTTGTGTATTGTCTTTAGAATTGTGTGATTACCAAGTGGTTTTTTTGTTCGCCTTTTTATTCGTAATGGATTATAACACAGCAAGCAAGAATAATCTCACGCACAACAACACAAGATATGTTGTTCGGCCAAAAACGATTTGTGTTCCAGAGACAAAGCTTGTTTCACTTTAATTAAATTAGGAGAGTGCAGAGATCTTCATACTTTAAAAAAAACTACAATCAACAAATCTATATTTAGGGTTTTATAAAGAACAAAATTACCTGGATACCTTTAATAAATAATTCGGGGAGAACTAAAATAGAAGACATGAACAACTCATCGTGAATCCTGTGTTTCGCCTAAATTCAGTCAACCCTTTTATATGGGGATGTTAAATCCAGGGCTTACCAAATGTTGGATTTAGATTTAATGGCACTAGCAGATTCCAGGATTTAGTAAATCCCTCTCCTATCCTCATTTATGCTATTGACAGTGTGAGTTGTTTTTCCTCTTCCCTTCCGAACTATCTCTATGACCTGTCCTAGCCTCGATTGATTCCAGCATCTCACTTCCTCTTCTGCATTAGCTCTGCCTACTCGGTAATGTGTATCCGATATGGAGCGGGGAACCTTTTCATATATATCCCTCAACTCACCATGTGGTACAGAGCTTCCAGTGAGAACTTGAATGGGTGGAGAGTAGAAAAAAGTTTCTTTTTGCTCCTCGTTTGGCATTCTTTTTTCTTTATTTACTTTTTCATAGAAACATGGTATTCTAATCACATTACTGTGGATGGCATTGTGGTTGTGGATGGAGAGGACTTGTGGATTAGTATTAATGTTGGAGACTTCAGTATTTTGGTTGGATTTTTTTCTTTGTAACAAAGAGTTTAGAACAACATTTAGCAAAGTTTCTCATGCAGAGGTTAGATTGATACTCACTGACCAGAACTCTGACTGGTAGTAACCTCCAGAGGAAGAACCTTCTTGGACAGAAATCTCCCCAAGCAATGGCGAGGTTATCAGTCATCAACGCCCCTATTAACAACACGATATCCGTGAATAATAATAACACATCAGAATAACCCAGACACCATGTCTGTAATATTTTTAGCATGGTCAAACGAGCATATGAGCACTCAAGCAAACCCTACGTGTTGCCCTAAAATTCCGGCAGATACACCCAAGGAACAGATGACTCGATGAAAACTTTCCCCTCCATAACTAAAAGGCTGAGCAAGGTATACACCCATGATAAGACTCTAATACAAGCATACGATCCCCCTTTATAACAACGGGGTGCGAATAAAAAAACACAGTCTGCAAATTTTAAAAACCAAAACAACATTGAAATAGAAATAATCAAGTAGATCAAGCATCGGCAGTCTCTTCTACGATCGGGAGGGGCTATTCACTATCACCGGTGGGGGAGAAAAAAAGTGGTCAATACAATTACAACTCCACACAATTCCAAAGTCTCTCTCACACACCAAAGAACCCTAACCCCTTTATATTTATATGGGAAATTAGGGCTAACACAAAAGACAAAATTACCCCCCTTCTCAAAATAGCAATCTCCACCTCATCTCTTATTTGGCACAAAACAAATATGAGATGACACAATAAACAACAACACCAAAACGGCTGCGCCAAAATGGCTGCCTACGTACTCCCCCACCCCCCCACCCCCCTCCCATGGGATCAAGCCATGCATAGTTCTTCAAAAGTGCCTCTTAAGGCACTCACCTCTGAGCTCGAACTTTCACCAATCCTTTGCAACATGTGAACCTTTGGACTGAAAGCACCTTCGTGAGCATGTCTGTTGGATTCTCCTTGGTATCAATCTTCTTCAAAAGAACCTCGTCTTTCTCGATCAAGTCTCGAACAAAATGGTACCTGACATCAATATGTTTGATACGAGCATGATGCATTGAATTGGACGCTAAGAAAATCGCGTTTTGACTGTCACAGAAGACAGTTAAAGTCTTATGCTCCTCACCCAGATCATCTAATAGGTCTTGCATCCATATGGCCTCCTTCATAGCTTCTGTCACTGCCATATATTCAGCCTCTGTTATAAATAGTCACTGTCGACTGCAGAGTCGACCTCCAACTCACTGGACCTCTTGCTAATGTGAATAAATATCTGGTCGTAGACCTGCGCCTTTCTATATCACCTGCATAGTCTGAATCAGTGTAGCCCATACAAAACCCAATACTGGACTGCGGTCTCTCGTACACTAAACCAACATCAATTGTACCCTTGAGATACCTCTGAATCCACTTAACTGCCTGTCAATGACCATGACCGGGATCATGCATGAATCTACTCACAACAGCTTGTGCAATATCTGGCCTTGTACAAACCATGAGATACATCAAACTGCTCACTGCACTAGCATACGAAACTAGCTTCATTCCATTCCTCTCTTGCTCGTCTTTAGGACACAAGTCATCACTCAATTGAAAATGCGCTGTCAATGGTAAAGTCACTGCCTTAGTAGTGTTATCAATCTCAA
Source organism: Platanthera zijinensis (assembly GCA_039513925.1). Lineage (NCBI taxonomy): Eukaryota > Viridiplantae > Streptophyta > Magnoliopsida > Asparagales > Orchidaceae > Platanthera > Platanthera zijinensis. The sequence goes on along the minus strand of CM077079.1, from coordinate 266,993,753 downwards.
ACCTCTTCAGCACCTTGTCAATATACGCTCTTTGAGTGAGCCAAACTTTTCCAGCTTTCGTGTCCCTGCAGATTTCCATCCCGAGAATTTTGCGAGTCTCACCTAACTCCTTCATCTCAAACTGCTTTGAGAGTTGCCTCTTCATTTTATCAATCTCTGTCTGACTTGAAGCGGCAATCAACATATCATCAACATACAATAAAAGATAGATGAACTCACCAGTAGTCAATTTCTTAAAATATGCATAGTGATCATAATGACTCCGTGTGTACTTCTGTCCCAGCATAAACTGATCGAACTTTCTGTACCACCGTCTCGGAGACTTCTTCAAATCATAAAGCGACTTGTCCAATTTGCACACCAAGTCACTTTGTGCCTCATATCCTGGTGGCTGCTTCATATAGATCCCCTGCAAATCTCCATGCAAAAAATGCAGTCTTCACATCAAGCTGCTCCAAAATCAGACTATACTGCGCTACTAAGGCTAAGAGAACACGGATCGACGGATGCTTGACAACTGGGGAAAACACCTCGTCATAATCAATACCTTCACGCTGAGCAAAGTCTTTGACCACCAATCTTGCCTTGTAACGCACATCAACAGCTCCATAAGATCCTTCTTTCTTCGCATACACTCATTTGCACCCAATTGTTTTTCTACCTGGAGGTAACTTCACTAATTTCCATATAGCATTTTTCTTTAGAGAAGTTATCTCTTCATTCATCACATCTCTCCAAAAATCTGTTTCAGGACTCTCTGCAGCCTCCTTGAAGTGACAAGGGATTTCAGTCTCAGATGCTAAAAGTGCAAATGCAATGTAGTCCCTCAACCAAGCTGGTTTCGGGACATTCTACCTCCTGGTCCGACTCCTAGTAATAGAAACCTGAACATGACTCCCTGCCTCTACTTCCTCCACCTCCTGATCGTCAGTACCTGGTATCTCATCAGTAGTCTCATCATATACCTCATCAGGTGTGAGGGGAATTGGTGGAACAAATAGAGTCACATCAAACTCCTTCTGAATAGTAGTGATCGACTTTGAACTCTCCACCTGCTCTGAGTCCCGAGGCTTCAGCAAACTCGCCTCGTCAAATGTAACATCCCTGCTAATAATAATCTTCCTTTCTGCCTGATCATATAGTTTGTAGCATTTGACTCCACTCTTGAAGCCAATGAAGATTGCTTTCTTTGCCCGTGGTTCCAACTTATCGTTTTTCACGTGATAATAAGCTGGACACTCAAATACTTTCATGTGTACATAATCTCTAGCAGGATGCCCCGACCACATCTCTTTTGGTGTCTTCTTCCCAATAACTGCAAAAAGTAAACGGTTCACTAAGTGGCAAGCATAATCAATAGCCTCGGCCCAAAAAATCCTGCCTAACCCAGCATTAGACAACATGCATCGAACCTTCTCCACCAAAGTCTGGTTCATGCGCTCTGTCACCCCGTTCTGTTGTGGTGTCTCCCTGTCTGTGAAGTGATGCTCTATACCTGATCTCTGACACTCTTGCAAGAACGCTTTCAATGTGTATTCGCCTTCATTGTCTTATCTGATACATCGAATTTTTTTGTCAGTCTGGTTCTCAATCCACTTCTTTCAAGTCACAAATATTCTCAGAACTTCGCTCTTATTCTTCATGGTGTACACCCAAACATATCTGGAATAATCATCAATGAAGGAGACAAAGTATTTTCGCCCGGTATAAGATTTCGCCTTCGTCGGGCCCCAAACATCTGTGTGAACATAATCTAAAATACCTTTCGTACTGTGGACGGCAGTGCCAAAAGATACTCGCGTCTTCTTGTCAATCATTCAATGCTCGCAAAAATCCAATTTGCAGTTTTTTGCACCCTTAATCAATCCTTGTCTTGATAAAGCCTGGAGGGAAGCCTCTCCACCATGAGCCAATCTCATATGCCATAAAATATTAGCATCCAAAGAATCATCAGCAACGGCCACTGTCCCGGTAACTGTATTTCCCTGAAGGTAATATAGATTGTGGTGTCGAACTCCTCTCATGAAAACCAAAGCTCCGCGACTGATCTTCAGAACTCCTTCCTCGATTACTATCTTGTATCCCTTGGCTTCTAAAGCCCCAACAGACAGCAAATTCTTCCTGATATCCGGAACATGTCTGACCTCTGTCAACTCTCTCACTGCTCCATCATGCATCCGAACCAGAATACTCTCAACACCAATAGTACGACAAGTCTTATCATTGTCCATAGAAACAGCACCAGTATCCAGAGACTTGTAAGTACAAAACCACTTCCGTTTGGGACAAATGTGATAGGTAACACCCGTGTCCAGAATCCAGCATGAATCATCAGTAAGTAAACACTGTGGGGTAACAGAAAGAGAAACATCAGACTCACCACCACTAGTAATCTCCTGAGTAATATGGCTTTCGCCTCTGAGGAAAGCCTCTTATTTTTCTCCTTTAACTTGGGGCAATCCTTCTTCCAGTGACCCGTCTCCAAACAGAATTCACATTGATTGCGCTCAAGACTACGACCACGTGAATTACCATGCTTCTGAGTACTGTTATTGGTCTTCTTGTGCCAGTTCTTCTTTTCATATCTGCCTCGATGAGACACAAGTGCTTCAGCCGACTCCGTCTTCGACAACTCTTTATCTCTTCGACGGAACTTATGTTTCAACAATGTCGTAGACACTTCACTATACTTTAAGACCTCCTTTCCATGAATGAGAGACATCGTAAAGTTCTCATATTCATCTGGAAGTGAATTCAATAGGAGTGTCTTGTTTTCATCGCCAACATCCTCGTCCAAATTCAACAGATCTGCTAATAGCTTCGTGAACTCACTCAAATGTTCATCAATCGATACTCCATGTCTCATCTGAAACCGATACAATCGACGCTTCATGTAGAGACGATTCTCCATGTTCTTGGTAAGATATTTATTCTCCAACGTGCTCCAAAGGTTTCCCGCACACGTCTCCAACATAACTCTGTATTTGATCTCCTGAGTCAAACAATTTCTAATCAACCCGCAAGCACTCCGGTTCATCTTCAACTAAGCTTTTTCAGTCATCCCATCAGGACATTCATCACCATCAAGAACGCCGTCCAAATTAAGAGAGCACAACACATCCTTCAGCTCGCACCGCCACATGCCAAAGTTGCCCTTTCCGTCAAATTTAGTAACATCAATTTTGACCGGATGCAAACCCGTATGATGAATCGTAGATTCTACTGCCCACGAGGATGAAGAAACGACATCGGAGTCTCCCATTTTTCCGGTTGATTACAACAATATTAACACGGAAACCAAAACACTACAATGCAACAAAATATATTTTTTGTTAGTTAATACAAAACAAAACAAAAAAAATATTTGTTACCTCTTTTGGATCACGACTCCAAGCACAATCAGAACTAGAACGAGAGATACAAGACTTGCTTTCTCTCACATCGCACACCTCTGCAACCAAAGAGATCTAGTTTCCTCCGCAACCAAGAAAATTCGCAGGCAAAACAATGATCTCTCGCGTCACACCTCCACACAAAAATGCAGCCCTTCCTTTTTTTGGGTATGGCTGTCTCTTGTATCTCCGGAGGAGAACTAAAAAACGAAGCCCAAAATTTTTCTTTTGTTAGCTGTGCCGCCCAGAGAGAGCCAATTTTTTTTGTTTCCGTTTCACGGGCTGCCTTGCCCAAGAAGAAAAGTCACTAGGAAATCCTTTTTTTTAAACAATGCCTTCTGTATACCCGTGAGAGGGAGTCCAAAAAAAATTTCCTTCCTTTAATATGTCAACACTGCTGTGATTTGAAAGGAATAAAGGAAAAACTATTTCCTTTTTTTTGAGTTGGTCGACTCTGCCTAGAAACGGAAAAAGGCAAAAAATGGCACTTTTTCTTAATTCTGAAACGGCTCCCTATAGATCTGCGCCGCCCAGCCTGGCACCAAGCCTCCCCGGCCTCTTACGCACCGAACCAGGAACGTCGCCCTGGTCTTTATTTTCCAAGCGCCTTCTTCCTGCGAAGCAAATGCCCGGATCTACAAGGCCGCCTCCGCCAAACGAAAAATGATCCAAACTACAGCGGCCCTCTTCCGGTTGAGAATCCACGAACCACGTCTCCTCCAAACAAAAATCGCACCGGAACCTGCCTCTAATACCACTTGTTGTGCGAAACGATGCGGAGAAACCAAAATCACACAGCCAAACATAATAAACACGATGTGATTTATGTGGTTCGGCGTGAAACGTCTACGTCCACGGGGAGGGGTTGTTCACTATCTCCGGTGGTGGAGAAAAGAAGAGGCCAATACAATTACAATTCCACACAACTCCAAAGTCTCTCTCACACACCAAAGAACCCTAACCCCTTTATATTTATAGGAGAAATTAGGGCTAACACAAAGGAAAAAATTACCCCCATTCTCAAAATAACATAAACTTGCCAGGGCGTCTCGTCGTCGTGCGCGATTGTAACAATGCCACCTGGATTCCAAACCACACACCCCACTCCAGCCCAACCCAAGCTCTACTTAACAGCACCACCGAAGTTAATCTTAGCCCAACCATCCCATGCGGGTTCCCAAAAAACGGGTGTAACGGTGGGACGACGAACAGGCAGCCCCAGAGACACGCAATTAAGTCAATTTTCCCACAACCATAAAATCGCCTCCACCGTCCTCAAACAGATCCTCATAGAATGTGCACAAAAGCTTCCACATTCGTTAAAATCTCCAGATCCTCCGATCTGATTCTATTGAACTCTACTTTGCACAAACAAATCCTAAATATGTTTTCATCTTCTTTTTTTAAGGAAACAAATACTGGAGTGGGCTCCTGTATGATTATTACAAGCCCCGAGCCGCAATATACTTCAAATACCTGCGGCAAAGCCTGGCGGAAAGAAAAAGTTTCCCCCTTCAAGAATGGAGGAGAGAATGGATCAGCCTCACAAACAATTGGCAGAGCAGCAGGAAACTTTTCGCCACGGCTCCCTCCGGTGACGCTATCGCTATTTCGAGAAAGCTGTTTTCCAAGTATCTCGCAAATTCTACCGCCGCGTTCCACTGCTCTGAATCATGGAGGTGATCAAGTCTCAGTCAATTGGTTCAAGAGAGCTTTCTTCTACACCACAGGGCCAAATAAATGATTCATAAATCCTATATTTATGGAAGCAAATTTTAAATTTTTATTGGTGCAGCTGCTGCAAGTTGGTTCTTTTTAGATTTTTTTTTTTAAAAACAAGATATTTCAAGTATATTGCTCTTTGTTTGCGTGTTACTGAAAAGGCGAAAAATAGGTGGGTTTTGCCTGGAGATTGCTTCAGAGAGAACAAGTCCTATGTTTAAAGATAACCTCCTGCTAAGAAAATTTTAAATTTTTATGTGGTCTTGTGTATACCTTAAGGTTTAAAATCAAGCTAAAAATGATCTTCAGCTAAGCTCATCGGGAGGTGACCATATCTCTTCTTGTGACTATGTTTGATGTGGGCGACTAGCACGGATTCATCGAGTCTTCAACCCATTAAGTTGTGGCTCAAAGGCTCGAGGACATTTGGGTGCAGTGGTCCAGATCTTACAAGGATAAAATACAAGCTGAAGTTGACTTAAGGCTCTGTTTGGGAGGACTTATTTTCAGCGGTCAAGCGGTTACGACCGCATGTACCGGACCTTAATTAAGGCCCGGTACATGCGGTCGTAACCGCTTGACCGCTGAAAATAAGTCCCCCCAAACGAAGTCTTGATCTCCTCCTTTGCCCTTATGCTGAGTACGAATCGATTCGGGCCGGTTCGTCGAGCCTTCAATGGGTTACTGTATATATATAATTTACTAGGAAAAATATAAAGATGTGGATGTATATGTCCTAAATTGATTTAAAATGTTTTGAGCAGATTTTATTTTGGGATCATTCCACTAATTAAATAAAATAAAATTGAACACCAAAGTTTGGAGTTTATAATGATTACCATCATCATACCATTTTATTTAGGCTGGGTTACTGTAAAGATTAAATAGTAGTAACTAGAAATTGAAATTATTTTATTGTTTGAAAAAAAATGTATTAAATTCTTATAAAAAATATTATTTTAAATCTCGTTTGGCGCGGCGTGAGGATACGTGGCTGTCGTTGGAACTATAGGTGGGAGGCTGCCTATCCAAACTGAGCTTTTTTTTCTCCCTTTTTCATGGAGCGGTGGGAGTAGGCGCAGTAGACGTCGTCGTTGTTCATTTGTTTATCCGTCGTGCGGCGGCGTTTGTCGCAAACGGAGGGGGAAAATACTGTGCCAAACGAGGCCTAAAGCTTTTTGAGTATGAGAGAGATGATGATAAGAAATATAATTTGTTATATGATGTTTGGTGCAACAAGGTTTACCGTGAGCAATGTGAATATGGATGTCATTAGAATCTTGAGGTTGAACATCATGGGACTTGCAGAGTACCTTTTTTGTGTCTTGAGGTTTGTGAGAGTATGTATGCAGAGGGGAGGCAGTGGCCACGAAGGAGGGTTTAAAGTAGGGGATATAGACTGGGATGTTTATGAAGAAACAATGAGAGGAAGAGGAATGTTAGTGGTCTTGTCATAAGTATAGCTCATCTCCCCCTAATAAGGACCAAAGTAAGACTACCCCATATGAAAAGTAACATCCACTGTGCAAAAGAAGCGATGTAAAGGTGGAAGAGTACCCAACAAAGATACATTTAAGCGAACAGGCATCCAATTTTTCACGATCTAATGGTGATAAAAATTTACAATTATATTAAAGTATCATTGGAGCATGATTTTTCATATGCAAAGTATTGAGCAATGTTAAAAGAGTGTTCTTATTAGACTATTATGGTCGCGGCATTATAATTATCAGTCAAACATGGGGGATGGGATCTTAGAATAAAACTCTTTACATTTGAGTCTTTATCATAAATTAGAGACTTGGTTGAGGAAAATGAAATTATAACTCTCTATGAGAAGTTGTTTGCTACGCAATTTTTAGACTTTGGGACGTCAAATCTGACTTGAGCATAATATGCTAGGCATGAAATGACTTTTTTGAAACATATCCTCTGCATTTTAAGTTTTTGAGGGTTCTTCTACTCGATATGACATCTGCTTCAAAAATGGATTATGACTTTCTATTTGAGGCCTCAAATGGAGGTCCGTTTTATGGCGTGGAAGCATTCTCACTTGATCTAATGGTGCATAATTTTTTTATTAAAAAAAGATTATAAAAGAAAGGGATTATTGAACCCATTGGAACAGCTAGAAATAGATCTGGACTATAAAATTGATACTATCTATTTCACTTCAAAAATAACTTCAAGCCGCCCTCTATAAATCTATAAATATTGAGTATCTAGTCCTGTGTGAAAAAAAAAACTTGTGATTTTTATGAGAATTAATAAGTTGTCATCATTTTTCATTTTCCAAGTATTTGGCATTACTTATATCTTATTTATCTAATTATTCATTTTATAAGCTTGAATAAATCAACATTTGCTCCTCTATTTCCCTTTTTTTCTAACAATGACACTTACACAAAAACACCTCTCCTTTTTCAATTTGTTCCTAGGCAACTTTTATTGTGATATGAATGATGAAAACACTACAGCAAGATTATTAGAAAATAAAATTTTTTATTAATATTATTTAATGAAAGATAGCAAAAGTAGTCTTAAAAAAACAAAAGTAATTGATTATTTTTATGCTTTTAAGGTGTCCAATGTTCATCCTCTTTCCTATTTCAATGTTACAAATGGTTGGAGACTGTTTGTGTCAACTAGATTAATAAGAATGTGTCATAGGTGATACTTTTAATGACGATTGGAGATGCGAACGAGTCGATTTTATCGAAAAATGGAAGCTTGAGTTTTTTTGAGCTCGAGCTTGCTTATTTGGCTTGAGTTCGAGCTAGGCTGGACAGCCTGGACCTCATCAAGTTCATCTCGAGCTCGCGGGCTCAAGAAGAGCTCGAGCGCACGATCTCAGCATGTCCTACACCTTAAATTACATATTTTATATTAAATTATTTATAATTATATGTTGCCCAAAATATTTTTTAATTTATATGCAAAATCTCATCAAAAAATGGAAGCTCGAGTTTTTTTGAACTCGAGCTTGCTTTGTTTAGCTTGAGTTCAAGCTCGGCTGGACCGCATCAAGTTCATCCGGAGATCGCGAGCTCAAGAAGAGCTTGAGCTCACCTTCTCAAGATGTCCTACACCTTAAATTACATATTTTATATTAAATTATTTATAATTATATGTTGCCCAAAATATTTTTAATATATATTTAAAATCTAAAAAACTAAATATCTGTATATTAGTTATTTAACAATATATTAAAATTTATTATTTCTAAACTAAAGCTAGTGAGCTCGGCTCAAGCTCATTAGACAAGAGCTCAAGATGAGTTTTTTTTCAAGCCGGTTGGGCGAGCTATCGAGCCAGCTTAACTCAAATTGCACCCCTAATGATAAAATTAATCTTATGCATGGTTTGTTGATACTAGCTAATCATTTAGATTATACTAATAAGATTCACAAGTCTATTTATGGACTACTATATTCTCAAAAAATGACTCAACTCAATATGTGTGTGCGCCCATGTGTACGTGCGACGTGCGCGCGCATTTGTGATTCATAAATTTCCCTTATAACCGTCTAAACAATGAATCGATAATGTTGATATAGGAAAAGAAGGTGTGAGATATAAAGAGATCGGCAAATGAAAAGAACTGAGAAAGCAAGATCGATCCCCTCTGACGGCCTCTGCATAAAAAGAGGTCGACAAATGTTGTATATGTGCGTGCATGCGTACTCACGTGCATGCGCACTCTCGTGCATGCGTGTTATAATCATCTAAACAATGAAAGCCACCACTAGCTTTTCCTTTACTTTTGAGCTTTTGGTTGATGGAATTTTTTCCAAAACTTTGTATCGTGCATGACACGGACCTAGTGCAGGCCTTTAAATATTTAAATTTATAATTTTGAGAAGTATATGAAGAGATAATTAAGGCAAATTTGAGGGTGGGTTGATATTAAAATCTTGATAAAATTTACAACTTTCATGTTGATCATTTTTTCAAATGAAACATTTGGAGCTCAAAATTCAAAAATGCAAAAATTACAAAAAAAAATAAAATTGATTTGCTAGTTTTATCGAGCCGGATTGCATCGAGCCTATTGGATAGGTGGTCGATTTGCTCTCTCGACTTGTCCATTGTCTTTCTGAAAAAAAACCATAGATTCCCGGAATTTAGCATCTAAACGCTCGAGGGTCTCTTTATATCTTATAAATTGGGGTACAAATAGTCTATCGGGATATAAATATAATTTTAAGATGTACAAATATCTATGGATTCTAAATAGCCATTTAAGATGTACAAATATCAGCACCCAAAGTTTATTATGACCAATAAGTATATATTCGATTTTTTAGTTATAAAAATACAACATATTATAAGAAAAGCAGCATTTCGAAAAACATTTGGGGTCCGTTCAGTTCGTCGGAAATGGCCGCGTCGTTTTGATTTTCGTTTAAATAAATTATTTCTGTCGTTTGGATAGAGGTAATTATAGGCGGAATTGGTTTTGGGCAAAACCTGGGTTTTCGTTTTTTATCTATTCCTATTTTTTTACCTAGAAAGATAGTTTTTGGGCGGAAGAAATGAAACCTGGGCCATCAATCCCTGCTCGGCCATCTGTAATTGGTACTATACCCTCCTAGCTCCAACACCGCCGATAGGCCCTCCAACGAATCTGGAGCGCCCGAATCCTCCAATTAGGTTACGCTCTTCCCCTTCCTCTTCCTCTTATTCTTCTACTTCTTTAATCCATGTTGCTCTCTGTAATTGGTACTATACCTGGTACTCCTAGCTCCAACACACTAAAATTGCTCCCTCCCACGACTGTTGCCGTCTAGGCCGCTTCCTTCCACGATTTGTTCGCTCTTCTCTCCGTGTAATCCTCCTGGGGCGAGTGCGAAGTGGATGCCAGCGACGGAATGGTGATTGGATTGATGCCCTAGATTTGAATTCCAACTAACCCAGATTTTGAAACCGCCGAACGTGTTAAATGGACTTCGGTTCATTTTCGATTCCATCTGATTTTGATTTTGACGAATTCTAATTCCCTAAAATCAAAACTCTCCTACCGAACGAACCCTTGAGAGGTTTTTTTTTTATCTTCCACCCTTTTTAAAAAAAAAAGAGAGGAGCAATAATAAATGAGCAGTATTTTTACTTGACTATGTGCACACGTAAAAAATTCTTAAACACCTATTAAGATCCAATTCTACCATCATCCAAAAAATGTATACATGCGGGCCAAATGTGATGTGCACGTAACATTGCTCTAATAAATCGGGCGAAAACCCGTGTTTTTCAATTTCTAATGCATGATCACATATGTTTGAAGTTGGGTCATTAACTTCGAAGAAAAATGATGTCTACATTAAAATCTACGAGGCTCAAAATGAAATTAGAGATGAAAAACATAAGCATTGGAATTTCACTCTTCTAGTTCCCGGCTGATCCCACCACTCCATTGTTTTAATATTTTTGCGAACAGGAGTATTGGTGAGAAAATATCATGACTCCGAATCGCGGGATTTCCATGATTTTATCTTGAAGGCGATTTAAACCGCGGGATGTTTTTTTTGTTTGGTTAGGCCGGTGGATTAAAAATTTGTGGTGTGCAGGTCTCAAAAGTCAAAACACCACGCTAATTAAACAGAGTCTTAGGCTTGGTTTGGCACAACGGCAACGGTCATGAACGCGGTGGTTATGAACTATTGTTTTGATTCGATCAAAATAGTTTAATATTTGTAGTGGGACCTGATTTAGGGAAAACAATATTTTCAAGGTATCAATTAGAGAGTGATGATGGCTAACTGTGTTGCGGTCTAATTCGACGTCCCGGTCGGACCGGAATAATCTGGACCGTCTTAGCTCTCGGAACGGTCGAGCGCGCACACAGTCAATGTAGTAGATCGATCGTACACACTAAGTTTTAACGTGGAAAAATCCCTCAACCGGGTAAAAAATCACGTGACCGGATCTGTGCCGGTCAAAGTCCACTTTTTCCTTGTTGTTACAACTTGTTCGCCGAATCGAGGGCGACAGGCCGCCTCTCATTACAATTTTGGGTGTGAGAGAATACTTAGCACACGGCGGACGACAGGCCGTCGCGCCTGCAGTTTGTTACAAATTGCACTTTACAACGGTGGGCTTCACTGGGCGTTCTACTGGCTCTTAACGTGGGAACGGAGCACTTGAGTTTGCGGTTGCGAAAGTCACTTGGAAACAGAGCGATTGGGCTTCGTCAGGTGGCTTGAACGTGGCTCGTACGTGGCTCGGGTGTGACTTGAGTGCGACCCGAATGCTGCTCGTAGGAGAAATTTGGCAAAACTTCGACCTGAGGAAGAAGAAGACTGGGAGAAAAAAAGTGAGAAATGAGGAGGCATGGAGCTCCTTTTATAGCCTCCAGGAGATGGTTATGGTGGTTACGCGGCTATCCGCACACCATAACCACCCTTATAAATATTTTTGCTATAGTTTAGAAGTGCGCATTATGACAATTAATCAGGCTATTTGCACCATAATTAAATTAATAATAAAGTACTCCCACTAACCCGGCGGTTAGTGGGTGGTTACACGTGAATCAGACGGCGGGGAATGCCCCCAAATGATCAGGCGGCGGGGACGGGCTCCTACGGGCGGGCGGCGAACTTGTCGCCGATCTCGCAGGTGAGGGGGGACCGTCGTCGGTGGCCGAGGAGGGGCGGCCGGCTCTGCCACTCCCTCAGTCGCGCGTCGGCGGACGAGGAAGAGCGGCCGCTTTCTCGGCTGCGCGCCGGCGGCCGAGGACGAGCGGCTCGCGCGGCCGCTCGCTCGGCCGCGGCCAACGGCCGAGGGAGAGCGGCTCGCGCGGCCTCCCTCTTGGTCGCGGCCAGCGGCCGAGGGAGAGTGGCCCGCGCGGCCGCCCTCTTGACCGCGGCCAGCGGCCGAGGGAGAGCGACCCACGTGACTGCTCTCTCGGTCGCGGCCGGCGGCCGAGGGGGAGCGGCTCGCAAGGCTGCTCACTCGGCTACGGCCAGCGGCCGAGGGGGAGCAGTCGCTCACTCGACCGCGACCAGCGGCGGAGGGGGCGGCCACTGGAGCCGCTCCCTCGGCCGCACGCGGCCGGCCGAGGGGGAGCGGTCGGCGCGGCCGGTCGAGGGTGAGCGGACGGCGCGGCAGGTCGAGGGGTAGCGATTGGCGCGGCCGGCCGAGGGGGAGCGGTCGGCACAGCCGCTCCCTCGGCCGCTCCTTCGGCCATGCCCCGGTGGCCGAGGGGGAGCGGTCGCTCCCTCGGGCGCGCCTCGGCGGTCGTGGAGGAGCGGTCGACTCAGCCTCTCCCTCAGCCGCATGCCGGCGGCTGAGGGGACTGCTGCCGGCAGTAAGACGAGGGGGTGGTCGCCGTCCTGGGATGAGGTCGGCCACCCGACGCCGACGAGGCGACATCCTTGGCAGTTCTGTCATTACGCGTGTGATGGGATCGATGCGCGAGGGGATCGGACGGGGCGATCTCGAGTGGGGTCAAACTCATGATCTCACCACTTTTGGGGGAGATCATGGGTGTAACTTCCCACAAACAATCAGACCCCTAGGAAGTTTTTTTCATGACTAGGTCATGACAAAGCTCGAAGAAGACCAAGAGGACCATGAGTGCATAGGTAAATAGGTGAAATCACCTTGGTCTGCAAATAGCAATTTCTGCTCACCTAGTCTAGGGTTTGGCTTTTGGGTCTCAACTTGACTACTTGATCCCACCATACCACTTTCAATCTTATAAGGGCCCTTTAGTGCCCTAACAACCCATTTGGGGTCAACCAAAGCGGTGGAATTTACTAGAGTCAACCATAACCCTAGTTAGGTCAAATTGCATTAATTTGACCTAAGTAGATTACACCAAGTCACAGATGACTTGGGTTATGGCAAGGGACTCAAAACACATAGTTGACCAGTCAACCCACTCAATTGACCAAGTCAACTCCCCAAGTCAACTTTGGTGAAACCAAGCCCAAGGAAGGTTAAGCCCAAAAATCCAATCCAATTAGGCTAGGCCCAATTATGATGGCCCACTAGCTACAACAAGTGGAAATTACCTAGAATGCCACTAAAATTCTAGGTGGGGTAACTAGGAGAGAGAAAGTGGGAGTTTCATTCAAGAGGACCATGAGTGCACGAGGATCACTCGCGGCTTAGTTTGCACGAGGATCACTCGCGAATTTAATTTGCACGGGGATCACTCGCGGCTTAATTTGCACGAGGATCACTCGCGGCTTTAATTTGCACGGGGATCACTCGCGGCTTAATTTGCACGAGGATCACTCGCGACTTTAATTTGCACGGGGATCACTCGCGGCTTTAATTTGCACGAGGATCACTCGCGGCTTAATTTGCACGAGGATCACTCGCGGCTTTAATTTGCACGAGGATCAATCGCGGCTTTAATTTGCACGAGGATCACTCGCGGCTTTAATTTGCACGAGGATCACTCGCGGCTTAATTTGCACGATGATCACTCGCGGCTTTAATTTGCACGAGGATCACTCGCGGCTGGGTTTGGAATTAGTGAGGCTCTACTAAAAGAAACACAATTCTATATAGAGAATAGTTTACACAAGTTCAGGCACGCGGTTTCTACAATAGTTAGTTGGGGAACAACAATTGAGTACAAAATTGTGAGTAAAAGGTTATGATTTAGAGGAAAAAGCGGTGGGAGCGGGTTTGGAAGACGTCCAAGAGTAATTGTTGAAGTATCGCGGTGTGATCAGAGTCAGCCTGGATGACAAGGAACTGCACATCATAAGTTGCTTGCTCGGGCTCTTTTCCCATAGTGACGGGGAGGATGATGGTGTCTATGACTAGTACCGAAGTGCCCCCCAGGATGCGCACGTTAGCAGATTCTAGCTTGAGGCAGCCAGCGGTTAGTTTGAGCTTGAGTAGTGTTGATAAAAACATTACGTACACTGTAATCCCTTCGTCCACCAAGACTTGGTTTAGCTTGGTTGGCAGCTTGTCGATGCCGATGGTTATGCTTCTTGTGTTCTGACCAGAGGTTGTTTCTCTTTTGATAGGAATTGATTGACTGCCCCTAGGCTAGCGAGTCACTGAATTTCTTCCTTCAGTTGATTGCATTCGTCAGTGTTGTGGCCTGACACTTGGTGGTATTGGCAGTATTTCGATGAATTTCCTCGACCTCGGACGATCAACCTGGGCTTATGCAGTGTTAGGTGATTGCGAATTGCTTGGTAAATCTCGTCTTGAGGGGCATTCAGTGGCGCGAATTCCTGACGTCGGCATGACTCCTTTATTTGGCATGTATTTTTGTGTCGGTTGCAGTTCTTTTTAGCCTCCTGGTGCGGTTTGCTTTCTGTTTCCTCTTCCGAGGTCTGTGATCCGTCGTGTTTCTGATGTCTCCATCGTATTGTGGATCACCAAGGTAGTGATCATGCGTGTCTTGGGTTAGCGTTGCCGGAGTGTGGGAGCTACTGAAGCTTGAGAACACCTTTTCTATGTCGTATTCCTTGTATGGGGGTGACTTGGTTATGGCAGAGCGGTCTCCTGGTGGTGATGAGTCAGCTTGCAAGAATGGCGGTGTGGAGGACGGCTTTACTTCTTGAAAAATGACGAGCATCATCGCTTGGAGTTTGTTGATTTGTGTGGCGTGTTTGGCGAATATGCCTTCGAGCTTGCCTATGACTGCTACTTTGTCAATTTTATCCATGTGGGAGGGGGCTGACTCAATGCGCCCCTCGGGGACTGGTCCTTCGATGGTTCGGGCGTTTCTCCTTGCTATTGTCCTTAATCTCAAGTACCACTGTGCAGGGGGAACAATCTTTTGAGGGTGTTGGGAACTTTATTCCCACAGACGACGCTAAATTGTTGCGGTCTTACTCGACGTCCCGGTCGAATCGGAATAACCGGACCGCCTTAACTCTCAGAACAGTCAAGTGCGCACACAATCAATATAGTAGATTGATCGTACACACGAAGTTTTAACGTGAAAAAACCCCTCAACCGGGTAAAAAACCACGTGATCAGATCTGTGTTGGTCAAAGTCTATTATTTCCATGTTGTTACAACTTTTTCATCAAATCGAAAGTGACAGACCGCCTCTCGTTGCAATTTTTGGGTGTGAGAATACTTAGCACACGGCGGACGATAAGCGCCTGTAGTTTGTTACAACTTGCACTTTACGACAGTGGGCTTCACTGGGTGTTCTGCTGGCGCTGAACATGGGAGTGGAGCACTTGAGTTTGCGGTTGCGAAGGTCACTTGGAAACTGAGCGATTGGGCTTCGTCAGGTAGCTTGAACGTGGCTCGAGTGCGGCTTGAGTGCGGCTCGAACGCTGCTCGTAGGAGAAATTTGGCAAAGCTTCGACCTGAGGAAGAAGAAAGTTGTGAGGAAAAAAGTGAGAAATGAGGAGGCATGAGGCTCCTTTTATAGCCTCTAGGAGGTGGTTATGGTGGTTGCGCGGCTATCCGCACATCATAACCACCCTTATAAATATTTTTGTTATAGTTTAGGGTGCCCATTATGACAATTAATCCCGCTATTTGCACCCTAATTAAATTAATAATAAAGTTCTCTCACTAACTCGGAGGTTAGTCGGTGGTTACACGTGAATCGGACGGCGGGGAATGCCCCCAAACGATCGGACGGCGGGGACGGGCTCCTATGGGCGGCCGACGAACTTGCCCCCGATCTCGTCGGAGAGGGAGGGACCGTCGGTGACGGCCGAGGAGGGGCGGCCGGCTCGGCCGCTCCCTCGATCGCGCGTCAGCGGCCGGGGTGGGCGCAGCCTTGGCCGCGCGCGGCCGAGGAAGAGCGGCTCGCGCGACCGCTCTCTCGGTCGCGGCCCGCGCGACCGCTCTCCCGGCCGCGGCCCGCGCGACCTCTCTCTCGCCCGCGGCCCGTGCGGCCGCTCTCTCAGCCGCGGCCGCGACCGAGGGAGAGCCGCCCGCGCGGCCGCCCCTCAGCCGCGGTCGGCGACCGAGGGAGAGCGGCCGCGCGCTCGGCCGCGGCCGGCGGCCGAGGGGGGCCGCCGGGGCCGCTCCCTCGGCCGCGCGCGGCCGGCCAAGTGGGAGCGGTCGGCGCGGCCGCTCCCTCGATCGCGCCTCGACGGCCGAGGAGGAGCGGTCGACCGCTCCCTCGGCCGCGTGTCGGCGGCCGAGGGGACGGCTAGCAGCAGCGAGAGGAGGGGGTGGCTATCGTCCGGGGATGATGTCGGCCACCCGACGCCTGCGAGGCGGCGTTCGTGGCAGTTGTCATTACGCGTGATGAGATTGGTGTGCGGGGGGATCGGACGCGACGATCGCGCGTGTAGTCAAACCAATAATCCCACCACTTTTGGGTGGAGATCATGGGGGTGTGGCTATGTGCACTCCAATCCTTTTTATAAGGGATCTCATCCCCATCAAACTGCATTCAGCAAATTCAAGCTTCTTCCAATTTCTGACAAAATGGATCCATTTTTTACGAAATGGAGAAGATTCATTTCACGATAATGATAGAATGTTTTTTGATCTGACGGATTTTTCAATTCTAAGTCTTTTATATTTTTTTAATCAAAAAATCTCCATATATCTTTTGATCTTATCTTAAATGATGAAATAAATCCTCTCGAAACGATAGGATCTGGATCCCTAGAATATACTCTCGGTCAAATGTGGAAGGTGGTCATTGTCTGCCTATCTACTTGGCGCCATTTAGCTTTGTCAAAGCTCCAGATTCTTCTAGAATCCAAGGCTTTGAGTGGGGCCGTGCTGTAGGACGTCTAATCAGACTTAAAGCTGTCTTGAAGCCAACGGGTCGGACCGGTGAATCGGGCCAGATTTGAGTCGATGTTGCGTTTATCCAACCATTTTTTTTATATTTTCCTGAAAAATTGAATGAAACAAGAAATTTTTGTCAATAGAAAATAATCAAAATATTGCTTTTCCATTTGGGCAGCCCCCATGCAGAAAGCATTCCCATTCAATGATAGTTTTGTATTTGGGTTCGTCATCCTGGCATAAAGGAAGGTGCGTGTGTGATCTGATCGTACGATTTTTGATCAACTTGTGAGTGAAGTATGTGATTTAAAAAATAGAAAAAAAAATGAAATCTAGCCGGATTTTAAAAAACAAATATTTGTCTGGATTTTCTTTAAAAAAATATTTTTATAGAAAAATAAGATCTTAAATTAAAGATAAAAAATTTATGATTAAGATTTTATAATTTCTTTTAGAAAAAAATAATTTTTGATAGGTTTATAATTAATTTTTTGAGGGCCAAATGGACCAAAAAAATTTTGTTCGATGAAGGCTCCTAAGCACGGATTTTTTTTTTACGCTCTACGGCCTACGCACCAAGTCTAGGTGTGTAAATAAAAGTTTTTTATGCCCCGGGCCCACCTCATTTTCCCGCAGGCATTTTTCTCTTAAACGTGCATTTTTCACTCTTAACACTCATTTCTGTCGCAGTGCTCCCAACGTGCATATTTCCCCTAGGTGAGTGTTTTTCTTCCCGACGTTCATTTTTCTCACATCCTTGCATTTTTCTTACATCCGTGCATTTTTCTTGGGGCACACATTTTTCACTAGACGCTCATTTTTCACACGAGTGCGTATTTTTCATCATTCTTTCCAATACCAATTCAAACCTGCAGTCGAACAACTTTTACGCCGCAATTCTAATTCTACAAATCCAATTTCATAGTGCAGTATAATAATAAAATTAGAATTGCGGATATTAATTTTCCTTGAAAAATGAAAAGCCAATCATAAAAGATACATTAATAAAAATTCCATCAATATTATCGACAGAAATTATTTAATCGGATTAAATAATTCTACCTTCTTATTGCATGATCGTTTACGCTTGGCAGAACCTTCTTATGCAGTCAACGAAGAAAACTAATTAAGACACGAGAATTACCGCCATTAATGGAAGCTTCCTCTCCGCCAGCCTTCGTCCTCAGCTCATCCATTCACATCCACGTGGCAATTCCTTTATATTTAATTATAATATCAAATTTAGACCCGTCTCTCTTACTAAATATAAATGCACCTCTCCTCTTTCTTCATCTCCATCTCTCTCCCTCTCATTCTCTTTTGCCTTTGTATAACTTAACAGAGCTCGATCATGGATGGAAAAAGCCCGTTCGACAACTCGTGGGCCGACCAGTGGGACTACGGAGACGACCCGGCTCCGGCGGGCAAGAAGGGCGGCGGGGGGAAGAAGAACGGCGTCGAGAAGACGAAGGAGGTGGCTGCCACAGGGCTCAAGAAGGTGAAGCAGGGGACCACCGTTGGGTTCAACTGGATCAAGGAGAAGTATCAGAAGAGGGGCCAGAAACACTGATATTGTGTTGAGAAGAAGCAAGAACAGAGTTTTTCTACAAAAAAAAAAAAAATCATTGATTAATTGATTTGTGTAGTAATAAATTAAAAGTTGTGTTTTTTTAGGATTAGGAGGAGTGATTGTTTCTTTTGTATGATAGGATTATGTATGTAAAGTATTAATTTGTGAATTTATAGTAATAATTTCAGCTATTTTGTTCTTTGGAATTCTTTGTTTAGAGATGTTGATCATGAGTTCCTGCTTACTGCCTTTGCTGACTTTTTTCTTTATAGACTGGGCTTGATCTACTGTTCTTTGTCGGCTTAATTTAGGGATTGAATGTTGTTGAGGGCCTAGAGGCAATGAGGAAGAAGGGGCGTCATTTGAGAAAAGAGGGAAGGATGAGAAGAAGAAAAGAGGGGTAGAAGAGAACATGAGTAAATAAGAAAAAAATTTATCTCTCTATTTGCGCACGTTAGGAGGTAATCTATGTGAACTATGTGTTGTTTGTTGAGGTTTCGCTCAAGATAGTACATAATAGCTCATCAAGTTTGAAATGGTTATTTGTAGTATCTTCAGCGTGGAGATTTATCCTATAGTGACATGAAACTCAATAAGTCTTTCTGAGTCGGTCTCGACACGTGCGGACATATTATCAAAATACCTAACATTAGTAAAAGAGCTGTCACGATTCTGGCTTTACTAAAGTTGTGAGCAAAAGGTTCTTCGAAATACAGTCAACATTTTACTTGCCTACAGATTCATTTTGGTTCAACAAGAACCAAAATCATCTTATTCACTAGTTGTTCGGTTCTGTGCCGATCTTATTTGGTTCTGATTTTTTCACGTTAGATGTCCCTTAAGAAGATTTACTCTCATAACACTGACAACTTCAAGTGTAATATTCAACTTTCATATTGCACTTTGCAAATAGTAATCGTCTAAGATCAAATCACCTTCCACAAGTGCATGCGACAAAAATTGAAAACATGATTATTAACGTAAAATTGATGGTAATAGAACAGATATAAGCTGGGGAGATTTTAGATAATCACCGAGAGCAGGAAAGAAGGCATAAATGTATTTTTCTAGATGTTTGTTTTTACATTTTTTTTCATATATATATGAAAGTATTACATGGATGGGCCTTTATATAGGCCCAGTAAGTGGTACCTTTTACATTATCTAATTATAAGTATAGTTTTAACTTATTACAGTTGTGATACAAGATAACTATGTGACAATCTAGAGCCGACCCACTCTGAGTGGATCACACTGGATCATTGTGGCCTCATCTAGCATCATCTGGGATGCAGCTCAAGCACCCAATCTTTCTCTAGTCACCCACAGGGCACAGCGGGTTGTTGGAGGATGCAACCTTCCTTTGACAAGCGAAACTTGATAGTTAAGTGGAGTAGTACTGGGATGGGTGCCCTCCTGGGAAGTCCCCGTGATATCCACTTAACTATCGAGTTTCGCTCATCAATGTGAGGCTGCGCCCTCCAACAACCCGTTGTGCATTGTGGGGGACTAGAAAGGGATTGGGTGTAACATCCTGACTTTTATTGGTCACTATAACCCTAATGAACCCAATAAAAGTGACATGAACCTCTACCTATGACCCATAATAAGGTAGGAGGTAACCCTAGATGGGGAAATTGTGCTAGAGAACTCCAATTTGAGTTCTGTCAGCTTTTGTGGTCTCATATAGCTAATACGAGTACGATGGAACTCGTTGTGTTGCAATCTAAGGTCATATGGCAAATATGACCATTATGGGTTTTGTAGCGCGTTGCGACGCGTAATTTTTGAATATTGAGCAATTAAACTCCAATTTGATCCCGGTCAGTGGCGTTGGATTCGTATGACCAAACAAAGTCAACGGAGTTCATCCTAATCAATTTTAATAACGGGTGGTCAAACAAGCTTTTTGTGCACCAAAAAGTGTACATACACCAATTTTGCCACAATGCCCCAACATTGACCCGTCCCCCTGATGTAGTGGTCCAGAGCTGCCCCGCTCTGGTTTTGTACTAGAGGAACACGTTCAGTCCCATCACCGGGATGCATCCCAAGCACCCCACTCCTGACCACACCTATTATTAGTGCGGCGGGATATTGAGACGGAGTCTCGAACCCAGCCCTCTTGACAAATCCCTTTCCTAACAGGGACTATCACCAACTGATAGTCCCTATTAAGAAAGGGATTTATCAAGGGGGCTTGGTTCGAGACTCCGCCTCAACATCTCGCCGCATTGAGAATATATGCGATAATGGGTGGGGTGCTTGAGCTGCAGCCCGGTGGTGGGACAGGACGTGTTCCTCTGGTGCAGAACCAGAGCGGAGCGGCTCTGGACTTCTGCACCACCCCCGATGACTTAGACCTACTCTGACCTTGACCCACATGAGGGATCCATCCCATAGTTGACTTTTGGTCAAACTCTTTAAAAATGTATTTTTCTTAAAAAGAGGCGCATCTTTAATGGTGCCCCACTTGAGGCCACCACTACAAGGCCATAATGGAGCACTCATGGGCTCAAATTTCTATGTAGGCAGCAAAGATAGAAGGGATTTGGGCCAAGACAAGAGAGAGCCCCTCTCCCTCTCTTTCTCTCTATTTCTCAATTCTAAAGCACAAGCTCACCTAAGATATGCTATAAGATGAGGACATATGGTTGTCTGAATCAAAGCTACCTGACATATTTTGGGGTGAGGCTTTATACACAGCTGCACTCGTCATCAACCTGACTCTCAGCTATGCATTACAGGTGTAACATCTCATTTCTAGCTAGACCCCTAAGAGTGGTTGTTGTCATGACTAGGTCATGACAAAGCCCTAAGTAGCCCAAGAAGACCAAGAGAGCTTAGACTTGAAGCTGGAGACCATCACGGGCCAAAATTGGACAAGGTGCCCTAACTAAGGGCAATTGGCCTCTAATGTGCCCAAGGGACCCCACCATGCCTTCCTAACCTTAAAGTGAGGTCAATGGGTCACCAAAGACCCAGTAGAGTCAAACCTAGTGTCTAAGTTGACCCAAGTCAACTCTAGAACCAAATGGGTCAAAATGCCCTAACTAAGGGGCAGGTGACCTCCAATGTGCCAAGCCAACCCTACCCAACCTTTCCTAGACCTTCAAGGAGGCCAATGGGTCGCTAAGGACCCATTGGGGTCAACCCAAATTGTCATATGGACCAAAGTCAACCCAAACCCGTTTTGGGTCAACCTAGCCCAAATGGGCTAGCCCAAGCTCAAGCCCCCCCCCCCCCCTCATGTGACTTAATAAGGATATGATTTGTATGAGTGGGCTGCCTTTAGACCACAAGATTGACAAAGTCAACTTGGTGACTAGGAGAGAGAGAGAAAGCTTCATTTATTTTAATGGAGGAGAGAGAAAATGGTGGAAGTAAGCCATTCATGGCCAAGGAGGCCAAGGGCCAATCTCCATTGGCTAGCCAAACTCCCCACCTGTTCCAGGGAAGACCAGGAGGCCATTTTGGTGGCTGTTCATGGTAAGGAGGTGGCTGCATAGCCATGGCCGAGCTTCACCTTCAAGGGCCATTAATGGCCATTGAAGCTTTGGCTCAACTCCCCGCCCCCATTATGGCTGGATTCAACTCCTCTGTGGAAGAGGAGTTTCCAGCCATTTCCTGGCTAGATTGAGCCATGTACAGCCCCCCCCCCCCCTTGCCATGGCCGAAATCACCTTTAAGAGGCCATTAATGGCCACCACCAGTTATGTAACATCTCATTTCCAACTAGACCCCTGGAAGTGGTTTTGTCATAACAGAACCCTAGGAAACCCAGGAATTGAAGTTTATCGACCAAGATTTCAAGTCAAGGGGTGGTCACGCCCATGACTGACCCGTCACGCCCGTGACCTAGGGTGTGACCCCTTCGACGATCGTCGACCTCAGAAAGACGATCGGCGAGCTCAGAAATTTCAACATGGGCCTGGCACGCCCGTGACCGATCCGTCACACCCGTGACCTTGGAATGGCGTTGAGTGAGCTGAGCTAACTCAACGCCGTAGTCTGGATGGCGTTGAGTGAGCTTAGCTCACTCAATGCCATAAGCTAGACGACGTTGAGTGCACAGACTGCACTCAACGCCATCTGGTGTTGTCTGGATGGCGTTGAGTGAGTTGAGCTCACTCAACGCCGTAGATTGGATGGCGTTGAGTGAGCTTAGCTCACTCAATGCCATAAACTAGACAGCGTTGAGTGCACGGACTGCACTCAACGCCGTCTGCTGAGGCCTGGAATGGCGTTGAGTGAGCTGAGCTCACTCAATGCCGTAGTTTGTATGGTGTTGAGTGAGCTTACCTCACTCAATGCCATAAGCTAGACGGTGTTGAGTGCATAGACTGTACTCAACGCCACCTTGAGTAGGCTGTGAAAGTGAAGGGATAGATACTACTCTAGAGGGGGGTGAATAGAGTTATCAAATTTTGCACTAGACAAAACTTAATAGTCTACTCAACTCCCTTGGAGTGAAATGCGGAATGAAAAGATTATAGATATAGAATTAACCTTATAGCCTAACACAAGTATTGTGCACAAACTCAAGCTAACTGTAATTACAGTTAAGGCTTGGAAATCCTAATCAGCAACTAGCAAACCTAGTTATATCTATTCACAGCCACAATGCAGGAATTAAACAAGGCAATCCAGACGACACAAGGAATTTATAGTGGTTCCCCAAACAACTTGGGTACGTCCACTCTTCTACCAACAAGGTAGGAATCCACTCAGGTTTTTGATCAGGTGCTCTGCCACCAACAGGATCTGCTTCAGGTAGATCCAGAAACCCTTTAGACTTTTGATCAGGTGTCTAAAAACCAAACACAGGTTTTTGATCAGGTGCCCTGCCACCAAGGGATACTTTTGAAGGGAGTAATAACCCTATACAGGAGGGGGAAAGAAGGTTAAGATGTCTTCTCTATTTTACAAAAGATTAGAGAAGCACAAAGACTTGCACTGAGCTAGAAAGCTCTAAAGAATCAAGGCTCCCCCTGGCTCAAAGATGTCCAGGTGAAGTCTTGCTTCAGTGCAGAAAACTCTTCAGAAAGATCTGAAGGAAAAACTACAAGAAGATAATAAATAATAAAATTAGAAATCTTCAAGCAGCAGTCTTCTTCTTCTTCTTCTTCAAAAGAACTCTGAGTCTAAACTTCCTAGAATAGGAGAACTCAGGTTGAAGAAGAGCAGAAGAGCTTAACACTTCTCAGATGAATGGAAATTGCTGAGAGCAGAAGAACTTGATCTTGATGAAGGTTTGAATGCTTAAATGAATAACTGGGTAGTTAGCTCAAATCCTTCTCCAAAGGATTGCTTTTATAGCAGCAACAAGCAACGGCTCTCTTCAATTTGAATTGTTTGTCTTCTTCTGAAACTTGAGACCTGGGCTGCAAATATCAAAAAGACAAACAATCTCTGCAGCAAAAACATTCTATAAAAGGGATAAACCTTTTTCTAGGAAGCTGCAGGAAACAATCTGATAATAAAGTACTAAATAAAGTCACATCAGAAACAAACTCTTTATAGCAGAAGAAAGACTTTTCAGTCTAACGGCTATAAAGGACTGACAGCAGATAAAGTAAAATATAATGTCAACTAATAAGACAAACAACTTTATCTGAAAAGATTTGACTCAGGCAAAAGGGATGGAGCAGATATTGCCTGGAAATATTATCATAAAACAACTGAAATAACATGCCTGATAATGTATTAAATAATTAAATATAATAAATAAATACAAAATATAAAGGCAGACAAAAAACGTCGAACGACCCTCGGAGATCGTCGACCGAAGAAAGAAGATCGTCGAACTATCGGACAGATAGTCGAACGATCCAGATAGTCGAACTATCACAGGAGATAGTCGAACTATCACAGCAGATAGTCGAACTATCAGAAGATAATCGAGCTAACAGATAGTCGACCTATCAACAGATAGTCGAACTATCAAGGCGAAACAGATAGTCGAACTATCAATAGATAGTCGAACTATCAAAGCAAAACCGATAGTCGACCTATCAACAGATAGTCGAACTATCAACGCAGAACAGATAGTCGAACTATCAACAGATAGTCGAACTACCCAACAACGACAGATAGTCGAACTATCAACAGATAGTCGAGCTATCAGATAGTTGAGCTATCAAAGCAGATAGTCGAACTATCAAAGCACACAGATAGTCGAACTATCAACCGATAGTCGAACTATCCTCGTAGACAGAACGTCGAGCAACTGATAGAAGATCGTCGAACAGTCAGTCGACGATAGTCGAGCGGCGTTCGACTATAGTCGAACGAAAAACTACTTCACCAAATTCTTCATCTGGAAAAGCGGGGACTCTACAGCTAGACCACTAACCATTGACCATAGATATTTCTTGGGTCAAGGGACAAAAGGAGAAGACTAAACTCAAATCAAACTAGGGTACCAACAATCTCCATCTATTTGAGTTAAGTCTCTCAAAAACTAAAACAAAGAACTAGCTATAGAGCAATAAAATTTAAAACAGGAAATAGATAAACAATTAACAGTCAATCAGATAAATAACAACAGTCAAACAAAACTAAGGATCTACAGAGTCTGGCTTAGGGTTAGAAGAGCTAGGAACAAAGGAAACTTTTCGCAAAGGATCAATGGCCTCTTTCTTAGACATCTTCAAGTCTTGCATGCCAATAATCTTTAATTCTGCAGCCCTTGGAACAACGGCTTCTGGGTGCTTTTCCATATACTTTGAAGGGTCAAAGACCTCAGGGCTAACCTGGAACTTTTCGAACTCCTTCTTTCTGAATGTAGACATTGTGGTTAATCCAGTAGTGTCCTTTCCTTCAGCTTTTGCTTTCCTAATTTGAGCTGCTCCAACCAATTCGAGAAAACGAGCCATCCTAAAGTTAGGATCAAGCTCAGGACTTTCATAAACAGTCTCAGAAGGAGTATCATCTGGTTCTTTATCTTGATTAACTAGATAAGACAGGGGAGCAGACTTAGCAAAGTTCTTGCTAGAATTTTTAAACAAAATAAACTACTTACCTTTTGAAACAACTTTTTCAGAATGCACTGGCATTGGAGATGAAACCCTTTTCTTTGGAGAAGGAGGAGGGGAAAAAGTTGGTCTTTGATACACAACCTCCTTCACTTGTTCTCTCACTGTATCAGTTCTTTGATAGCCAGAATATGATTTACCTTGAAAACCTTGAGAGCTTTTCCTTGAAGAAGACTGAGAAGGAGCAGATTTTGCTGGCGGAGCAGAAAGATTAGCAGAAAGGTTGCCAGAGGCTCCTGCACCGGGAGGTGGAGGAGGAGGACCTCTGGGATTCCATCTGGGGGTAGGACTATCATATCTCTTAGCTCTCTTTCTCTCTTTTTGCTGGTTCTTGGAGAACCACATCCAATGTTGAAACTCTTTTGACTTGGGGTCAATTCCTTTCAAAATATAATATGGAGTATCATTATCACGATTGAGAGGAGGAGGAGCAACAACTTTTCTTTTCTTCTGAGCAGCTTTCTTCTTCTTTGAATTCTCAGATAAATCTGAATCCTCTTCATCTTCAGAATGAGATGATGGAGGATTGTCATATGGGTCATAGGCTTCAGAAACAGTCTTTTCCTTTAATTTCAGATCAGCTTTCTCTTTTTCCTCTTCTATGGCATCCTGAGCCAGAAGGGAATCCAGGTCAAGTCCTGGGGAATCATCCCAAACAGTTGATTTTTCAACTTGCAAATCTTTTTCTTTCTCTTTTAACAAAGATTGAACTCTTTGATTCCAAGCATCTTTTGCTTTCTCTTCTAGATTTTCAGACACATCTTCTATATCATCTAAAAAGGAATCCAGTTCTGGATCTACTTGAACATCAGGAACATCTAGAGCAGCTTCTGAAACAACTACTATAACCTGAGCAGCTATATCTTCTTTAATATAATCTGTAGATTCATGAACACAAATCTGCTAAATAAGCTAAAATCATTCCTTCTAGGTATTCACAAGCTAGTAAATCAATTGACTCGTCAATAAAACGGATGATTGAATTACCTTCATATTTTACCAACTCCCAGGATTCATCTAGATAGGATGTAATAATCCCTTCTAGGAAATGGGCAACCAAGGGAGTGGTGAGATCTTCTAAGCAAACTTTCACAGCAAATTCAGATAACATAATTGCATCAGATATTTCTTTGTCAGATAACACTAAACCTAATTCACCTTGAGCTGGAGCTGGAGCAGTCTCTTCTTGAACTGCTGGAAGAACTGCTGGAAGGGAGGCTGGAGGCTCTGAGACATCTTCACAGAACATCTCCCCCTGCCTGATTTCAGTGGAAACTGAAACCAGGCCCCTTGAAGAAGAGGGCTCAGCAGATTTAGAAAGGGATTGGATGGAGGCAGTCAAGGTAGCAATAGAGGAGGCAAGTGGAGCAATTGCCTCTTCAATCAAGATTTTGATTGAAGGGGTAATCAACTCCAAAATGCTGGAAATGAATTCTGGGGTTATCTCAAAAGATGATGGAAGTGCAGTGGATGGAGATGCAGCAGAGATGGTTGTAGTGTTAGGATGAAAAGTGGTGTGGACTGGAGATCGAATTGGAGATGGAGCATGATGTGGAGAATGAATAGGGGACTGATGAGGTGTTGGAATCCTCTCAGATCCTAACAGATCAAAACTAGGAGCAGATATCCTAGCCAGATGAGAAGGAAGAGGAGATGCAGGAGGAGTAGGGATAACAACCGTGGTTGTATCTCGAACATGAGAAGGAGAAAGTCGTACTTCAGCTGAAGTTGATGGAACTGCAACTGAAGCAGACTGCATAGCAGAAGAAGATGAGGGAAGGGAAAGATGAGCTGAGCCAGCTTCATGAGGGTGAGGAGCGACTGAATCAGTCCTAGTGCTCTCTGATGTCGCTGGAGCAACCCCTGTGAGAGCGGGCTTCACAAACGTCCTCTTCCACTTGGAGAACAGATTCGGGTCCATCTTCTTGCTTGCATTTATGGTTGTTGCAACGGAGACCAGCAGCTGAGGATACTTTTCCTTCAGGAAAATTCCAATAACCCTGCCTAGGGTAACCTCTTTCTTACTATTCTTTTTCCTTATCAGATCGAACATTACTCCTGCCCAATCAATCCTTTTCTGATTAACAATTGCACACATCAGTGCAAATTATTGCTTTGTAATGTTGTCATGAGCAGAGTGCTTCCCAAGGAGTACTTTTCCAACTATCTCAGCAAGAAATTTAATCTTAAATGGGAAATTGACCTTGAGCAGCTTCGTGCGAATGCCCTCCGCATGTCCCAGCTCAGTAAGCATTCTTCCAAACTCTTGAGCATCTTGCTCATAATCTTCTTCACCATTTATCAAGACAAAAACATCAGTCAGAATAGCAGGAGTTAAAATAACCTCTTCTCCGCCAATAGTGCTAGTCATCGAATCGTCGGTGGAGGACGAAGTGAAAGCCCATTCCTTAATCTCGGGAATATTTAACTTTATCCTTGTAGACATTAATCTTTCTAGACCTTGATCTCGGCACAACTGAAGAATTTCCACAATCCCTGCTTCACAGCAACTGAATGCGTCAAAATCGACGCTGAAACCTGCATCGAACTTTATAACAGCTAGCACTGCTGGAGAAATCGCCATTGAATTGCTGGAGAATGCGCGAGAAAGACAGAGAAGACGAAGGAGACGAAGCGGCAGAAAATCGCAAGCGGAAAGACAGAATGCGAAAAGTCACGCTCCGTCGACGATAAAACAAAAGATCTTTTAATCTAGGTCGACTATCGGCTTTATATTAGACCGGAGATAGTCGATCTATTTAAAAGATACTGGACCCGATCGTCAAACGGCCGTTCGACGATCGGCCCAGAAGCAGAGTAGTCGATCAATCGTTCGACTATTTCTGGCTTCTCAAACAACAAGCTGTCGTCATCCAGAGATCGACGATAAGCTCGACCTGTTCGACGATCTTCGAACGCCGGTCGACGATCTTCAAACAGATAAGCTATCATTAACCAGAGGTCGACGATAGGCTTGATCCGTTCGACGATCTTCGATCATCGTTCGACGATCTTCAAGCAGGTTTCAACATTGGCAGATATAGTCACACTTAGTCTCGTCCATTTATCATGCCTAGTTGAACTAAAAAGAACAGATGCTTCTGTTCATCTAAGGGCTTGGTGAATATATCACCTCTCTGAAACTCAGTGGATATGAACTCAAGACAAATCTTGTTCTTTTCCACACAATCTCTCAGGAAATGGTGCCGAATCTCAATGTGCTTCGTTCTAGAGTGGTGCACTGGATTTTGTGCAATGGAGATAGCACTGGTACTGTCACACATGATTTTAGTGTTCTTGTGTGAGTAACCATAATCCACAAGCTGGTTTTGAATCCACAGGATCTGTGAATAACAACTAGCAGCTGCTATATATTCAGCCTCTGCAGTTGAAGTTGAGACAGAAGCCTGCTTCTTATAGAACCAAGAGACCAATCTCTCTCCCAGGAACTGACAAGTTCCCGAGGTGCTCTTCCTGTCAACTCTGCAACCAGCATAATCAGAATCAGAATATCCAATTAATTCAAATTCTGACTCAGCTGGGTACCAAAGTCCTAGATTTAGACATCCCTTCAGGTATCTCAGGATTCTCTTGAGAAGAATCAGATGAGATTCCTTGGGGTTGACCTGGAATCTAGCACAGAGGCATGTAGCAAACATTATATCAGGCCTACTTGCAGTTAAATATAATAGGGAACTAACAATGACCCTATAATTCTTTTGATCAACTGGCTTGCCGTGATCATCAGAATCAATAACTACATTAGTAGCCATAGGTGTAGGCATTGCTGAAGCATCAGCCATCCCAAATTTCTTTACCAATTCCTTGGCATATTTGGATTGGGAGATGAAGATACAATCAGCATCTTGCTTAACTTGGAGACCAAGAAAGTAAGACAGCACACCCATACTACTCATCTCAAACTTAGAGTGCATCAGGTCAGAGAACCTTTTGCAAAGTTTGGGATCAGTGGAGCCAAATATAATATCATCTACATACACCTGAACTAACAGGATTGTGTCTTTGTGGTGCTTGACGAAAAGGGTTCTATCAACTACTCCCCTAGTAAAGTTGTGCTCTAAAAGGAAACTAGCTAGAGTCTCATACCAGGCTCTGGGAGCTTGCTTTAGTCCATAAAGAGCTTTCTGCAACTTAAACACATGTGAGGGCTGAGTTGAAGAAACAAACCCTGGTGGTTGTTCAACAAACATCTCTTCCTTAAGCTCACTATTTAGGAATGCACTTTTGACATCCATCTGAAAGACCTTAAACTTCATGTAGGCTGCATAGGCCAAGAAGATCCTTATTGCTTCTAGCCTTGCAACAGGAGCAAAGGTTTGGTCATAATCTATACCTTCCTCCTGTCTGTAGCCCTGAGCTACAAGCCTTGCTTTATTCCTTACAATAATTCCATTTGCATCCAACTTGTTTCTATACACCCACTTGGTGCCTATGATCAGTTGGCCTTTAGGTCTTGGAACCAAAGTCCAAACTTTACATCTCTCAAACTGATTGAGTTCCTCTTGCATAGCAATGATCCAGTGGGGATCTAGCTCTGCATCTTTAAAGGTGAGGGGCTCAACCTGTGAGAAGAAACAAGCGTGCATCACATCCTGTCTTAATTGGTGTCTTGTTTGCACACCAGCTGATATATCTCCAATCACTTGAGATGTGGGGTGATCTCTAAGTGTGACAATATCAGCAGGTGGGATGTGATCTTCAGCAACAGTTGGGATTAATTCCTCAGGAGGAATTTGATCTACTGTTGGTGGTACAACAACAGCTTCTACAATGTCTTCATCACTGTCTGATTCAGTGATCTGAAGAGTTGATAGTTGAAGAATTTCTTGAGTAGCATCAGGTACCTGCAATGAACTAGAGGAAGGAGAATTTTCCTTCTCCTTGTAAAACATCTGAGACTCATCAAAAGATACATGCACAGATTCTTCAATTTTACAGGTTGATTTGTTATAAACCCTATAAGCTTTGCTTACTTGGGAATATCCAAGCATGATTCCCATTGAAGCTTTTGCTTCAAATTTTCTAAGATATTCTTTATTGTTATTATGAATATACACTACACAACCAAATACTCTAAAATAATTAATTTTAGGTTTCTTTCCTTTAAGCAACTCATAAGAAGTTTTACACTTAAGTTTGTGTATCAAACTTCTATTCAAGACATAATTGGCTGTACTAACAGCTTCTGCCCAATAGGAGAGAGGCATGTTAGCATCTGCCAACAATGTGCTAGCAGCTTCAATGAGTGTTCTGTTCTTCCTTTCAACTACTCTATTTTGTTGAGGAGTTCTAGGAGCTGAGAAGCTATGTTTGATACCTTCTCTCTCACAGAATTCTTGCATGAGAAGAGAGTCAAACTCAGTACCATGATCACTTCTGATCAAGGCCACATGAGTAGAGTACTCAGTCTGCGCACATAGTAGAAAGTCTGTAAGGGCTTTGAAGTTATCAGCCTTAGTTCTCAAAAAGAAAACCCAACTGAACCTAGAGAAGTCATCTACAATTACTAAGGTGTAATACTTCCCTCCTAAACTCTGTACATTTATTGGGCTAAATAGGTCCAAATGTAATAGATACAGGATTCTAGGAGAATCACTCTTATTTACTGATTTAAAAAAGTTTTTGGTTTGTTTGCCTAGCTGACAAGCCTTGCATAGGCTCTCCTTCTTGTAGGGGCAAGAAGGTAAACCTCTAACAAGGTTGTGTTTAGATAACCTAGATATATTTTTAAGGTTAACATGACTAAGCCTCTTATGCCACAAAGAATTATTATTAATTGTTACTTCATTAAATAAATAGATTTCAGAGTGAGATGAATTGAAATCTACTAAATAAATATTACCTATTCTAATGCCTACTAAAACAACATTGTTATTTAAAGTAATATTGCAAGAAGAGTTAGAAAATGAAACCTGGTAGCCAGCATCACATAGCTGGCTGACTGAGATCAAATTGTGCTTCAGTCCTGTCACATATGCAACTCTCTTGAAAGTAACATCTCCAATTGTGATCCTGCCATAGCCTTCTGTCTGACCACAGCTTGAATCTCCAAAGATAACCTTTGGGCCGAGCTTAGCTTTGAATTTTGACAGATGATTTTTATTTCCTGTCATATGCTTAGAGCATCCACTATCCAAATACCACTTATTTTGAGTGATTGGATAGGCCTTCACCTGCAAGACATTTATTTAGACAGAGTGGACCCAGGTAACCTTGGGTCCCTTG
This sequence comes from Platanthera zijinensis, assembly GCA_039513925.1. NCBI lineage: Eukaryota > Viridiplantae > Streptophyta > Magnoliopsida > Asparagales > Orchidaceae > Platanthera > Platanthera zijinensis. The sequence continues at coordinate 266,962,095 of CM077079.1, read as the reverse complement.
TTTTTCACATAAGAAAAGCTAGAAATAAATGAAAATGCAGGCTGAGGGTGATAACCTAATGGGTGAGATCTCCTAGGTGGGATTCTCCATGCAGATGATGGGTCAATAAACCTAGGGTTTCTATTTTCATTTAGGTTTCTATGGTACTGATGATGATTTTGAAAGTCATATTGAAAACGTCGATCGACGTTCGACGATGGGCGCTCAGATCGTCGAGCTTCGTTCGACCATTGAGCTTCCGATCGTCGAGCGGCGTTCGACGCTCTTTGCATTTCTTTAAAAAATTTCTTCCTCTTTTCTCTCTTAGCTTTATTTAAAGTTTTATTAACTTGGTTTACTTGCTCAGTGTTCTTCATTCCACTAGCTGAAATGAAGTTCACTGGAGTTGAAAGATTATTTTTAAGAATAACTGGGGGTTCACTGGGAGAAGCTCCTAAGCCTAGTTTGTTATTACCTGACCTAGTGTTAGTCATGCTGGTAATTTCTAATAACTTAAGGCTTCTACCATTAAGTGATTCTTCTAACCTCTTAAACTTAGCTAACTCCATTTTAAGAAATTTAATTTCTTCACTACAAGTAGTGAGATCTTCCTTTAACCTAATATTTTCTGTAGCAATTAATTCTAAGTCAGCTAACTTATTTCTAAGTTCTTTTATCTCCTTTTCTGAGCTAATCAAATCTAAGCATAAAGATTTAAAATCTAATTTAAATTCTTCAGAAGTGAAGTCATAAGAAGATAGTACCTCATCTTCTGTTGGCATTTCTTCATCTGAATCTGAACTCTCTGCAGCTGAGTGATTGCTGCAGGCATCTATTGTCATCAGGCAAACTTCTTTTGCCTTCTTCTCTTCCTCATCCTCACTGGAGCTTGAGGAGGAGGATTCTTCATCAGAATCACTCCAGGTTTCAGCAATGAAACCTCTCTCCTTCTTCTTGTTCTTGTAGGAGGAAGGCTTGGAGTGCTTCCTGTGCTGTTCCTTTTCTTTCCTCTTGTCTTTGTTCTTCTCCTCTGGACACTCTGGTAAGATGTGTCCAGGCTTCCTGCAACCATAACAGATAATTTCTTTAGCAGGAGAACGGTCATACCTTGGTTTGTCTTCATAGCGTGAAGACTTCTTTTTGAATTCCTTCTCCCCATCTTGAGAAACCTCTTGGCAAATAATGTCATTAGCTCCTCATTGGATTGGCTGCCTTCAGAAGCATCAGCAGCCTTAAGAGCTAGAGATTGCTCTTTTCTTGTTGGAGTAGGGGTCTTTGCTTCTGCTTCTGCTTCCCTTGTCTTCAGCACTTGCTCAAAAGACTTGAGCTTGCCGAGAAGAGCTTCAGTTGAAATTTCATTTGTACTTTTGGCTTCCTTGATGGGCCAGATCCTTAGATCTCATGTGTTAGGGAAGCACATAAGAATCTTATCATTGACCTCTGTCAATGATATGTCCTTGTCAAGGGTCCTCAGCTCATTGATGATTGAGTTGAGCCTGGTGTACATGACTTCAACTGATTCAGCATCAGTTTTCTTGAAGTTCTCATATTGTGAGATAAGGTTGGACCTTCTGTCCTTCCTTTCATCAGCTGAACCAGCTACAATCTGGTTCAGTGTATCCCACATGGCTTTTGCTGAAGAGCAGTCAGCAACCTTCTGGAATACCTCATCAGACATTGTCTGAGCCAGAATGTTCATCGCCTTGGCATCTGCTATCTTGGCCTTCTTGTACTCATCATTGTAATCTGGAGGAGGCACTGCACTCATATCAGATGATGAGGCAGTAGCAGCAGCAGGTGCTCTTGGGGGTCCTGACAAAATAGAAGCAAAGATGCTTTCATCAATAGAATTCATATATAATTTTATCCTTGCCTTCCAGATGCCAAACTTAGCTAAGTTGCATGCTGTAGGTCGGGTGCTAGAATAATCCTTGGACTGGGCCATGATAGTGAATATCTATAAACTTTGGTATCTATCAGGATCTTGTGACTTAGGTATTAGCCTATTCAGTCAGTCAACCTCCCTCTGATACCAATTGAAAGTGAAGGGATAGATACTACTCTAGAGGGGGGTGAATAGAGTTATCAAATTTTGCACTAGACAAAACTTAATAGTCTACTCAACTCCCTTGGAGTGAAATGCGGAATGAAAAGATTATAGATATAGAATTAACCCTATAGCCTAACACAAGTGTTGTGCACAAACTCAAGCTAACTGTAATTACAGTTAAGGCTTGAAAATCCTAATCAGCAACTAGCAAACCTAGTTATATCTATTCACAGCCACAATACAGGAATTAAACAAGGCAATCCAGACGACACAAGGAATTTATAGTGGTTCCCCAAACAACTTGGGTACGTCCACTCTTCTACCAACAAGGTAGGAATCTACTCAGGTTTTTTATCAGGTGCCCTGCCACCAACAGGATCTGCTTCAGGTAGATCCAGAAACCCTTTAGACTTTTGATCAGGTGTCTAAAAACCAAACACAGGTTTTTGATCAGGTGCCCTGCCACCAAGGGATACTTTTGAAGGGAGTAATAACCCTATACAGGAGGGGGAAAGAAGGTTAAGATGTCTTCTCTATTTTACAAAAGATTAGAGAAGCACAAAGACTTGCACTGAGCTAGAAAGCTCTAAAGAATCAAGGCTCCCCCTGGCTCAAAGATGTCCAGGTGAAGTCTTGCTTTAGTGCAGAAAACTCTTCAGAAAGATCTGAAGGAAAAACTACAAGAAGATAATAAATAATAAAATTAGAAATCTTCAAGCAGCAGTCTTCTTCTTCTTCTTCTTCAAAAGAACTCTGAGTCTAAACTTCCTGGAATAGGAGAACTCAGGTTGAAGAAGAGCAGAAGAGCTTAACACTTCTTAGATGAATGGAAATTGCTGAGCAGCAGAAGAACTTGATCTTGATGAAGGCTTGAATGCTTAAATGAATAACTGGGTAGCTAGCTCAAATCCTTCTCCAAAGGATTGCTTTTATAGCAGCAACAAGCAACGGCTCTCTTCAATTTGAATTGTTTGTCTTCTTCTGAAATTTGAGACCTGGGCTGCAAATATCAAAAAGACAAACAATCTCTGCAGCAAAAACATTCTATAAAAGAGATAAACCTTTTTCTAGGAAGCTGCAAGAAACAATCTGATAATAAAGTACTAAATAAAGTCACATCAGAAACAAACTCTTTATAGCAGAAGAAAGACTTTTCAGTCTAACGGCTATAAAGGACTGACAGCAGATAAAGTAAAATATAATGTCAGCTAATAAGACAAACAACTTTATCTGAAAAGATTTGACTCAGGCAAAAGGGATGGAGCAGATATTGCCTGGAAATATTATCATAAAACAACTGAAATAACATGCCTGATAATGTATTAAATAATTAAATATAATAAATAAATACAAAATATAAAGGCAGACAGAAAACGTCGAACGACCCTCGGAGATCGTCGACCGAAGAACGAAGATCGTCGAACTATCGGACAGATAGTCGAACGATCCAGATAGTCGAACTATCACAAGAGATAGTCGAACTATCACAGCAGATAGTCGAACTATCAGAAGATAGTCGAGCTATCAGATAGTCGAGCTATCAGATAGTCGACCTATCAACAGATAGTCGAACTATCAAGGCGAAACAGATAGTCGAACTATCAACAGATAGTCGAACTATCAAAGCAAAACCGATAGTCGACCTATCAACAGATAGTCGAACTATCAACAGATAGTCGAACTACCCAACAATGACAGATAGTCGAACTATCAACAGATAGTCGAGCTATCAGATAGTTGAGCTATCAAAGCAGATAGTCGAACTATCAAAGCACACAGATAGTCGAACTATCAACCGATAGTCGAACTATCCTCGCAGACAGAACGTCGAGCAACTGATAGACGATCATCGAACAGTCAGTCGACGATAGTCGAGCGGCGTTCGACTATAGTCGAACGAAAAACTACTTAACCAAATTCTTCATCTGGAAAAGCGGGGACTCTACAGCTAGACCACTAACCATTGACCATAGATATTTCTTGGGTCAAGGGACAAAAGGAGAAGACTAAACTCAAATCAAACTAGGGTACCAACAGGCTGGATGGCATTGAGTGAGCATAGCTCACTCAACGCCATAATCTGGAAGGCGTTGAGTGAGCTGAGCTCACTTAATGCCATAGTCTGGGAGGGCCATTCTGGATGGCGTTGAGTGAGGAGAGCTCACTCAACACCGTATCCGGGATGGCGTTGAGTGAGCAGAGCTCACTCAATGCCGCAGCATGGATGGCATTGAGTGAGCAGAGCTCACTCAACGCCGTAGCTTGGATGGCGTTGAGTGAGCTGAGCTCACTCAAAGTCATTGTACTTAGAATTTTTTATGGCAGAATTTTTGGGTTGTGTGCTGGTTCAGCTGAACCGGGCCGGTCTAGATGGTGGGTCCAAATGCATTATTAGGCCGTTTCTTTTAATAAGACCCAATTAAGTCTTATTTTAAAAAGTGTTGACCGGTCAAATGGAGGTAGGCCACGTGGCCGTTGGTTTTGAAATGCAGAATAGTTTCGGCCATGGCCGAGAACCTGCTCTCATGGCCATCAATGGCACTTGATGTCGTGGCCCCTTCCCCTCCTCTTTAAACGGCTGGATTCAAGTCCTCATAGGGAGAGGAGGAGTTTCCAGCCCTCCTCCAGCTGTTACAGAGCCGTTTCTAGCCCCCACCACCATGGCCGAGCCAAGCTTTAATGGACCATTAATGGCCATTGAAGTTTTGGCCTTTCCCCTCCTTAACCGAGCTCTTAAACACAATCAGAGGCCCAAGAGGAAGGTTTCCCAGCCTTTACCCGAAGCTTTCGATCCCTCCCACCGTGTTATTGAAGAATTTCGGCGACACCACCACCGCGCCAATGGCATTCTGTCGATCAGCACGCCTCCTGCCCGCGAACAAGGTCCTCCCCTCCTCTCTTTCTACGGGTAGATCTTAGAATTCTTTAGGTTTGATAATCGAGCTCAACGAAGCTCGATCGGAAGAGCTCCTCTTCCCATTTTTCTCGCAAAAAAGGATAGTCACGGGTTCGCCAGATTCCGCCTCTCCTGCGGCCGCGCCGCCGCCCGGCGATGGCTGCCACCTCAACGGAGGTGGTGGTGGCGGTGGCCGGCTAGGGAGAAGGTTGGATGGCCGATGGAAGCTTCTATAATGCACTCCAGGTCGGGCTAATCTCAGCCCTTGGCTGGAGGAATAAGAAGACCCAGCACTGTTGGATCTGTTTCAAGATTAGTGCTGTTATTTAATTCTTTTCTTTTATATGAATTTTCTGTACAAAATAACTGCCACTTTAGTTAATTTATGAAAAATACTTAGAGGCTCTATATGAAGAAATGGTCAACATGTAATTTGTAGCCCTATGGGTCTACTTTATTTTAAAATTGATTTTCGTCAATTTGGTCATTTGGTTTGACCAGGGCACCTCTTTTAGTGGGATCTATACTTAGAGCTAGGTAGAGACTAAAAGGTGTGCCCACCCTTCATCCCTTGACCAAATGATCTAAAATTTGGGAAGAGAGTCTACCCTAGCTATACCTAGAGCCTGTCAGAAAATGGGAATTTTTGGAGAATGTTTTTTTATAGTTTTTTAAAAAATTTAATAATCTTAGGGTAAATTAATTAGATGGCTTAATGACTTCCAAACCATCCCAAATTTTGGTGAGTAGTCCCTGGGTTCATCATGAGGCTCTGTATAATTTTGCATCTCATTTGGAGATGTTTTAGATTTGAAATGGACAAACCTAAGCTTTGCCCTATTAAAGGGTTTTTAGGTCAAAAGTGCACTTTGAGATTGGAGTGGCCAGATCACCTCAACGGAGGCTGAGATTTTGGAAACTGACTAGGCATGATGCCTAGCACCCTCTCATGGATTTTGAGATGGATTGGGGTAAATTTGCCCTAGGACCCAAGGTCAAACCCTAAGGATGGTTCTTTGTGATTTGTGAAGGGCAAGTGGTCAAATGACCTGGTTATCAATTGAAACTTGGTAGATAAAATTCTAGGGTAGCTAGAATCCTCTTGTAGAAATATTAATGGATTTTAAAGTAAATAAGTCTCTCAAAACCCTAACCCTAGTTTAGGGCACAAAACTTGTAGAGATAGAAAATGTTACTAAAACTCACTGAATAGTGATGGGATTTGGGTAGAGTAGTTTTTAAGGTTAGTACAAGCCCTGGAGATTTTATTATGAATTTATGATCATTATTTGGGATACTTTATTAACATTTTAGTAGTTTGTATTATTTACTTAGAAATTTATTATGGAGAAAATACTTTCTGAAAATTGATGATCTTTAGGAATAAGACTCTTTATTATGTTTTAAAGCTCTGTGAACTTTTATGGGATTTTTAGAATTTAATTCTAAGGCTTGCTTCATTAAGTGTTGTTTCCCATGAAAATTTATTTAAATCTATTTTGGTGTCTAGCAAGCCTGTAAAATTATGATCTTTGCACAATGACATTTTAAGTACCATATTAATATTCAGTAATTTTTATATAATTTTATGATGAGTAATTTAAGTACTTCCTTCTTTACATAGGATTAATGGGATTATAATGGATAAATTAATTAGATGCTAAATACTTTCTGTAAAATAATGAAAATTAGTATTTGATTATACCTTACTGTTATTTAGTGATCATAATTTTTGGGTGACAATTACTTAAGAAGATCATGTAGTTCATGTTTAAAATTACTCATGGCCAATCATTTGGGAAAATTAAATAAATATCAGATTAATTAGGAAAATTATAAATTTCTGGATTTAGGCTAATTATGTCATGATAGACCTCCAGTAAATTTTATAAGAGATTTGGAAGACAATTTGGAGTACCTCCCCTTGTATACCTCATATAGCTTAGGATGGTCTGCATATAGTAAAACCGCAGAAACTGAACTAGAGTGGGTAATGAGCTTGGGGAGATGAAATTTTTGTAGTTTGCTGGTTTGGATAGGGTAAGTTAAATTAAGTTCATTATTGGAAGTCAGGATGAGTAGAGTGTGAGATTGGCTAGTGTTAAGTGGTGTTCGGGAACGACGAAAGATCGTCCACCCTGGTTGGAGAGGAAGAGTCTCAATACACTAGGTTAGATCCAAAGTAATTTGAATGGGATCGGGTAATGGGTAATAACCAATAAAAGTAAGTGCCTTGCGAAAGGGAACGATGAGCTTCAGCTACCATCATAGTTCCTAGTGCCTTTTGAGAGCCCTTCACAGGAAATACCGGGGGCAGTCCTGGGCTAACGTAAACCGTAGGAAAAATAAACTAAAAGAGCAACTAGAATATCTAGGGTTGCACATTCACACACCCCGGTAGCTAGGGAGGTAGAATAAGTTGGTTTGGTTGCCATTCAGACGATAGCTCTGAAGGTAGATGCACGGACGGGACAGTCCGGGGAGCCGAGGGCTCGAGGGTTTGAGTACAGAATAAGGTGGTGGGTCTTCAATATTTGATTGTCGTTAACACCGACATCGGTACGTTGAATCGGCGGTGTGGGACACTTAGCCAAAGAAATTCTGGTGGATATAGCCAGCACAAGTACGCGGATACTCTATGTTGTGTTCTTCTAGGGGTGTACGGAAGGGCTAGGCCAGGTAGTGTGGATACCCGCCTAGGAGTGGGGGGCCCGACCCACTGTCTCCATTTGCCACTACGGAGGTTCCTGGGAGTGAAGCTAGCTTCCCGAACAGGGGAAACTAAAGGTCTGTGCGCATAGAGTCGTGTGCGTGAGTTGCACTTGCATGAATCATGGCATAACATATCACTATACTCATATTTGCATACAACCGACACCCCAACGTATAAATCGATATGGGACTTTTTATACGATGGGAGCCTTGCATAAGACCTCTTAACTTATAAGTTTGTATGAGCATTCATATAAGTTAAGGTTACTTACTTATTTACTTACTTGCTCTCTATTTGTCTCCTTATACATTTACTACTTACTACATGTCTACTTTGCTACTCACTACCGTAGAACTGCTAGATGTACTCTATTTTAATTAGTTATTTATACACCATGAACAATTGTTAGACTAGTTCCACTGTCATCCATTTGATTATTCTCCACCATTGTAGCTTCCCTTTACTCCTCTCCGCTCGGTGCTTAGGAGCCGTGGGGGGAGGGGTAGGGGATGATAGGGCTTAATCTTTATGACTAATGGTTTTCGAACCACAACATTACAGGAGCTTCGGATGGGAGACAGGGACCAGCAGCCCAGGGACCAGCATCAGCGGAGTACGCTGCGCATGGAGGTGGGCTAGTCTAGCACCGGAGCACCTGTGTCCAGCTCCGTAAGTGTTTAGTATTTTTATAGCTTCCACGATGAGTGATTTATAGTGAGGACTCAGATGTACCGGGCTCGAGCCCGTTTTTCTATATTTCATCTGAACTGTTCCTTTGCAGTACTTTCTTTTACTATATATTGATGGACTTGTTGTGATTTCTATTCATATGTATTTCTGTTGACATATTTACATTCAGTGTAACACTTACTTCTCTCTCTTTGTGATCGAAAAGGGCCGACAGAATTGGCATTTTGTAGTGGCGACCTTCCCGTGAGTCGGTGCCACCACAAAGCGGCAATTCTGAGCTAAGACCCCGGTGGTTGAAAAAGAAAAAAAGGGGGTCCTACAAGTGGTATCAGAGCAGACCTCGATCGGAAGAGCAGTAGTCCACAAAACCTTGGGCCACCCCCGTGCGAGCTTAGTTTGCGGACAAACTAGCAGCGGAAGCAGTGGTGTGCCTATAAGGGAAATCACATGTGAAAGTCCATCCTACCCTTTCTTATATTCCATTCATACGTTCTCTAACAAATGGAATTTATCCTTGTAGCCTACGACGAACTCTACATCACAGTAGGGGACACCTCAGGCTCCGAATGTGGTCCCACCTCCGCCAGCTCCAGCTCTGTTCCAGCAGACGGAGATGGGGCAAACACTGACGGCCATTCTGGAGGCCTTCAGAGCTCAGCAAGCCCCGGCTCCATAGCTAAACCCCGGGGCCAACTTGATGAGCGTCTTCCGGGGACTTTCCCCTCCATCCTACCTGGGGACGGAATCGGCAGTACGCACTGAGGAGTGGTTAGATACCATTTACGAGATGCTTGCGGGGATCCGATGCCCCACTGAGGAGGCAGTTGCTTTGGCGGTCTCCTGCCTCGAGTCACATGGAAAGAGGTGGTGGAAGTCACAGCTGGACACCACCTTTGCGGGTATGGATTGCGCAGATATTACTTGGGAGGAGTTCAGAGCAGCACTCTTGGGATATTTCATACCTCAGTCGGCGAGGGACGAGCTGGAGGATAGGTTCCTGCGGTTGAGGCAGGGGAACAGGACTGTGGTGGAGTATTATCAGGAGTTTACTCACCTGGCCCGCTATGCGGACGCTTATCAGTTGGACGACGCTGGCTATGCCCGGAGGTCGTAGAGACCTCATCAGGAGTTTGGGCAGGAGCAGAGGAGTCAGGGGGTATTGGCTCCCTAGCCTTTACAGATGTTGGAGATGCCAAGGACAGCAGAGCAGGCACCGGTATGCTTTCAGTGCAATCAGTCGGGGCATATCAAGAGGAACTGCCCTATGAGGCGAGCACCCCCACCAGCACATCAGGGCGCTCCACTTCCCTGACAGTTTGGCGGACGAGGACATGATCGAGGACGAGGATTTCAGGACCGAGGCCATAGGCCAGAGAGGGAGCAAGTGTATGCTCTAGACCTGGCACAGCCCCGGAACCAGGAGCAGGTTATCGCAGGTATGGAAGTACTTTTAAGTTTCTTCCTATGAACTAGTTTTTTTTTGTTTTCTAGACATAACCTAGTTAGAAATTAAGAGAAGACAACTATAACAAGAATACTAAGACATTTAATTATCTCATGCATAGTCTTCATTAGCGGCAAGCCCGCTCATACGCTCTTCGACACCGGTGCTTCGCACTCATTTGTGTCGGAAGATTTCGTGAAAGAATTGGCAGGCGTGGAGCCGTTCACCGGAAAGATGATGAGGGTGCGCCTACCCGATGGATCAGAGCTAATGACCTCTGCTCATTGCAATATGGAAGCAGATATCAGCGGGAAGGCATTTGAGGCACCAACGACAATTCTGAAGATGACAGATTACGATCTGATCCTGGGCATGACTTGGCTGTGCTGGAACCATGCCCAGATCGACTGCATTGCGAAGAGGATCACCGTGAGGCACGGGGACTCCTTTATTGTTATCGAAGGTATTATACCAGCACCCCGCACCTTATTATCATCTGTGCAGGCCGTTAAGGCTCATCTGTAGGGGGAAGAGGTTTATCAGGTCCTTTTTGAGGCGGTCGTGGCCAAGGACTCCATTTCAGATATTCTAGTAGTGCGAGACTTTGCCGACGTATTTTCGGAGAAGCTACCAAGTCTACCCCTGCATCGAGAGAAGGACTTCCAGATTCAGCTCGTACAGGGGGCTAAGCCGGTATCTAGAGCTCCCTATTGAATGGTCCCAAAGGAGTTAGAGGAATTTCGAAGCCAGCTTCAGGAGTTAGTGGTGGCCGGGTTCGTTCGGCCTAGCTCTTCACCATGGGGAGCTCCAGTGTTATTCGTCAAGAAGAAGGACGGAACTCTTCGACTGTGTATAGATTACCGGGCCCTGAATAAGTTGACAGTCCGGAATACTTATCCCTTGCCAAGGATAGATGAGCTATTTGACCAGCTGAAGGGAGCCCATTTGTTCTCAAAGCTGGATCTGAGGTCGGGGTACTACCAGCTTTGCATTCAGGAGGAGGACATCCCGAAGACGGCCTTCAGCATCAGATATGGTTTGTACGAGTTTACCGTGATGCCTTTTGGGCTCACGAATGCACCCTCCGCATTCATGACCTTGATGAACCGGGTGTTCGAAGAGTATCTGGATGTCTTCGTTATCGTATTCATCGACGACATCCTTATCCATTCAAGGACGGAGGAGGAGCACGCAAGACATCTGGCCTTGACCTTGGAGAAGCTGCGGGAGCATAAGATGTATGCCAAATACAGCAAGTGCCAGTTATGGCTAAAGGAGGTGGCCTTTTGGGTCATGTCATCAGTGGAGCAGGTCTGGCAGTGGATCAGGCGAAGGTCCAGGCTGTACGGGATTGCCCACCACTAAAGTCGGCCTCGGATGTTCGAAGTTTCTTAGGACTTGCCGGTTATTACCGGAAGTTCGTAAAGGGGTTCTCTCAGATTTCCATCCCTCTTACGTCTCTGACGAAGAAGGAGTCCCCTTTTATTTGGACACCACGATGCGAATCTGCTTTTCAGGAGCTGAAGGATCGTCTTACCTCGGCTCCCATCCTTACTCTTCCGTCAGGAAAGGATGGATTCCAGGTGTACACAGATGCTTCCTATCAGGGGATGGGTGTCATTCTGATGCAGAACGGGCACGTAATAGCCTATGCCTCCCGTCAGTTGAAGAAGCACGAGCAGAACTACCCCGTGCACAATTTGGAGATTGGGGCAGTCGTTTTTACTCTTAAGATCTGGCGACACTATCTCTACGGAGTACATTGTGATATCTTCTCAGACCACAAGAACTTGAAGTACGTAGATACCCAAAAGGAGTTAAACATCAGGCAGAGACGTTGGGTGGAGTTTCTGTCGGACTACCAGTATACCATGCACTACCATCCAGGGAAGGCAAACGTGGTCGCAGACGCTTTGAGTCGGAGAGCGAGTACGTCAGGAGTAGGCCCACAACTGATGGCCTTGGAGTTGGTTAAAGCATTCGAGGAGATGCAGATATCACTAGTGTCCGAGGATGACCCGGAGTTATACATGGAGTACCTAGGGTCGATGGTTACTACTGATTATATTCGGGACTGCATCAGAGATGGGCAGATGCTGGATGTGAGAGCTGAGCCGATATTCCAAGCCTTGGAGGAAGGCACGACAGGAGATTACTCTTTGAGCGATGGTCTCCTGTGTTTCAGAGGCAGAGTCTACATACCGGCAGGAGGCCAGATACGGGAGGACATTATGACGGAAGCTCACTGCAGCCGATACTCGGTACACCCGGGGATCACCAAGATGGTAAAAGATTTGAAGAGGACGATGTACTGGCCGGGTATGAAGAAGGACATTACGTACTTTGTGACGCATTGCGAGGCCTGCCAACTCGTAAAGGCAGAGTGTAGGAACCTGGCAGGCTTGCTGCAGCCACTTTCGGTGCCGGAGTGGAAATTTGAGGATATAGCCATGGACTTCATACATGGGCTACCCCGATCCCGTGCGGGGAATGACTCGATCTGGGTGATAGTGGACAGGCTAACAAAGGTGGCCCGATTCATTCCAGTTGTGAAGGACACTCCAGTTAGTGTATTAGTACGGAGGTTCATTGAGCATTTTGTGTGTTATCATGGGGTGCCCAAGAATATTGTTTCGGATCAGGATGGGCGGTTTACATCCAAGGAGTGGAGGTCAGTCCAGGCCCATCTTGGTTCTCGGTTGACATTCAACACAGCTTTTCACCCTCAGACCGACGGGCAGACGGAGCGCACCAACCGTATACTGGAAGATCTTTTGCGCATGTGTATTTTAGACCGCGGCGAGCCTTGGGAGAGATTGCTGCCACTGGTCGAGTTTTCGTACAACAACGCCCATCAGTCCAGCATAGGCATGGCTCCATACGAGGCGTTGTATGGAAGGAGGTGCAGGACCCCACTATCATGGGTTCAGGATGAGGATCCGCAGACACTAGGCTCGGAGTTTGTGGGGGATACAGATGCCCAGATTAGATTGATCCGGGATAGGATGTTGGAAGCCCAGAGCAGGCAGGCCAAATACTATGATGCGAAGCATCGTCAGGTGGAGTTCCAGGTGGGAGACCGAGTTTTCTTGAAGATACGGCCGATGCACGGAGTCTCGCGGGTTCGCGGGCGGAGGAAGCTCAGTCCGAGATACATGGGGCCTTACAGGATCCTGGAGCGGATCGGCCCCTTGGCTTATAGACTGGAGCTACCGCCAGAGTTAGCGGGATTGCATGACGTCTTCCACGTCTCCTCACATCGGAGGGCTCTGCTACGGCAAGAGCAGCTGATTTCCACAGCAAACGGCCTGGTGGCCTCGGATCGGTCAGTCAACCTGGAGCCTATCAGGATCGATGACACGACAGTACGGGTCTTGCGACGTAAGAAGGTTCCGTTAGTCAAGGTCCTGTAGAACAATCATGGGCAGGAGGAGCATACATGGGAGCTACAGGACTTGATGCAACAAAAGTATCCGAAGCTTTTTAGTCAGGTATACCTCACAACCCCTCTGGAAAATCAATTTGCTTTCCTGTTTTAAACCAATAGGACTGAAATTTCAAGAATATGAGCTAATCTTTTGTTTATTGGGGTATATACCTAGTCAATTGGACGAATTGGTCTTAGATTTGACTATCACCTTCAAACCACACATAGCAAACGTGGCGTAGAGATGTAAATCTCTCAACTCTCATGGGATGTTACAAGCTTTTTTTCTCCCGATAGGAGCCCCCGTAGGCTTAACCTTGATTTCGCGGACGAAATCTTTGTTTTGTTTATTGGGATTTGTAACATCTCATTTCCAACTAGACCCCTAGAAGTAGTTTTGTCATAACAAAACCCTAGGAAACCCAGGAATTGAAGTTTATCGACTAAGATTTCGAGTCAAGGGGTGGTCACGCCCGTGACCGACCCGTCACACCCGTGACCTAGGGCTTGACCCCTTCGACGATCGTCGATCTCAAAAAGACGATCGGCGAGCTCAGAAATTTCAACATGGGCCTGGCACGCTCGTGACCGATCCTTCATGTCCGTGACCTTGGAATGGCATTGAGTGAGCTGAGCTCACTCAACACCGTAGTCTGGATGGCGTTGAGTGAGCTTAGCTCACTCAACGTCATAAGCTAGACGGCGTTGAGTGCACAGACTGCACTCAACGCCATCTGGTGTTGTCTGGATGGCGTTGAGTGAGCTGAGCTCACTCAACGCCGTAGATTGGATGGCGTTGAGTGAGCTTAGCTCACTCAACGCCATAAACTAGATAGCGTTGAGTGCACGAACTGCACTCAACGCTATCTGTTGAGGCCTGGAATGGCGTTGAGTGAGCTTAGCTCACTCAACGCCGTAGTTTGGATGGCGTTGAGTGTGCTTACCTCACTCAACGCCATAAGCTAGACGGTGTTGAGTGCATAGACTGCACTCAACGCCACCTTGAGTAGGCTGGATGGCATTGAGTGAGCAGAGCTCACTCAACGCCATAATCTGGAAGGCGTTGAGTGAGCTGAGCTCACTCAACGCCATAGTCTGGGAGGGCCATTCTGGATGGCGTTGAGTGAGCAGAGCTCACTCAACGTCGTATCCGGGATGGCGTTGAGTGAGCAGATCTCACTCAACGCCGCAACATGGATGGCGTTGAGTGAGCAGATCTCACTCAACGCTGTAGCTTGGATGGCGTTGAGTGAGCTGAGCTCACTCAACGCCATTGTACTTAGAATTTTTTCTGGCAGGATTTTTGGGTTGTGTGCTGGTTCAGCTGAACCGGGCCGGTCTAGATGGTGGGCCCAAATGCATTATTAGGTCGTTTCTTATAATAAGACCCAATTAAGTCTTATTTTAAAAAGTGTTGACTGGTCAAATGGAGGTAGGCCATGTGGCCGTCGGTTTTGAAATGCAGAATAGTTTTGGCCATGGCCGAGAACCTGCTCTCATGGCCATCAATGGCACTTGATGTTGTGGCCCCTTCCCCTCCTCTTTAAACGGCTGGATTCAAGTCCTCATAGGGATAGGAGGAGTTTCCAGCCCTCCTCCAGCTGTTACAGAGCCGTTTCTAGCTCCCACCACCATGGCCGAGCCAAGCTTTAATGGACCATTAATGGCCATTGAAGTTTTGGCCTTTCCTCTTTTTAACCGAGCTCTTAAACACCATCAGAAGCCCAAGAGAAAGGTTTCCCAGCCTTTACCCGAAGCTTTCGAGCCCTCCCACTGTGCTATTGAAGAATTTTGGCGACGCCACCACCGCGACAATGGCATTTCGTCGATCAGCACGCCTCCAACCCGCGAACAAGGTCCTCCCCTCCTCTCTTTCTACAGGTAGATCTTAGAATTCTTTAGGTTTGATAATCGAGCTCAACAGAGCTAGATCGGAAGAGCTCCTCTTCCCATTTTTCCCGCAAAAAAAGGCTAGTCACGGGTTCGCCGGATTCTGCCTCTCCGGCGGCCGCGCCGCCGCCCGGCGATGGCCGCCACCTAAACGGAGGTGGTGGTGGCGGTGGCCGGCCAGGGAGGAGGCTGGATGGCCGACGGCAGCTTCTGGAATGCACTCCAGGTCGGGCTAATCTCAGTTCTTGGCTGGAGGAAGAAGAAGACCCAGCACTGTTGGATCTGCTTCAAGATTAGTGCTGTTATTTAATTCTTTTCTTTTATATGAATTTTTTGTACAAAATAACAGCCACTTTAGTTAATTTATGAAAAATACTTAGAAGCTCTATATGAAAAAATGGTCAACATATAATGTGTAGCCCTATGGGCTTACTATATTTTAAAATTGATTTGGGTCAATTTGGTCATTTGGTTTGACCAGGGCACCTCTTTTAGTGGGATCTATATTTAGAGCTAGGTAGAGACTAAAAGGTGTGCCCACCCTTCATCCCTTGACCAAATTATTTGAAATTTGGGCAGAGTGTCTACCCTAGCTATACCTAGGGCCTGTCCAAAAATGGGAATTTTTGGAGAATGTGTTTTTATAGTTTTTAGAAAAATTTAATAATCTTAGGGTAAATTAATTAGATGGCTTAATGACTTCCAAACCCTCCCAAATTTTGGTGAGTGGTCCCTGGGTTCATTATGAGGCTCTGTATAATTTTGTATCTCATTTGGAGATGTTTTAGATTTGAAATGGACAAACCTAAGCTTTGCCCTATTAAAGGGTTTTTAGGTCAAAAGTGCACTTTAAGATTGGAGTGGCCAGATCACCTCAACGGAGGCTGAGATTTTGGACACTGACTATGCATGATGCCTAGCACCCTCTAATGGATTTTGAGATGGATTGGGGTAAATTTGCCCTAGGACCCAAGGTCAAACCCTAAGGATGGTTCTTTGTGGTTTGTGAAGGGCAAGTGGTCAAACGACCTGGTTATGAATTGAAACTTGGTAGATAAAATTCTAGGGTAGCTAGAATCCTCTTGTAGAAATATTAGTGGATTTTAAAGTAAATAAGTCCCTCAAAACCCTAACCCTAGTTTAGGGTACAAAACTTGTAGAGATAGAAAATGTCACTAAAACTCACTGAACAGTGATGGGATTTGGGTAGAGTAGTTTTTAAGGTTAGTACAAGCCCTGGAGATTTTATTATGAATTTATGATCATTATTTTGGATACTTTATTAACATTTTAGTAGTTTGTATTATTTGCTTAGAAATTTATTATGGAGAAAATTCTTTTTGAAAATTGATGATCTTTAGGCAGAAGACTCTTTATTATGTTTTAAAGCTCTGTGAATTTTTATGGGATTTTTAGAAATTTAATTCTAAGGCTTGCTTCATTAAGTGTTGTTTCCCATGAAAACTTATTTAAATCTATTTTGGTGTCTAGAAAGCCTGTAAAATTATGATCTTTGCACAATAATATTTTAAGTACCATATTAATATTCAGTAATTTTTATATAATTTTATGATGAGTAATTTAAGTACTTCCTTCTTTACATAAGATTAATGGAATTATAATGGATAAATTAATTAGACGCTAAATACTTTCTGTAAAATCATGAAAATTAGTAGTTGATTATACCTTACTGTTATTTAGTGATCATAATTTTTGAGTGTCCATTACTTAATAAGATGATGTAGTTCATGTTTAAAATTACCCATGGCCAATCATTTGGGAAAATTAAATAAATATCAGATTAATTAGGAAAATTATAAATTTCTGGATTTAGGCTAATTATGTCATGATAGACCTCCAGTAAATTTTATAGGAGATTTGGAAGACAATTTGGAGTACCTCCCCTTGTATACCTCATATAGCTTAGGATGGTCTGCATATAGTAAAACCGCAGAAACTGAACTAGAGTGGGTAATGAGCTTGGGGAGATGGAATTTTGGTAGTTTGCTGGTTTGGATAGGGTAAGTTAAATTAAGTTCATTATTGGAAGTCAGGATGAGTAGAGTGTGAGATTGACTAGTGTTAAGTGGTGTTCGGGAACGACGAAAGATCGTCCACCCCGGTTGGAGAGGAAGAGTCTCAATACACTAGGTTAGATCCAAAGTAATTTGAATGGGATCGGGTAATGGGTAATAACCAATAAAATTAAGTGCCTTGCGAAAGGGAACGATGGGCTTCAGCTACCATCATAGTTCCTAGTGCCCTTTGAGAGCCCTTCACAGGAAATACCGGGGGCAGTCCTGGGCTAACGTAAATCATAGGAAAAATAAACTAAAAGAGCAACTATAATATCTAGGGTTGCACATTCACACACCCCAGTAGCTAGGGAGGTAGAATAAGTTGGTTTGGTTGCCATTTAGACGGTAGCTCTGAAGGTAGATGCACGGACGGGACAGTCCGGGGAGCCGAGGGCTCGAGGGTTTGAGTACAGAATAAGGTGGTGGGTCTTCGGTATTTGATTGTCGTTCACACCGACATCGGTACGTTGAATCGGCGGTGTGGGACACTTAGCCAAAGAAAGTCTGGTGGATATAGCCAGCACAAGTACGCGGATACTCTAGGTTGTTTTCTTCTAGGGGCGTACGGAAGGGCTAGGCCAGGTAGTGTAGATACCCGCCTAGGAGTGGGGGGCCCGACCCACTGTCTCCGTTTGCCACTACGGAGGTTCTTGGGAGTGAAGCTAGCTTCCCGAACAGGGGAAACTAAAGGTCTGTGCGCATAGAGTCGTATGCGTGAGTTGTACTTGCATGAATCATGGCATAGCATATCACTACACTCATATTTGCATACAACCGACACCCTAACGTATAAATCGATATGGGACTTTTTATACGATGGGAGCCTTGCAGAATACCTCTTAACTTATAAGTTTGTATGGGCATTCATATAAGTTAAGGTTACTTACTTATTTACTTACTTGCTCTCTATTTATCTCCTTATACATTTGCTACTTACTACATGTCTACTTTGCTACTCACTACCGTAGAACTGCTAGATGTACTCTATTTTAATTAGTTGTTTATACACCATGAACAATTGTTAGACTAGTTCCACTATCATCCGTTTGAATATTCTCCACCATTGTAGCTTCCCTTTACTCCTCTCCGCTCGGTGCTTAGGAGCCATGGGGGGAGGGGGAGGGGATGATAGGGCTTAGTCTTTATGACTAATGGTTTTCGAACCACAATATTACAGGAGCTCCGGATGGGAGACAGGGAATAGCAGCCCAGTGACCAGCACCAGCGGAGTACGGTGCGCATGGAGGTGGGCTAGTCTAGCACCGGAGCACCTGTGTCCAACTCCGTGAGTGTTTAGTATTTTTATAGCTTCCGCGATGAGTGATTTGTAGTGAGGACTCTGATGTACCGGGCTCGAGCCCGTTTTTCTATATTTCATCTGAACTGTTCCTTTGCAGTACTTTCTTTTACTATATATTGATGGATTTGTTGTGATTTCTATTCATATGTGTTTCTGTGGACATGTTTACATTCAGTGTAACACTTACTTCTCTCTCTTTGTGATCGAAAAGGGCCGGCAGAATTGGCGTTTTGTAGTGGCGGCCTTCCCGTGAGTTGGTGCCACCGCAAAGCGATAATTCTGGGCTAAGACCTCGGTGGTTGAAAAAGAAAAAAAAGGGGGGGTCTTACAAGTTAGACCCCTCCCCTCCCCCGTTTTATCTTCTTAAAAGCATCCCTGGATCCAGGGGATTCTTTTCCACCACTTACCCGAAGGAGCCATTGCAGTTCACAGTGCTGTTGCAGAAGCCGAGCGCCGCCACCGTCGACCATGGCATCCCGTCATTCCTCCCGCATTCAGGCCGTCAGAAAGGTCCTCCTCCTCTCCTCTCTTCATGATAAGATCATAGAAATCATTTAGGTCAAGAATCGGGCTCAATTGAGCCCGATCCAATTCTCAGAAAACATGAATTTCGAGCGAAAACGAACCCCTTGGGTTTGCCGGAAAAGCTGCCTCCGACGTCCATGTCGTCGGCTGAGGGTAGCCACCACATCCACGAAGGAGGTGGTGGCAGTGGCCGGCCGGGGAAGTGGACGGGTGGTCGGGAAACTAGCCCGCAAGGCGGACCAGGACCGGAAGATCGTTGCTGCCGGCTCAAGGTAGAAGACGACTAAGCTGCCCTTGGATTTGCGCTAAGATTCGTGCGACGCATTTGATAGGAATTAAATTACATTGATTTTTATTTCATTTTTCTGTCACAATATTTACTTTAGATGGTTTTTATTTTTAAAAATACTTAGGGCCCTTTGGTGGGAAAACTTTCAACATGAAAGTTGTAGCCCTATGGGTCTACTTTAATCCAAAATTAATTTGGACCCATTTACACTTCTGGTTTGGCCAGGGCACCCATTTTGGTGGGGCCTATACCTAGGGCTAACCTGAGGTTCAAATGGGTGTACACCCATCATCCCTTGTCCAAATGGAGTTAAATTTGGACAGGGGACCAATCTTAACCATATCTAGGGTCTGTCCAAAAATGAGAATTTTTGGAAACACGTTGCCTAAAGTTTTTGTTTTTATTTAATAATGCTAGGGTAATTAAATTGAGTAGTCAAATGATCTCCAAACCCTCCCAAATTTTAGTGAGTGGTCCCTAGAAATAGTACCTAGCTCTGCACAAAATTTCAACTTGTTTGGATGAGTTTTGGTTAGGGAATCACCAAACCCTAGTTAGTCCTTAAGGAGGTGTTTTGAATAATGGTGCACTTGGGATTTTGAGTGGTCATCTCACCTCAACAAAGGCTGGGGTTATGGTCACTGACTTGGTATGGCCAATGTCACCCTCTTAAGGAGAATGGTGTATTTTAGGGTTGGTTTACCCTAGGGTTCAAACTCAAACCCTAAGGAAGGTCCCTTGAGTGTTGTGAAGGGCATAGGGGAAAATGCCCTTGTGTGACCTTATAACTCAGTAGAGTTGAAGGTAGTAAAACCTAAGTCCCCTGGTAGGAATCTTAGAGGATTTGGAGGTAGGTAGACACCTCAAAACCCTAACCCTAGATTTAGGGTAGAAGCTCAAATATGATAACACAGTCACTAAATTTTAGTTAAAAGTTGTGAAACTTGGGTAGAGTAAGTTTTAGTCTAGGTAGAACCCTTAGTAATTTTACTGGAATTTTATGAGCAATATTTTTAGTACTTTATTTGTTAGGTATCAATTTGCCCAAACTGGTGTTTTAATTATTTTGATTACTCTGTTCATTTGAATCTAATGAAACTTGGTCAATAGATGATTTAGGTCTAAATGAATATCCCTGAATTTTATTACCAATTTTTAGTTGATTATATTTGCTACTTCCTTCACAAGTTTAAAAAGGGCAATTATGGTCAATAATTCATTTAGAGCAAATTACCTACTGTAAAAATATGAAACCTGGCCAATGATGTTTTCATATCAATATTTAGTTGTAGGATTTTATTCATAATTTTAGGAGAACATTTACAATACTTGCTTTACAAACATATTTTTTTGAGATTTTGATAATTATTTATTCTAAAGCTCAATTCTCATTGAAGAATTATGAAATTTTGTCCACTGATGTTTTTAGGACAGTATCTGCTCTAGAAGATTAATAAAGAATTGTTTGATGATTATTTATTACACTTACTTCATTAATGAAAGGAAAAAGGATTTATTCTCAAAATTAAATTAGAGTCCTTAAAGTACTGGAAAAATTGTTATATCTTGAATTTACAGATAAATTGTTGTTTAGAATTTATCATGATTTTATGAATCTATATTCATATCTAAAAAGTGCACTTTATGTTCAATTGGTATCTCTTGGAACCCTTAAGAAAATTAATTAAATATCGGAATAATTAGGAAAATTATAATCTTCTGGATTTAGTCTATTTGTGTCATGATAAGTCTCCAGTAAATAATTTAGGGCATTCAAATGATTATTTAGATTATCTCATATCCGGTTCGACGTATAGTCTAGGTTGGTCTGCACTTAGCAAATCATTAAAGTTGCAATAGGATATGATTTAGGATAGTTGTTGGAGTTAGTCATTTTGCTGGGTCGGATAGATGTGGATGATTTCACCATAGAAGGATGGGAGGGGTAGTGAGAAGTGGTTTGGCTAGAGTGTAGAGGTGCTCGGGTTCGACGAAAGATCGTTTTTCCCGAAGAGAGAAAGGTTAAAAATCAAACTAGGTTAGTCTATCATAACACGAGGAAGTAATGGGTAAGGGAATCAACCAATAATAATAAGTACCTTGTGAAAGGGAACGATGAGCGTAATCCCATCATAGTTCCTAATGCCCCTTGAGAGCCCTTCACAGGGAATACCGGGGGCAGTCCTGGGTTAACGTAAACTGTATTAATAAACTGAAAAGAGTAACCTAGTAATTAGGATCTCACATTTCACAAAACTGTTAGTACAGGAAGATTGTTGGGAGCTTCAGCTCGGTTAGTTTTGAGACGGACAGTTTGGTTCGGGGAGCCTCGACTCGGTTAGTTTTGAGATGGACAGTTTGGTCCGGGGAGCTTCGGCTCGATTGGTTTGATACGTTAAATTTGCATGTGCATAAAAGGAAAGAAAATAAAGGTTGTGGGTCTTCGGTATTGGAAGGTCGATGCACCGATGCCAATACGCTGACTAGGCAAGTGTGGTTAGCACTTCGCCAATAGAAGTCCGGTGCGCCAGCCGGCAAGAGTACGCATGAGTCCGCTTTGTGCACCAAGCGTTGAGGCGTACGATAGGTCTGATCGGTAGTGCTTTACTTGTTTAGAGGTGGGCGAGGCCCGACCCGCCGCTTCTGTCTGCCACTACGGAGGTATCCTGGGAGGTTACGGCTCCAGAAAGGGGGAACTAAAGGTCTGTGTGCACAGAGTCGGGTGTGTGTGTTGTACTTGCATATTCCATCATACCCACTAGCATGTCATAGCATAACTGATTCATTAAACCCCTGACACCTAAGGTATAAGTGGAATGAGACGCTTATACATTAGGACTTGCAGAACGACCCATTGGTCTATAAGCTTGTGTGGGCAAGTTTATAAATTAAGGTCAAATTCTTTATATATATATTGCTGTTAATAACCGACACCCCAACGTATAAATTGGTATGGGACTCTTTATACGATGGGAGCCCTGCAGAAGATCCCTTGGCTTATTCGTTTCCGCACATAAGTTAAGGCTATTTTTCCATACTTTACTTTACTGCCACATGTATTATAAAATTGCTAGTATATGTCTGTTGCCACCTGTTTTTGATTACTCTCTACCTTCAAGTCCTCCCCTCTCTTCCTCTCCGCTCGGTGCTTAGGGGTCATGGGGGAAGGGGCGGGGGATGATAGGACTTAGTCTTATAGACTAACGGTTTTCGGACCACATCATTTAGGGGATCGTAGAGCCCAGCATGGAGGAGCAGCCCCGGAGGTCGGCCCGTTTGGAGACAGGGCAGTCTAGCTCAGGAGTTCAGACAGCTGGGACTGTGAGTCCCTGCCCTTAGTAATGTTTCATTTTGCTTCCACTTGAGTGAATATGTAGTGAGGATTTGATGTACCGGGCTTAAGCCCTTATTTTCAGTACATTTATATTTTGTGGACTCTCCCTTCGTGGAGATATTATTACTCTGATGTGATTTTACTGTGGACTTTTGGTTAGAGTTTATACCTCACTTGTGTTTACTCTACATTTGTTGCTTTTCTGTGATCGAATCGGCCGGCAGAATCGGCGTTTCGTGGTGATGACCCTTCAGGGCGTGAAGGTGTCACCGCAAAGCGGCGGTTCTGGGCCTAAGACCCTGGTGTTTTAAAAAGAAAAAAAAATGGGGTCTTACAAGTGGTATCAGAGCAAACCTCGATCGGAAGAGTAGCAGTCCACTAACCCTGGGTCACCCCCGCTCGAGTTTAGTTTGGGGACAAACTAAGCAGCGGAAGTGTGGTGTGCCCATGTGGGATCACATGTAATTGTCCACTGTTAATTAGGCTTGATTCAATTGCTTACAGACGATTTTTGATATGCAGCCTCCAGCACAGCCTACACCACAGGGCGGAGTCCAGCAGACTCCGAATGATACACCACCTCCCCCGGTCCCTACTCCGTTTCTACAGTCAGAGATGGCGCAGACTCTGACAGCCATTCTGGAGGCTTTCAGGGCTCAGCAGGTTCCGGCTCCGCAGCCAAACCCGGGGACCAACTAGCTGAGCATCTTCCGAGGAATCTCTCCCCCATCCTACTTAGGGACAGAGTCAGCTGTCCGTATAGAAGAATGGCTGGACATTATGTACGAGATGTTGACAGGGATGCGGTGCCCCTGGGAGGAGAGAGTGCCATTGGTGGTCTCTTGCTTGGAGTCTTACGCCAAGAGATAGTGGAAGACGTCACTGGACACGACCTTTGCGGATATGGAGATTGCAGAGATTACTTGGGGGAGTTCAAGGCCGCGTTACTAGAGCATTTTGTTCCACAGTCGGCTAAGGATGAGCTGGAGGACAGGTTCCTGCAGCTGAAGCAGGGCAATAAGGCAGTGGTAGAGTACCACCGGGAGTTCAACCATTTAGCCCAGTTTGCGGACTCCTATCAACTGGATGAGGCAGGATACATCAAGAGGTTCTATAAGGGCCTGCTGGAGGACTTAAGTGAGGCCCTACTGTTCGTATCTGACGGGTCAATACCTCGGATGTTAGAGATGGCCAAGAGGATAGAGGTTGATTGGCAAGCTACTCGGGGCCGGAAACGGCCAGCGGAGGATCAGGGTCGAGGAGCAAGGAACGATCAGAGACGAGCCCGTATCACGGACGGGAGAAGGGTCGAGGACCAGCCTCGTCAGGAGGCAAGACAGGAAATAAGGGAGCCAGGGGTGGTGGCTCCACCACCTCTTCAGACACGGGAGGGACAGAGACCCGGGGGAATGGCATATCCCCCGCCAGAGTGCTTCCACTATCATCAGGTTGGGCACATCCGCAAAAATTATCCTATGAGAGGGGCACCCCCACCAGCACCACCGGTTGCCCAGCCAGCGCAGTATTTTGGAGGCCAAGGACGTGGCCAAGGACGAGGATACAAAGGGAGGGATCATAGACAAGAAAGGACAGGTGTATGCTTTGGACCTAGCGCAGCCTCGGAACCCAGAGCAGGTCATAGCAGGTACGCCAAGATGTTTAATGGTTTAAATAGAATTCCCTTTCTCACTTGTTAAATTTGTAGAACTGCACTAGATAGAATAAATAGGAAAGAAAACTCATTATAGAATCCTAAGATATTTAATCGCCCCAGGTATAGTCTTCATCAGCGGCAAGCCTGCCCGCACGCTTTTCGATACCAGAGCTACTCACTACTTAGTGTCAGAAATGTTCATAGAAGGACTGAAAGGCGTGGAGCGATTCACGGGCTCGGAGATGAGGGTGCGACTACCCGATGGATCTGAACTCCTTACCTTGGACCACTGCAATATGGAAGCAGAAATTGGTGGAAAGGCGTTCGAGGCTCGAGCGATGCTTTTGAAGCTGATGGACTACGACTTGATCCTGGGCATGGCATGGCTGCACTTGAACCATGCCCAGATTGATTGCCAAGCAAAGAGGATCACCGTGAGGCACGGGGACTCTTTTATTGTTATCGAAGGTATAAGACTTGCCTCCCGTATTCTCTTATCATCAGTTCAGGCCATTAATGCCCATCTACAGGGGGAGGAGGTTTATCAGGTTCTATTTGAGATGGCAGAGGTCAAGGAATCTGTGACGGACCTTCCAGTAGTACGAGATTTTGCCGACGTTTTTTCAGAGAAGCTACCATGTCTACCTCCGCACAGGGAGCAGGACTTCAAGATACAGCTTGTGCCGGGGGCCAAGCCGGCATCTAGGGCCCCTTACCGGATGGCCCCGAAAGAGTTGACAGAGTTCCGAAGTCAGTTATAGGAATTAGTAGAGGCAGGGTTTGTCCGGCCAAGCTCTTCACCTTGGGGAGCCCAGGTGTTATTCGTCAAGAAGAAGGACGGAAGTCTTCGCTTGTGTATTGATTATCGAGCGCTGAACAGACTGACGGTCCGGAATACAAACCCGCCGCCACGGATTGACGAGTTGTTTGATCAACTGGAAGGAGCGCATTTCTCTCGAAGCTTGACCTGAGGTCAGGTTATTACCAGCTACGGATTCGAGAGGAGGACATTCCGAAGACCGCCTTCAGTAGTAGGTACGGACTGTTTGAGTTTACAGTGATGGCTTTCAGGCTAACAAATGCGCCGTCAGCATTTACAAGCCTCATGAACTTGGTATTCGAGGAGTATTTGGATGTATTCGTCATCGTATTTATTGACGACATCCTCATCTACTCAAGGACGGAGGAAGAGCATACACGACACCTGACTTTGACTCTAGAGAGGCTACGAGAGCACCAGCTGTATGCGAAGTTTAGTAAATGCCAATTTTGGCTAAAGGAGGTGGCCTTCTTAGGTCATATTATTAGCGGTGCTAGGTTGGCAGTAGATCCGGCCAAGATTCGGGCAGTTTAAGATTGGCCACCGTTGAAGACAGACATGGATGTACGGAGTTTCCTGGGACTTGCCGGATATTACCAAAAGTTCGTCGAAGGATTCTCCCGAATTGCACTCCCTCTTACATCCCTGACGAAGAAGGAATCCCCTTTCGTTTGGACGCCACAGTGCGAGGCGGCCTTTATGGAGTTGAAAGGTCGGCTTACCTCGGCTCCCATTCTCACTCTTTCGTCAGGAAGGGAGGGATTCCAGGTGTACACGGACGCCTCCTACCAGGGGATGGGTTCCGTTTTGATGCAGAACGGGCACGTGATAGCCTACGCCTCCCGACAGCTAAAGATACATGAGAAGAACTATCTGGTGCATGATCTGTAGATGGGTGCAGTGATCTTTGCTCTGAAGATTTGGCGACACTACCTCTACGGGGTTCACTGTGACATTTTCTCAGATCACAAAAATTTGAAATACGTGGACACATAGAAGGAACTCAACATCAGACAGAGACGTTGGGTGGAGTTCCTGTCGGATTACCAGTACACCATGCACTACCATCCCGGGAAGGCGAACGTGGTGGCAGATGCTTTGAGTCGGAGAGGAGATACCTCAAGGAAGGGACAACATCTGATGTCCATGAAGCTAGTCCGATCATTCAGAGATATGCAGATATCCCTAGTATCCAAGAATGATCCAGAGCTGTATAGGGAGTATCTAGCATCGATGGTGGCCATAGATGATATTCGGGACCGCATCCGGGACGGACAGAGGACTGATGCATGGGCAGAACCGATATTCCAAGCCTTGGAGGAGGGTTCGACGGGAGATTATTCACTGAGAGATTGATTACTATATTTCAGAGACAGGGTCTATATACCCGCAGGAGGCCAGATTCGGGAGGACATCATGGCGGAAGCATATTGTAGCAGATATTCTATACACCCAAGGATCACCAAGATGACGGCCGACTTGAAGAAGACGATGTTTTGGCCAGGGATGAAGAAGGACATTACATACTTTGTGACTCTTTGCAAGGCATGCCAGCTAGTGAAGGCAGAGTGCAGGAACCCCGCAGGATTGCTAAAGCCACTTTCGGTGCCAGAGTGGAAATTTGAGGAAATCGCGATGGATTTCATTCATGGCCTCCCCCGGTTACGGACGGAAAAAGATTCGATTTGGGTCATCGTCGATCGGCTGACAAAGGTGGCAAGATTCATTCCGATCAGAAAAGATGACTCGGTTGGAGTACTGGTCCGGAGATTCATAGAGCAGTTCATTTGTTACCACGGGGTGCCCAGGACGATCGTGTCGGATCGGGATGGTCGGTTCACATCTAGGGAGTGGAGATCCGTGCAGACTTACTTAGGCACGCGGCTGACCTTCACCACAGCTTTTCATCCCCATACGGATGGGCAGACAGAATGCACCAACCGGACATTGGAGGACCTCCTAAGGCTATGCATCTTGGATCGAAATGAACCTTGGGAGAAGCTTTTACCACTAGTTGAGTTCTCCTATAACAACAGCTATCAGTCCAGCATTAGGATGGCTCCCTATGAAGCCCTGTACTGGAGGTGGTGTAGGACTTCGCTTTCATGGATTCAGGACGAGGATCCAAAGGTGTTGGGATCAGAGTTTGTCGAAGACACCGAGGCTCAGGTGAGATTGATACCAGACATGATGCTGGAAGCGCAGAGCAGACAGGCTAAGTACTATGACGCCCGGCACCGTCAGGTAGAGTTCCAGGTGGGAGACCGAGTGTTTTTGAAGATCCGGCGCATGCATGGAGTTTCACGGGTGCGCGGTCGGAGGAAGAAGCTCAGCCCTAGGTATATGGGCCCTTACAGGATCCTGGAGCGGATCGGGGCCCTAGCCTACAGGCTGGAGTTGCCACCAGAGCGGGCAGCTCTGCATGAAGTCTTCCACATTTCTTCGCTGAGGAGGGTTCTACTATGCCCGAAGCAGCAGATTTTGACCATCAAAGGGCCGGTAGCTTCAGACCGGTCTGTTCACTTGGAGCCGGTTCGGATTGATGACAAAGGAGTACGGATCTTGCACCGCAAGAAGATCCCCTTAGTCAAGGTTCTGTGGGGGAACCACGGTCAGGAGGAGCACGCCTGGGAACCGCAGGACCTGATGAGGCAAAAATACCCAAAGTTGTTCAGTCAGGTATACCTCACCACCACTCGGTATACTATAAATTACCTTCTTGTATTGAACCGGTAGGACTAGATAAGGGAAATTGAGAACCTAGGCATGCGCACTCAGTCAGGAAAGTATGGCTAATATTTTGTTTATTGGGGTCTTGGCTTTGCCAATTGGGTTAATTAGTCATAGATTTAGCTTCCCTTTAAACCTCACTTAGCAAACATGGCATCGTGATGTAATCTTTCACTTCTTATGGGATGTTACAAGTTTCTTTTTCTTCGATAGAAAATTCCGGTAGGCTTAACCTTGATTTCGGGGACAAAATTTTTGTTTTGTTTATTGGGATTTGTTACATTCCATTTCCAGCTACACCCCTAAGAGTAGTTCTTGTCATGACTAGGTCATGACAAAGCCCTAGATAGCCCAAGAAGACCAAGAGAGCTTAGACTTGAAGCTGGAGACCATCACAGGCCAAAATTGGACAAGGTGCCCTAACTAAGGGCAATTGGCCTCTAATGTGCCCAAGGGACCACATTATGCCTTCCTAACCTTAAAGTGAGGTCAATGGGTCACCAAGGACCCATTGGAGTAAAACCTAGTGGCTAAGTTGACTCAAGTCAACTCTAGACCCAAATGGGTCAAAGTGCCCTAACTAAGGGGCAGGTGACCTCCAATATGCCAAGTCAACCCTACCCAACCTTTCCTAGACCTTCAGGGAGGCCAATGGGTCGCTCAGGACCCATTGGGGTCAACCCAAATGGTCATGTGGACCAAAGTCAACCCAAACCCATTTTGGGTCAACCTAGCCCAAATGGGCTAGTCTAAGCTCAAGCCCCCCCCCCCCTCATGTGACTTAATAAGGATATGATTTGTATGAGTGGGCTGTCTTTAGACCACAAGATTGACCAAGTCAACTTGGTGACTAGGAGAGAGAGAGAGAAAGCTTAATTTTCCTTTAATGGAGGAGAGAGAAATTGTGGAAGTAAGTCATTCATGGCCAAGGAGACCAAGGGCCAATCTCCATTGGCTAGCCCAACTCCCCACCTGATCCAGGGAAGACCAGGAGGTCATTTTGGTGGCTGTTCATGGTCAGGAGGTGGCTGCATAGCCATGGCCGAGCTTCACCTTCAAGGGCCATTAATGGACATTGAAGCTTTGGCTCACCTCCCCACCCCCATTATGGCTGGATTCAACTCCTCTATGGAAGAGGAGGAGTTTCCAACCATTTCCTGTCTAGATTGAGCCATGTACAGCCCCCCTTTCCATGGCCGAAATCACCTTTAAGAGGCCATTAATGGCCACCACCAGTTAGACCCCTCCCCTCCCCCGTTTTATCTTCTTAAAAGCATCCCTGGATCCAGGGGATTCTTTTCCACCACTTACCCGAAGGAGCTATTGCAGTTCACAATGTTGTTGCAAAAGCCGAGCGCCACCACCGTCGACCATGGCATCCCGTCGTTCCTCCCGCATTCAGGCCGCCGGAAAGGTCCTCCTCCTCTCCTCTCTTCATGACAAGATCATAGAAATCGTTTAGGTCAAGAATCGGGCTCAATTGAGCCCGATCCAATTCTCCAAAAATGTTAATTTCGGGCGAAAACGAATCCCTCAGGTTCGCCGGAAAAGCCTCCTCCGGCGGTCGTGTCGTCGGCTGAGGGTAGCCATCACATCCACGAAGGAGGTGGTGGCGGTGGCAGGTCAGGGAAGTGGACGGGTGGCCGGGAAACCAGCCAAAAGGCGGCCCAGGACGGGAAGATCGTGGCCGCCGGCTCAAGGAAGAAGACGACTAAGCTGCCCTTGGATTTGCGCCAAGATTCGTGCGGCGCATTTGATAGGAATTAAATTACATTGATTTTTATTTCATTTTTCTGTCACAATATTTACTTTAGATGGTTTTAATTTTTAAAAATACTTAGGGCCCTCTGATGGGAAAACTTTCAACATGAAAGTTGTAGCCCTATGGGTCTACTTTAATCTAAAATTAATTTGGACCCATTTAGATTTCTGGTTTGGCCAGGGCACCCATTTTTGTGGGGCCTATACCTATGGCTAACCTGAGGTTCAAATGGGTGTCCACCCTTCATCCCTTGTCCAAATGGAGTGAAATTTGGACCGGTAGTGCTTTACTAGTTTAGAGGTGGGCGAGACCCAACCCACTGCATCTGTCTGCCACTATGGAGGTATCCTGGGAGGTTACAGCTCCAGAAAGGAGGAACTAAAAGTCTGTGTGCACGGAGTCGGGTGTGTGTGTTGCACTTGCATGTTCCATCATACCCACTAGCATGTCATAGCATAACCGATTCATTAAACCCCTGACACCTAAGGTATAAGTGGAATGGGACGCTTATACATTAGAACTTGCAGAACGACCCCTTGGTCTATAAGCTTGTGTGGGCAAGTTTATAAATTAAGGTCAAATTCTTTATATATATATTGCTGTTAATAACCGACACCCCAACGTATAAATTGATATGAGACTCTTCATACGATGAGAGCCCTACAGAAGACCCCTTGGCTTATGCGTTTCCGCACATAAGTTAAGGTTATTTTTCCATACTTTACTTTACTGCCACATGTATTATAAAATTGCTAGTATAGGTCCATTGTCACCTGTTTTTGATTACTCTCCACCTTCAAGTCCTCCCCTCTCTTCCTCTCTGCTCCGTGCCTAGGGGCCATGGGGGAAGGGGCGGGGGATGATAGTACTTAGTCTTATAGACTAACGGTTTTCGGACCACATCATTTAGGGGATCGTAGAGCCCAGCATGGAGGTGCAGCCCCAGAGGTCGGCCCGTTTGGAGACAGGGCAGTCTAGCTCGGGAGTTCAGACAGTTGGGACTGTGAGTCCCTGCCCTTAGTAGTGTTTCGTTTTGCTTCCACTTGAGTGAATATGTAGTGAGGATTTGATGTACCGGGCTTAAGCCTTATTTTCAGTACATTTATATTTTGTGGAATCTCCCTTCATGGAGATATTATTACTCTGATGTGATTTTACTGTGGACTTTTGGTTAGAGTTTATACCTCACTTGTGTTTACTCTACTTTTGTTACTTTTCTGTGATCGAATCGGTCGGCAGAATTGGCGTTTCGTGGTGATCACCCTTCAGGGCGTGAAGGTGTAACAGTAAAGCGCCGGTTCTGGGCCTAAGACCCTGGTGTTTTAGAAAGAAAAAAAAATGGGGTCTTACAACAGGAGGATATTTCTGATAGAGTGTGGTATGGGAAGGATCCTTCATATAATCACTTTAGGGTCTTTGGCTACAAAGCCTTTGTGCACATCCCCAGGATTAAAGATCGAAGTTAGATTTCAAGACTCGACAATGCATATTTCTGGGATATGGACGCACTGACGAGTTTGGCTATATGTTTTTTGATCCAATTGAGAAGAAATTTGTACGTAGTCGCGATGATATATTTTGTGAGGATCAAACTATAGTTGATCCTAAGAAGACTGAGAAGACTGACTCTTACACTGATGTTGAGTCTCCTATGTTTGGAAGTGATGATACTAAGAAGGTTGTAGAGCCTGAGTCGATACATGGAACTAAGCCACTTCCAGATCATGAGGAAGCTATTGATGGAGAGCCTACAAATGACATTACTGATGATGTGTCTATACCAGCAGCTGAGCATGCTCCACAAAGGTCTGATAGAGTTAGACATCCATCTTCGAGATACTCCACTACCGTGTATATTCTATTGATTGATGCCTGAGAGATTGAGTGCTTTGATGAAGCAGTGCAGAGCTCGTAGAAGAAAGAATGGATTGTTGTTATGTAGGAGGAGATGTAGTCTATACAAGAAAATAATATATATGATTTGGTAAGATTTCCTAAGGGCAAGAAGACTCTGAATAATCGATGGATTTTTAGAGTACAGTAGGGAGACCCCTCGACACCACTCAAATATAATGCTAGATTTGTGGTTATGGGCATTAGTCAGAAATAGGGTGTTGATTTTGATGAGATCTTCTCTCCTTTTGTGAAAATGTCATCTATCTGAGTAGTTTTTGGCCTTGTTGCGAGGCTAGTTTTGGATATCGAGCAGATGGATGTCAAGAACGCATTTTTATATGTCGATCTTAAGGAGGAGCAGTATATGGAGCAGCCTGAAGATTTTAGGGTCAAAGGGAAGGAGAACCTAGTCTGTCGCCTAAAGAAGAGTTTATATAGCCTGAAGCAGGCCCCACAATAGTGGTACAAGAAGTTCGATGCTTTTATAGGGAAAATCGACTTCAAGAGGACCACCCTTGATCACTGTGTGTTCGTGAAGCAATATATTGTAGATGATTTCTCCATCTTACTCCTATATGTAGATGACATGCTGATAGTTGGTAGGAGCACTGCTCGTATTGGCGAGCTGAAGCGGCAATTGAGCTCCACATTTATAATGAAGGACTTGGGAGCTGCGATGACCAACCTAAGGATGCATATTTAGAGAGATAGAGGCTCCAAGTTACTTTGGTTATCGCAGGAAAGATACATCAGGAAGGTGCTACAATGATTTAATATGGATCAAGTGAATAAAATGAGCACGTCACTTGCAGCTCACTTCAAACTTATTGTTGACCAAGGCCCAATCACACATGAGTAGAAAGAGGAAATGCAAAAGGTCTCATATGCTTCTACAATTGGCAGTCTTATGTACGCGA
The DNA here is from genome assembly GCA_039513925.1 of Platanthera zijinensis. Taxonomy (NCBI): domain Eukaryota; kingdom Viridiplantae; phylum Streptophyta; class Magnoliopsida; order Asparagales; family Orchidaceae; genus Platanthera; species Platanthera zijinensis. Next base: position 266,929,701 of record CM077079.1, on the reverse strand, counting down.
TGGTGTGCACCTGCCCTGATATAAGGCACGCGGTTGGCACTGTTAGTAGATTTCTCTCCAACCCTAGAAGAGAGCATTGGAATGTTGTAAAATGGATTTTGAGGTACTTATATAGAACATCAAACTTGATGATAAAGTTCGGAGAAAGTGAGCCAGAGCTGCTGGGCTATACTAATGCTGATATGGCTGGAGATTTGGACTCCAGAAGATCGACTTCTGGGTACTCGATCTTATTTGTAGGGGGAGCTGTGTCATGGAAGTATAGACTACAAAGGTGTGTTGCATTGTCGACTACGGAGGCAGAGTTTAAAGTAATCACTGAGACAAGGAAAGAGATTCTTTGGATGAAGCGTTTCATCAAGGATCTGAAAAACTTTATGGGGGAAGACGCAAGAGGTCGCAGGAACACTCAACCACAACCAGAGACAAGTAAAAAACAGTAACAACAGCAGCACAAGAGTCTCCAATTGGAATTAATAACTTCTTTACAAAAAGAGGTATACATTGCAAGACATGATTCACAATATAATAAAAAGAAACAGAAAACTCCAACAAGAAGTTAATCGCGCGGATAGCAAGTTATAACCACACAAGTCGCCAGCCCGCAAGCTAAGTCCGTTGAGATTGCTGAATTCGCTTAACCGCAACTAGCTGCACGGACTGCTTGTTATTGAAATGATGAAGGACTTGAAAAGAACTGGCTGATAGACCAGGCGAACTATTCTACTTAACCGCAACTCGGAGAAAGAGACTTCAAGTCGCAGAGACCGCGACCTACTGATATCCGTTAACTATTATCCGCGAACTGTTCCATACCAAGCTTCTACTAATTGCCTAGCCGCCTGATGTTAGCCGCACAGCTAGCACATAGCCAACTTCACTTAGTCCGTGGTTAGAAAGCCATAACCGTAAATCTTAAGCACAAGCAAGTTCTTATTGTTCACGGTTTCTGGTTATTTATGAGGAGTCGAGGACTCCTATTTATAGGCGTAAGGAGAAGTGTCATCACCACCCATAATGATAGGATAACTGCTCGTCAATCCCGCAACTAGCATCACGTATCCGCACAAGTGCAGAAACAAGTATCAATCTGCCGCATACTGAAAGTTATCCGCAAAGAAGTGCGGACACCACTCTTTATTCGCAAGAACGACCAGTATGCAAGGGCGGAAAGGAGCAGTCTGCAAGGCTGAGGATACGAACACCAATCCAACAATGACGGTAAACACAACACTAGCGGGCTGCCGGAAACAGACACCAAATCGCACTATCTTGCGGACACGGCTCCTAGTCCATGCAAAACTCTGGCCTGTGACTTAGAATAATGACCAAGCTGTCAACTTACCGAGCTCGATGAGCTCCAGAAGCAGACCACACAAATAGTCAAACTCGACGAGCCATGCAGCAATCCCGAACTTAGTAACACGGAACTAACTTGCCGAACTCGACGAGCTCTAGAAGCAGTCCGTACAACGGGCAATCTCGGCGAGCTAGGCAATAATTCTATACTTAGTCACACGGGACCAAGTCCATAACACCAACGGACTCTGGCTATCAACCTGCCCGAGAAGGCTTCAGCGAAGAATGTGGTTAGCCACTATAGTCCACACTATCCTCCAACCTTCTTACAAGCCAGAGAACATGAAACTCAAGTGGACTGTGCGGTCTCACCAACCAGACCGTCATAACCGCGGTTAGAGAATATTAACTGCTCGGTTCCAACCTAGGGTGCTTGCTGAGCCAGACCGCAAGAGAGTTCGACAACCCGTCAAAGGCTATATATTTGCCAAAAACTATCCGCCAGGTCGCGATGGAGTCTGTGGTCTGTGCGGTCTGCCCAATCAGACCGCCCACACTCCACTCCATTCACACTTCCATAATTTTAACATGAGTTGGGTTTTGCTTACAAGCGCTACACACTCCTATGTGATAATCCGATTACAATTCATTTGGGGAAGAACCCCACCTTCCACTCGAGGTCCAAACATATTGATACGTGATATCATTGGATACACGACACTCTAGAGCAGAGAGAGCTGGATTTATAGAAGGTGCACACATATGATAATGGAGCGGATATGCTTACAAAGACCGTATCGAGAGGGAAGTTTGAGCACTATGTGAGGATCGTCGGCATGGTGCTTCCATCCAAACAAAGGAAAAGATGGAGAATAAGTTATTGGTATCGTTTCTGTCTTTTGTGGAGAAAGTTGTTGCTTCGAGGCTCATTAACTCGAATTTGGTGTTGTTAACCGAATGTGGAGACATGTTGATGGAGAACCTGGCGAGAGGCAAATTGGATACTCTGTGGAAGATTGTTAGAATGACAAGTTTTCTTCACTTAGCCGAAAATGGGGAGATTTATTAAGATAATTTCCTCCTAAATGTGAAAAAGGCTAGCCAACTTTGACCATGTGTTTCATGACAAGTGTGAAAAGGAGAACCGTCTTTGACCTTTAAACCGACATGTGTTTTTTAACCTAAGAAAGTTTAATGAAAACTTCATTCACATGACATCTACCACATCTATTTTCTTGGTTTTGGCCCTATAAATAAGGATGAATGAAGAGAGGTAAGACATCTACTTCTCTCCAAACTCAAACATTATAAGATTTCTATAGAGGCCTTTGCGACAATCATCTTAGTTTGGGAGAGCTTTCAGACGACGTTGACGAGTAGTACCTCGCCTACACGGATTGGATCTGGAGCAGATTTGGGCAAGGATTCAAAAAGGCATCTTGGAGAGGATTTGTGTAATCCGTCTCGTCCGCCGTTATCGGTAACTTGCAGTTTTTCAATTACTATTTGTTTTATTGTGTAGTGTGAAGCTGATGAATATCCTATAAAGGTCGATGAGGGAAAGCACTATAATTACCTATTATTTCATACATTTTAGTAGCGGCTTTCCGGGTTTGACTCCGATCATCCCGTAATTTTCATCCTATTGGGTTTCCACGTTAAATCTGTGTGTCACTTCAATTCTTGTTTTATACTGTATTTTGGTTGTGTATTCACATACCGCTAAGCGGTCGCGCAATTACTTGCTCAAACAAATTTACAAGTGCTCTAATCAAGCTTATGTGCTCTCTAGCCCAACACATCCAAAACAAGTTAGCATGGCATACCATATTCTCAAACAAAATTAAACTCTAATGTATATACAGTTGTCATTATTTCAAAAAGCATTAGCACATTACAATATCCGTCCAATGATAAATATTCAGTCCTTATAGCTAGCTTGAAAAAGAAAATAACACTCATGCAATTAATGGAAACATTATATGGATATATTGGTGCGTGCGTGCGTTGGAGTTCACTTGTTGTTAATTCGGAATAGCCAAGTAATGTGACACGAGACTCCACCCAGAATTGAGTGCGGTATGCGCCAGTGTTTCACTCATATTAGCAGGACTACTTCATGCTAATAATATAAAGTCTAGATATAAAGTCCACTGGACCACTGACATTATGGATATACTTAATAATACTAAGCCCTAAATTAGAAACAAGGGACCCTAATGCATCCAATAATGTGTGTGCCGAGGCCGGCTCGGTAACGATGCATGTGCTTTATGTCTACCTAGGGCAAGGCTTTATGCATGCTGGAGATACTCTAAGGTCTAAATAGTCGTATCTGATTTCATGATTTATTGTAGAATATTTTGAGCGGAGCCTCCCTGATATTCACAAAGTAGCTTTTTTGCTTGGGGTTCTCGCTTATGTTCCCGCTCCCGTCTTCGCGTTCACGATTTCCGCTCGATGTCCTTGCTCCTGCTGCTGCTGATTGATCGCGGAAGGGGAACATCGCCTCTTCGGTTTCTTGGTTCATTCTTGCCGTTGATCGAAGGGGAGAAGAAGGTTATCTTCTTCTTTCTGGAGTTCTCGTTCCCGCTGTCGCTGCCACTAGGAGAAGGAGGTCCTTCACTCTCTCGCCCCCGTTGTTGCGTCTTCTAGCCACTGGAAGAGATCTTGCTCATATCTAGTTGTCGCATATAGGACGAGATCATTTCTAGCTCCAGTCGCCGGCTTTGTAGATCTTTCAATGTCAGAGCCAGATCTAGATCTGTGGATTTTTGTTGGGCATTTTTACTTAAGTTCAGGTGATCTCGTCGACTGGTCTAGAGTTTTCTCATCGATTGAAGGTCTATGACTTCGTTCTCGTCGACTGCTCTAGGTGGTCTCGTTGAAAGTTGCTGGTCTCTTTGGTTGAAGAAGGAAAATTTTGATTATAGTCGATTCTGGTGCTGATCTAGTCGACGGGCTCCTGTGTCGACTAGAGGTCCCGTCTACAGGCAGCTGGTCTCATTGATATCAGCAGTTTGGTCTCGTCGACAAGAATTCTGAGCAGTTGACCTCATCGACAAGCTTTGAGTTCTAGTCGATTTTCCCAACTGATCTCGTCAACAAGGTGTTTATCGACAGGTGTTCTCGTCGATAAGGGTTTTTGTCGACCGTTGTTATTGTCGATATTTGTCAGCCTTCTTGTCGATACTACCAGCTTTTAGTCAATACTGAGGCAGCCTTCTTGTCGAGCGTGCACGTGTGTGAGCCACTTTGCACGCGCGCCGGCGGCCGTTACCGCCTCTGACCGCCGTCATCGCTGGGTAAATGCCCGGGCCGCCCGGACCGCCAGGGGGCATTTTGTCATTTTGAGAAAATTGGTGATTCAGGTGACCGGAACAGAGCAACGTCAATCATCAACTCAAATTTTAACTAGACACAACTTAGATCGTTCCTTCAAGAAAGTTGTAAAAAAGGTTCTCGAACCTTCATTTGAGGACAAAGAATTTGAGTGACTAGAGAAAGCTATGAAGTTTTCTAGCGACGTGAGACTTAGATCGTTTCTTCGCTCAGAATTTATCATGCTCTCATTCTAGTTTGCTCACGTTCAACGCTCTCGCGCACGCGACAGCAAGTGCAGGAGAAAACTAAGAGTATTGCGTTCGTGGAAACTCCGACGGACGCACTCATCAAGGCTTCATGGACTTAACTATATTTCTTCGCGGGCGGGCCTTCCCTCGACCCGGGGGCAAGGTTATCATTTTTCAAAAGCCGCGATCTGCGTGATCATTTCCGAGCAATCCTTTTGGCCGGTCTGGTAGTTATTAGGCAAAATTACCGGGCCACCCTCTTTAAAATCTATAAATATGCTCAGTTCTATTTCAAAAGCGTTTTTTTCTCAGGTTCACTTGGTTTCACTCCCCTCTCTCCCCTCCTTCTCTCTGCAGGAATTACGTCTGAGACCGCCACCGCAAGGCAAGGGGAAGCAAAGATAAGACGAGGTTCACGAGAACGCAAGTCAAGATGGAGGCGTGTGAAGCCGCCTCCGCCGTTACGTCAAGACAACTATGAAGAAAGGAAGTGCCTGCATCTTTGGTGAACAAGCTTTAGAAGACTGTCAATGCAGCACGATGACCGTTGGCACTTGTCGTTCATTCTCCTCCCCTCTCACAATTTGTAACGAGGTGTGGCATGTTGCCCTCGCTTTCCTCCCAGAAGCTCTGTAAGAAACGCTCATATAGTGAAAGTTAAGTCGGCACTGTACCGACCACGTGATTTTTCATCCTGATTCCGGGTTTTTCACGTCATCAATTTTTTTGTCCCAGCATCTAGTTTATCTTTGACTGTTGACACGATCGGCCACTCACGGGCTAAGACGGTTGAGCATGCCCGGTCTACCAAGAGCGCCGTCTGATTTCCCAACAATTTATATCCGAAGGGGTTGCCAGATTATTTCTCCAATTCCAAAATATGGACAAGCCTTATCTGAATTTTGTGCTTGAAAAATCCTTTCCGTTCAACTCTTCAAGCTTCAGGGTGCGTTTGGCGCGACTTATCTCAACTTATTTGATCCCGACTTATCTCAACTTATTTGATCCGGTGAGGTTGGACAAAAACGTCATTGTCAAAGAATGTATGTTTAGTATTACAAATGTTAGAAAAAAAGAAACTAATTTGAGGCATAAGATTTTAATATGACAATGACACTTTTGTCTAACCTCACCGAAGCAAATAAGTTACGATAAGCCGCCCCAAACGCAACCTCAATCTGCAGCCCTCAGATAGAGAAAATGGCCCCTCATGCATTTTCTGTGAGAGCCGAAAATACCTATAAAAAAGAAAATTAACCTATTTTTTAATTTAATTTTTGCTTATATCCATTCTGAATTTAGTTATAACATCACCCACCTCAATTCCCAAACCTCAATAATTTGGCATGTATGCTTCCTTTATATCGGTGCACGAGCAGATCCGATCATATAATCCCCAAGATCAAAGACGCAGATTTGTTTTGACCGTACTACGGTCACTTTTGGATTTGACCGTATTCGAGAAATACGACTGTATTCAAGAAATACGGCTGTTTTTTGTCAGAAATGATTTGCGCCGTTGAAATCTGCGATCCTACGACCAGATCTGCACCTCCCAAAATAGATACGTATAGTACCAAAAACAAACTCATATCCAAAACCCTAGAAAACGACCTGCATTAATTCCCAGAAAACCCGCCAAATCTAATGGAATCAGCACAAAGCAAGCCGAAATTCTTCTTCAATTTAACCCGCAAAGAGGATCCGGCCCCATGCGCATGAACCAGATCGAGCGCCCCCACTTCAGCTTTAAAGACGAAAGTTCCCATTGCCGGCAACACAAAAACCCTGGCGGCGATCTGACTGATAAGCAAGCAAAAAACCCGGCAATGGATTCACGGCGACTCAGCCGGCCGTCCATTTTAGTTATCGGTGAGCGCTTTCATTTCAATCCCTTGATCGATCGATTCGTCTTCCTTGTTGTTGTTGTTGTTGGGATTAACAGATTGATGGGGGGTTTTGAGTAATGTGCAGTGGTGGCGAGTATTGAGAGGTTTGCTTACAAGGGGGTTTCGTCAAATCTGGTGACGTACCTCACCGGCGGCTGTGTGCGGATGAGCTCGTCGGCGGCGGCGAAGACGGTGGCCGGATGGAATGGGGTGACGTCGATGCTTCCTCTGCTCACCTCCGTCCTCGTTGATTCTTATTGGGATCGCTATTCCACGATCAAATCCTCTTCCCTGCTTTATATTTTGGTGAGCTTTAGCTTATTTAATTAATTAATTAACTGTTTTTTTTAATATGATTTGAATGAGAAGTCGGCTCTAATTAATAATTCTTCTTCAATTTTCTGAATTCTTTTTATGAACTAAATCATGAAGATTGATTTGATTTTTTGATGAAATTATTCACAATATTATCTATTAAATTTTGTTTTTTGTGTTTATTAAGACATGGAGTCGTCGCAGTTGTGCGGATCAGAATCCTCTTCATTTGGAAATTCAAATGAAGATTCATTTTATGATGTGGATGCATTCTGAGCTGCTTTAGACTCCATTTGGCATGATAGTGGCGGTCGTAAACGGATGGGTTAAACCGTCATTCGTTAAGGATCACCTAACAAACATCATCTGTTTGAACATAAAAGTGGATGAAGTTTCTTAGATGGATATTAACGAATGACAATTTAATCCTCGTGTTTATGATCACCGTCACCGTGCCAAACAGGGCCTTAGTGGTGTGTAATTTTTTTTATTAAAAAAAATAAAAAATGTGATTAGTGAATTTGTCAATCAATCAGAAATATATCTGAATCGTGAAATTGATACTATTCATTTCTCTTGAAACGAAGAGGATCCTTATTTCAATTGTGCATGGGATTCCTCTGTGCCATGACGCGACAGTACAAACGTCATTCATTATTTTCTGTAATTGTTTTCTCATGAAATAAAAAAATTAATAAAAATTGAAGGGATAAAAAAGTATTTTTAAAATAAAATAATAAAAAATAATAAAATTTGTAATGAATAAAAAATAAAATTAGAAAGATAAATGTTTTATGAATGATGTTTTTCATATGAAATTGAAGAGATATGAACATAATTATTAAAATAAATTTAATTAAATTATAAAAATAATAGAATTTGAATATTTCTTATATAATAGTCTATGATAGAGATGTGGCGAAATATAACGTCAGCGTATTACGATGACAACATTTATATGCTGCTCAAATAAGAGATATATTAGTTATTTAAAAAATATTTATTTAAAGAAATCAGCGAATTAATAAAGCCCGTGACAATCTCCAACAATTCAGAGTTCTTGTCTATTTGAGCCAAACAACACTTATTAAGTTATAAATAATGATTTTGCATTTATTTTAATTTAGACGGAGGAAAATAAACGTGGGTCGGGGTCCCATGCATATCCTTCCAGCATAAAATAGGAAAATAAAATTGCATTTAAATTTTCGTCTGCCTGGCAATTTTTTCATTAATTTTTTTTCTTTTATTATTTTTTATTTCTACTTTTTTTCAATTATTTTAAATTTCGGCAATTTAAAAAATAAAATATTAAATAACATTTAATATAAAAAAAAGAAACAAAAATAATTTAAAAAATAATTGCAAGAAATAAATAATTAAACAAAAAAATTAAAATATTAAAACAATAAATTAAACAAAAGAAATTTAAAAATACCCGCCGGTCGGGGGCGGGCAAAGCCCGTTGAAGGGCGCGGGCTGGCAAGGTACTATCGCGCGGGACATGGTAGAACCTCGTGCGTTGTCACTCATATATATACAAGTGACAGCACACGCCCCCTGTGCAGCCGCAATCGTATTCCGGCAGTGAAAGTGTCACAGTGCGATGACACTCCCACAGTTCGCAGCCTCACGCGTCACCCACCCCCCCCCCCCCCCCCCCCCCCCCCCCCCCCCCACTTCAAAGTCACGTTTATTTATTTGATTTGACAGTCATGATTACATAATATAATAATTATTATAAATTAAAATTTTGATTTTGACAATTTGTTTTTATTAACTTGTTTTTGATAATTTGTTTTTTCTTCTTTTTTTAAATGCATAATTACAAACATCAGTTTTCTAAGTTAAATTATTTTAAAATAAATAAGAATTTTGATGACATTATATTAAAAAAATTAGGATAGTATTGGCATTATGAATGTTTCATCAAAAATAATATATATATATATATTACAAAAACTTCTCTCAATACTTACATTTGATAACATTCATGCACAAAAGTACCCTCTTAGAGTAAATTTTATGGGGTCTTTTAGTGCATAAATGCTATGAAATGTAAACATGGAAGAGGATAAATGCAATTTCAAAAGTTAAAGGGATGCACGCCGTAATTACCCAAATTTCAAGGGGAGTCCCGATAAATAATTATATATATAATATGAAAATCGTATAGCTCGATGAGAGCTGCAACTTTCATGTTGAACACTTTTTCTATTTTTGAAGGCCTGAGCCGGATTTTCGACCCGAAAGTATATTAAAAACGAGACTATGTACGCTCGGATATTTTCGGGTTGAAAATTCGGCTCAATCATGCAAAATTAGGAAAAGTGTTCAACATGAAAGTCGTAGGTCTCATCGAGCTACACATTTTTCATATATTATATATCCATTTTGATGCCTAATTTAGACGGTCCGCACGTTCGCACGACTACATGTATTCTCACTTCAAAGCGGCCATTAATATATGTATATACATAGAGCACATCACATCATTACTAAATAAAGCTATTTGAAAGGAAACTAATGAGCCATATACACTTGGTGCATAATGACTAATGTTTTTTTTTTACTTTTAAAAGCAACATTTCAAATCAACCAATAAAGATTTCCATGCCATTTAAAGTCTAAAATTTGTCTTTTATCTTTAATTTTGTGTAATTTAAAGATTTCCTTGATGTTTTTCTTCTTTTAGGGACTTGTGGGATTGACATCATGGGCATTATTAGATGCATGGTTGCCAATCTATTCACTGTTTATTCCTCTTTACTTGATCTCAATTGGCCAAAGTGGGTATAACCCATCCCTACAAGCATTTGGAGCAGACCAATTGGAGCTTGAGGAGGACCAAACTAGTTGCAAGCAAGAGGAGGAGACCAAAAAGAAGAGTTCATTCTTCCAATGGTGGTACTTCGGCGTATGCGCCGGGAGCCTCCTTGGGAATTCGACCATGTCCTACGTCCAAGACAATTTAGGTTGGGGGCTCGGCTTCTCGATCCCTGCGGTCGCCATGGCGATCTCCGTGGCCTTCTTCATGTCTGGCTCTCATTTTTATTTACATAAAGAGGTGAAAGTTAGGAAAAGACCACTTGATCGCATCGTCAACAACGCGAAGGCGTCTATGTTGAGATTGCTTGCTTCAAAGATCTCAGTGCCTTCGCAGACCGACGAGTTTGTTGAGCTCGAGTAAGGTTTTTTAGCATTTTATAGCATTCGTTTCTAAACAACTTTCGCCCTTATTAACCAATTCAGCTTAAAATAGACACACTATCTAATTAATGCGGAAAGTAGTTATACATCACCTTTTGTTTTTTTGTTAAAAAATCATCATTCTGGTGTATATATCATGCTGCATGTTAAATGAACTATAATAAAGTCTAAGAGTTTAAGGGTAGCTTTTCAAAAATACCACTAGTTGGCATGTCTAATGACAGTTTAATTTTCTCAAAAATACTATTGACATGTCAAATGATAACCTACAATTGTAGATATAAGAGCTTGACTAAAATATTTTTTGATTTTTTAATTTACATTATTACTTTTAATTTATAAATAAATTCTAATATATACTGCAAGTTTTTTTCTTTTAATATTATAAACAAATATATATAATCCACACCCACCCTTTATAATCACTGTAATTCTAGGAAAATTTACGTCACCGTCTATTCTCCTTCGGGATCAATGAAATTCATGAATTTCACATACAGTGGGTCATAGTATGGTGCACATCTAACAATTCATCGTGGGACCAATGAAATTCATGAATTTCACAATACAGTGGGTCCTGCAGTGCACAATATGGTGTGCATATAACAATTCTCCATGGGATCAATGAAATTCATGAATTCTAGGATGCAGTGGGTCCCGCGGTGCAGAGTATGGTGTGCACATAACAATGCTTTGTTGGGCCAATGAAATTCATGAATTCCACAATATAGTGGGGCCTGCGGTGCACAACATGACGTGCATATAACAATTCATCACGAGACCAATGAAATTCATGAATTCCACAGTACAGTGGGTCCTACAGTGCACATTATGGTGTGCATATAAAAATTCTCCATGGGACCAATGAAATTCATGAATTCCACGATACAGTGGGTCCCGCGGTGCACAGTATGAGGTGCACATAACAATTCGTTGTCCGGCCAATGAAATTCATGAATTCCACAATATAGTGGGTCTGCGGTGCACAACATGCAAGCATATAACAATTCACCCTGAGACCAATTAAATTCATGAATTCCACAATACAGTGGGTCCTACAGTGCACACTATGGTGTGCATATAACAATTCTCCATGGGACCAATGAAATTCATGAATTCCATGATACAGTGGGTCCCGTGGTGCACAGTATGGGGTGCATATTACAATCCGCCGTGGGATCAATGAAATTCATGCATGAATTCTGGCCCTCGTTACACAATATGGCGTGTATATAACAATTCGCCGCGGGACCAACAAAATTCACCAATTCCACCATACGGTGGGGCCTGCGGCACACGAGATGGTGTGCATATAACAATTGGCTGTGGGCCCCATTACACAGTCAAATTTCATTGGCAGCTCCGGTGATCTGATTCACGTTCTTCTTCTTCTCCCTCAACAGATTGCAGGGGAAATCACTCATCACAGACGACTTCAATGGCAACAAGAGCAGCACTTGGGATTCAGCCGACCCATCCATCGACAAAGAACCCGCCGGCATCGCCAGAGTGATCCTAAGGCTCCTCCCAATTTGGCTATTGCTCCTCATGTTCGCCGTCATCTTCCAGCTTCCGGCGACCTTCTTCACGAATCAGGGCACGGCGATGAAGCGCAGCATCGGCAGATCAGCCATCCTCATTCCTCCGGCCATGCTTCAGAGCTCCATCACCATATCAATCGTCCTTCTAATGCCTCTCTACGACAGACTCATAATCCCCCTTTCCCGACTCATAACCGGAGAAAACAGAGGAATCACAATTCTTCAGAGAATCGGAATCGGCATGCTCCTCTCGATCCTCGCCATGGCCGTGGCCGCGCTGGTGGAGACGAAAAGGGCCGAGCTTTCGAGAGGAGAGGCGGCGGCGGAGGAGCAGCTGAGCATATTCTGGCTGCTGCCGCAGTACATTCTGCTGGGCGTCTCCGACGTGTTCACCGTGGTGGGGATGCAGGAGTTCTTCTACGGGCAGGTGCCGGAGGGGATGCGGACGGTGGGGATTGGGCTGTATCTCAGCGTGTTCGGCGTGGGGAGCTTCGTCGGCGGGCTGCTGATATCCGCGGTGGAGGCGGTCACTGCCGGCGGCGAGGGGTTGGGATGGTTTTCAGACGATATGAGGGAAGCCAGGCTGTATAATTACTACTGGTTTCTTGCCGGCATGGCCTCTTTGAGCTTCGTCCTGTTCGTGTTTCTGAGTAAATTTTATAGGGATGGGAGTTGTATGAAGTGATTAAACAGTAGTAGTAGTATGCGTTGGTGTTGATTCTTTGTATATATATAGGATGGATTAAGGCTCTGTTTGGGGACTTATTTTTTTTTTCGGTCTAGCAGTTATGATGGTATGAATTCGTTCGTAAATTATGGTCTGATTTATGCGATCGTAACCGATTGACTAGTAAAAATAAGTCCCTCCAAACGGAGCCTAAGACCGTTGGAGGTGTTTATGATGTCTGCTGCTTAATTTGAACTGTGTTGGATGATTGCTGCTGCTGCCTGCTTGTATAAATGATGATTGAAGCAGCTTGTTTTGTTCTAGTGTATATACTGCTAGGGTGCAGATTCTTCATGTTAAGGTAAGTAACTAGGGAATAAGGGCGGCGGCTCGTTCATGCCGAACGCCGGTGATGGTCAGGCAAGTAAATTTTGAGCGTAGGCTTGAATCGTGACAAAAGGATAACAGGGGAGGGTAGGGGTGTGCAAAAGTATCCGAAGGATTGAAAATCGGACTGAAACCGAAACAAATCGGACAGTTTAGATTGTGAAAAATTTAAGAATGGAAGTTGTAAGAGGCCGCAGGAACACTCAACCACACAAGAAGTCACGTAATAACCAGCATAACAGAGGCACAACAGTCATAAACCGGAATTCAATCTGATTTACAATGTGAGACATACATTGCGAGACACAATTTCGTTAATGTACTCAAGGAAAATAGAAAATACAACTGTAGGCAAAGAAGAAACCGTGGGAGCAGAAACTGTAACCGCACAAGCTGCAAAAGCTGCAAGCCCTGTCCGCCAAGACCGGCCAAGTCGTCTGTCCGCAACTAGCCGCGCGGACTGCCTGTTATTGAATGTTGAAGAACTTTGAACAGAACCCGTTGATTGACCGAGCGAACTCCAAACTCTATTTGTAACCCCGAGTAAGGTGACTTCAAGTCACAGAGACCGAAATCTGTTGTTATCTAATGACTGTTATCCGCGAACTATTACACATCAAGCTTTCACTAGTTGCTCAGTCGTCTGATGCTAGCCACATAGCCTGCACAGATAGCCAACATCACTTAGTCGCGTCGGTTAGAAAATCGTAACCGCAAATTTTAAGCGTGAGATGAGTTCTCACTGTTCTCAATTTTTCTCTTAGTTATGACGAGTCAGGAACTCCTATTTATTGGCGTGAGGAGTGTCATCATCACCCAAAGCAATAGGATAATCGCTCTTCAATCATGCAGCTAGCATCACGTATCCGCACAAGTGCGGATACAAGTATCAGTCTGTCATTGAAGAAAGTTGTTTGTAAAGAAGTGTGGGCACACAACTATGTCTGTGTAACCAACCCACAAGACAATGTGGACAACTCTATCAGTCCGCATAAGCTGACAGGACCAGTCCTCCAGACTGAGAAGACCAACACCAATCCAACAAGGACGGTGAACACAACACTGGCGGGCTGTCGGACACTGCCACCAAACCGCACTGCCTTGTGGACACATCTCACAGTCCACGCATACTCCAGCCCGCAACTAGAACAAGGATAGTACCTAGTCAACTTGCCGTACTCGGCGAGCTCCAGAAGCAGTTCACAAAAACAGGCGATCTCGGCAAGCTAGGTAACAAATCTGGACTTGTCACACAGGACCAAGTCCGCAACACCTGTGGACTCTGGCTATCAACTTGCCCGAGAAGGCTCCAACATACTGTACGGATTAGCCACCACGGTCCGCGATAACCGCCAGCCTTCTTACAAGCCAGAATCTGAAGCTTCAAGCAGACTTTGCGGTATCACCAACCAGACCGCCACAACCACAGTTAGAGAAGTCTAACCGCTAGGTTTCATCCCAGGGTGCTTGCTGAGCCAAACCGCAATCCGCCAAAGGCTATCTGCCAGGCCGGTGGAAGACTCGGCGGTCTGTGCGGCCTGCCCAATCAGACTGCCCTCACTCCACTTCACTCCCACTTCAACAATTTTAGCACTCCCCCTTGAAGCAGTCCGAGCAACCCTCGCAACCCAATAAACGGTTCCTTCAACAATAGCTTCGTAAAGATATCTGCCACATTATCCCGACTCTACACGTAATCAACCATCAAAGATCCCTCCAAAACCTTTTCCTAAATAAAGTGATGTTCAATCTTGATGTGCTTCGTTCGCGTGTGATAAACTGGTTTGTTGACCAGTTTAAGAGTACTCTCATTGTCACCGTGAAGCAGAGTAGGACTTCACACCTTCTCATGGATGTCATTCACTAATCTCCTAAGCTAGATGGCTTCCTGGGCTATCAAGATCAAAGCCTTGTATTCTTATTCTAAAGTGGAGACGGACACTGAATCATGCTTCTTACTACACCATTAGATAGTTGTCGATCCCATGAATAAGAAGTAGTCAGACGTTGACTTCCAATCATTTGTATCTCCACTATAATCAGCATTCATGTATCTGTGCAGACTGAAGCTTGTGTCCCTTTTGTAAAAGAGACCCATGTCCTAGGTAGACTTGACATACTTCAGGATACATTTAGCTGCCACAAGATGAGGCTTTTGTGGCTCTGTCATATACCAACTAACCCGGCCCACAGCATAAGCAATATCTGGCCTAGTGATGGTCAAATATATGAGACTCCCTACGAGAGCCTGGAACACCAAAGGGTCTGCAAGAACCTTTCCCTCATCCCGCCAAAGTTTCAACCCGACTTATAGTAGAGTAGAGATGTTCTTCTCCTCCCGTATGCTGAATCACTTAACAATCCACTCTGCATAGCCTTTTTGGAAAACAAGCACACCACTCTAGCTTCTTCCTCTCCACCTCGAGTCCAAGGAAATAGTGGAGCTCACCCAGATCCTTCATCTCGAACCGAATAGCTAGCTCAACCTCGAGCCTAGCTACTTCTTCCTCCAAGTTTCTCATGACGATTATGTTGCCAACATACAACAGAACGAGGACCTAAAGCTCCCTCATTTCTTAACGAATAGACTGAAATTTGAATCTGAAGTAAAATAACCACAAAATTGGGGGTATTCTGCGGTATTCTCGTACCACGCCCGAGGCATTGGCTTCAGACTATAGAGGGTCTTCTGTAGTTTACAGACGTGTCCTGGATGTTCTTTAGATACATAACCAGGTGGTTTCACCATGAAGATATCCTTGTCAATCTCGTCGTAAAGGAAAGCATTATTTACGTTGAGTTCTCAAATCTTCCATCCTTGGCAAGCCGCCAAAGATACCACCATCTAAACTGAAGTCATTTTAGCCACCAAACTGAACGTTTCTTCATAGTTGTCACCGTGCTGTTGTGAGAAACCTCGAGCTACAAGGCGAGCCTTATACCGCTCGATGATGCTGCTAGCCAATTCTTCAACTTATAAACTCATTTACATGTAACAGGAGTGATGCCATCGATCTTGGGCACAAGATCTCAAATCTCGTTCTTCCTGAGGAAGTCCATCTCCTCATCTATGGAATCTTCCCACTCCTTTATGTCAGTGGCATTTTCAAAGCTTGACGACTCTCTTGTGGAGTATGCACAAAAGTAAGCTCCATTCGGATATCGTCCTTCCTGCAGAAGTTGGAGAACTCATTTGAAGTAAACTCACCTTTATTATCCATTCTCAACTTCTTCATTCGCTGGCCGAATCATCCCTCCACTAGCTCCTTAAACTCCACGAACTTCTAGAAAGCATCTAACTTTTCCTTCACAAAATACACTCATGTGTAACTAGTGTAGACATCAATCAAGACCAGCATGAACCTGTTACCTCCAAGACTGGCGGTGACGGTGGGTCCCATCAGATCACTATAGACACACTCCAACGGTACCTTGCATTTTGTCTGTGACTTGTCAAATGGAAGGTGATGAATCTTACCATATTGACATCCCGCACATATATGACGGTCATCGTAGGATGACAAACTAGGCAAACGTTTCGCAAGATCCTTCATTGTCATAATCTTTAACTTGTCCATCCCAACATGTCTCAGTCTCTCATGCCATATAGCAACACTGCCATTTGCCATCATCTTATCAATATAGGAGCTTGTCGCCAACACGAACAAGTCTTCACTCTCCTTCCAACACGAGTGATGTCAACTTTCACAGATGACATGTTCTTGAGAAATTTCACTTCTATTGGACCAAACAGAATGTGATATCCAACATCAATGACATTGGTCATCGAGAAGAGGTTTTTCTTTATTCTCGACATGTGATACACACTCCTCAATGTGAGTGATCCCTGATCACTGCCTAAGGAAACCAACCTATCTTTTTCTACTACATGTACAGTATCATCAACAGTAATAATAGTATCGGTACCTTTGTAGTCCTGCATATAAGAAAGTTTAGACTCGTCCCCCGTGAGGTGATGAACACACCCCGAGTTCACGATCCAGTCCTTCTGACAATTGATGGAGAAAAGTGCATGAACACAAGTGTCCATCATGAAGGTATTGCAATATGGAGACCGAGCGGTCTACAGGCTTCACTTGGGCGGCTTGGAGACCGGGCGGTCTGGCGGCTTCTCTAAAGCTGCTTCGAGACCGGGCGGTCTGGAGGCTTCTCTCCAGCGGCTTGGAGACCGTGCGGTCTGGAGGTCTGCTCTGACGGCTTGTCTTCTCTTATCAGTATGCTCGGGCGGTTAAACCTCCTTGTCTAACAGCGCGACCTATGTGGTCTGGGTTTTGTCTAGTTGCTTGTCTCATAAATATATTTAGTCTCACATTGTTTACTTGTATTCTCTCCCTTCTTCTTTATTCTATAAAAGGAAGGTCATACCTTTGTAATAGATACAATTTTTGGAAATAAAAACTCTATTATTGTCCAAATTTCGGTTCTCTTTTTCTGTTCGCATATGGTATCAGAGCACTCGATCTTTTCCGCTTGATTCTGTGAGTGCTTCTATCCGCGCGGTTTGACCCCTCATTCTTACGCTCTGTCCGCACGGTTTCCTTCTGTCCACGCGGTTTCCTTCTGTCTGCGCGGCTTCCTTCTCCTTGTCATTGACCTCTCTATTCACGACCTGTCTTCGCGACCTCTCTTGCTTTCGCGTGACCTTGTCCTTGTTCGCGCGGCTTCTCGCTTTTTGCTTGCGACCTGTTCTCGCGGGCTCCCTTTCGCTTCGCGATCTATTTTCACAACCTGTTTTCACTATCTGTCTTTGCGACCTACTTTCGTGCGGCCTCTTGCCTGTCCGCGCGAACTGTTGCCTGCGGCCTATTGTCTATCCGCGCGGCCTCTTTTTCTCTATTCGTTCGGCTTCCTTTTTGTTCGTTCTGTTCTTATCTATGGCTCTCTCCGATACCTCTACTACAACTACTACTATCGTGGTCCAGCCTCCTCATCCTACTCCGTCTAGCAATCTTAGAACCATTTCCAAACTTATCGGTTCCAACTACCCGGACTGGAGTGTTTTGTTTACCTTTTTACTTCGCTCACAACGCAAACACCATCATCTCACCGATTACCCACCTCCTCTAGTGTCCGATCTATTTGATGACTGGGATGCTAGCGATGATCTTATACACACTTGGCTGGCTAACAGCCTTTCTAATGAGTGCCTCTCCGTCATCCGCCATGATGAAACGGTAAAAGTTGTTTGGCTTCATCTTGCCGCTCTTTACTCCAAGGGGGCTCAGACATCTCACATTTATACTCTCTATTCGGACCTCTTTGCCCGTCCCTCAATGTCTCCTGATGCCGCCTACCAACAAGTTCAGGCTCTTGGAGTCGAAATTCTTTAGAACCGTCTATTCTCTGCTGATCTGGCCGAGCAACACAAGCACTTCTAGGATCTTCTGGTTGTGTGCTATCTTCTACGTATTCTGGAGTCATATGATATGATCTGTCAACAAATCCTTGGCAAGGCGGATTCTCCCACCTTGGATGCCACTGCTGTCTGCATCACTGTTGTTACCTCTCTACTTCAGCGTCCGCTGCTGTCCTCCCCACCTCTCCCCGACACTTATGCTCATCATACTCAGCGGGGCGGCTCTGGTGGCCGCAATCATCAATCCGGCGGACGTGTACCTTCCCGTTTTCTCTGCTCTCACTATGGCCGCACTGGCCATATGGTTGATCGTTGCTGGATGAAGCATCCGCATCTTCGCCCATGTAGTGACGCTTCAACCTCCTCTTCGAACCAGTCTGCCTCGGTGGTCACGTCTTCAGGTAGTGCTCATGTGATGACTCAAAGTAAATGGTTGATTGACTCCGGTGCTACTAATCATATGACCGGCAATCCTCAGTGTTTTTCTCTTCTAGAAAAACATAATCGGTTGCCCTCGGTCTTCATTGCGGACGACTCTCCCTCACCGGTAAATGGGACGGGAGTGGTTCAAGTCACTCCATCTCTTTGCCTGGCGGACACCCTTTACGTGCCCCGGTTTCCATGCAATTTGTTGTTTGTTACTTCTCTTTACAAGAAACTATAGTGCTCCGTCACATTCACTCATACTTCTTGCTCTTTTCAGGATCTAAGCTCCCAAAGGACGATTGCTAATGGAACTGAGAGCGATGGCCTCTACTTCCTAGATAACGTATCTGCTCTGTCCATTTTTTCTTCTTCTACGGATCTTCTACAATAGCATCTTCGTCATGGTTATCCTCCTTCACGGCTCTTCGTCAGCTTCTGCCCCATCTACCTCCGCACAGTCCTCCTCTCAACTGTGATGCCTGTCAGCTTGGCAAACATCACTGTTCCTCCTTCCCGCCGAATCAAGTTCGCGGCTCTTCTCATCTTTTTGATCGCATTCACTCTGATGTCTGGGGACCTGCTCCTACTCTAACTGTAGGTCGGGGTAGTTTGTATTTGGTAACTTTTATTAATGATTTCTCTTGGTGTACGTGGGTATATCTCTTAAAAGAACGCTCCGAGCTATTATCTGTATGGACATCTTTTTATTATATGATTAAAATGCAGTTTGATGTGTCTATTAAAATTCTTCATTCTGATAATGCCAAAAAATACCTTAGTCATGATTTTTCTTCTTTCTGTGTCCAAAATGGCATAATTCATCAAACTAGCTGTGTCTATACCTCACAGCAAAATGGAGTAGCTGAACGCAAAAACCGTCACCTCCTTGACGTCGCTCGAACTCTCATGACTCAAATGCAGGTTCCTCGCTCATATTGGGGCTATGTCATTCTTATCGCTTGCTATCTCATCAAACGCATTCCCTCCACCATTCTCCGTAGCCAGACACCATTCTCCATTCTCTATCCGGGCAAGGACCTTTCCCTCTACCTCTCTGAATATTTGGTGGTACGGCCTTTGTACACGCTCCCTCCGCCACTCGTGACAAACTCTCGCCACGTGCCACCAAGTGTGTCTTTTTGGGTAACTCTTCCACTCAGAAGGGTTACTGTTATTTTGATCCGGTTCTTCGGAAGCAGTTCGTCTCAGCGGATGTCACATTCTTTGAGAATGCATCCTATTTCCCTCACGACTCCTCCCTTCTTCCTGATATTCCTACTTCTCCGACCGACTCCTCCATCCTGTCTACGCCCACCGAGTCCCCTCCTCCTACGCGGTGTCCACCACTCCTCCTCTCTCTCTGCCTTCGCCGTGTAACATCCCTCAAACAACTAGACCCCTATAGTGTTTATGTCATGACTAGGTCATGATAAAACTCTAGGAAGCCCAAGAAGACCAAGGAACCTAGGAATGAAGGTGAGTTCACCATGATCTGCAAATAACACATTCCAATTACCTAACTTAGGGTTTGAGTTTAAGGACTCACATTAACTTTTTGACCTCACCATAACATCATTATCCCTTTAGGAGGTTCATTGGGTCACAAAGGACCCATTGGGGTCAACCAGAGTGGTCAAGTTGACCAAAGTCAACCCTAACCCTAAAATGGTCAAAGTGACCTATATAAGGCCAATGGACCTCCAACTTGCCAAGATGACCCCACCTAAACCTCCCTAACCCATTAAGAGGTCCATTGGGTCACTGAGGACCCATTTGGGTCAACCCAAGTGATCAGCTTGACCAAAGTCAACTTAAACCCTAAAGTGGTCAAAGTGCCCTAATTAAGGGTCAAGTGGCCTACAAGGTGTCAAACCAACCCTACTCAAGTCTTCCTAGACCTTAGGGGAGGCCAATGGGTCACCAAAGACCCATTGGGGTCAACCCAAAAGATCAAATTGACAAAAGTCAACCCAACTTTAAAATAGGTCAAACTAGCCTAAATGACCTAACCAAGCCCAAGCCACTTGGGTTAAGCCCAATTTGAGTGGACCATTAACTTTAGGAGGCTGATATTTACATGGAATGCCATCTAAAGTCTGGAAATGGTGACTAAGAGAGAGAAAGTCAAGTTGCCCATAATGGAGGAGAGAGAGGAGTTATGGAGGGAGGTCATGGGTCACTCCATTCATCTCCTCAATGCCCCTCATTCATCTCCCTTGCCTCTTGGGATGAGGATGCTATCAATTCTGGCCAACCAACACTAATGGGGGAAGCCCAATCACCATGGTCAACCACTCATTCACCTCCCCTCCCATAGAAAAATATAAATCCCCCTATGCAGCCCCCATTCCAATTTCTGACCATCTCATCACCTTCAAAATGTCCTTGGCAGTCAAAATAATGTATTGGGGTTTTGGTGGAGGATTGAGGAATCGGGCAAGCTCGCTAGAGAGGAAAAATGCCACGGCCAACCGTCGCCGCCGCCGTCGTCGAACCCCAAACATGGTCCACTTCTCCTCCTCTCCCCTTATACCAGTATCCTAGATCAAATTAGGCTGAGAAATCGGGCTCAAACAAGCCTATCCAAGTGAGGAAAAATGGAGATTTTCTGAAATTTCATGGTAGCGGGCTCGTCGGAAACCACCACCTCCGACGGCCAAACCACCGTCGGGCGATAGCCACCATCTCAACGGAGGTGGTGGTGGCGGTGGCCGACCAGGGAGGTGGACGGGTGGCCGGAGTTTGGCCTGAGAAGAAGCTTCAGGCAGGTGTTCTCTTCGCTTTCGGGTTAGAAGAAGATGAACAGGGTTTCTCATATTATTATTATAATTATATTATAATATAATGATTAAATTACCCCTTTAACATGCATCTTTTTGATGCTGTCAAATAAGGCTCTTATAGGCCTTTTCAGGAAAAGTAGTCAACATAAAAATTGTAGAGCTTAAAGTCTATTTTATTTTAAAATTAATTTCAATCCATTTGGATTAGTGGTCTGACCACAACACTCCAAATGGTGTCGTCTATACATAGGGCTAGTCAGAGACTAAATTGTGTTCCCCGACTAAACCACTTGTCCAAATGACTTGATATTTGGAATGGGGGTCACTCTTACCTATACCTATGACATATCCAAAAATGGGAATTTTTGGAAAACATTTTTCTATAGTTTTTGTAAACATTTAATAAACAATGTATGATTTAATTATAGGGTCTAATCACCTCATAGTTCCCCAAAATTTTGGTGGATGATTCTTAGGGTCGTGATATGACCCTAGTAAAAGCTCAGCCCAATTGAGGTTTATTTGATTAGGTAATGGTGTGACCAAAGTTTGGTCCCTTATGGGTAATTTAGGGCAAATGTGTAATTGATGGGTTGAGTGACCAATCCTCATCCAAAGTGGATGAAACTTGGGTCACTGCCTCAAAGTCATATAAAACACCCCCTCAAGAGAAATTGAGTGGTTTGGGGTGGAGATGCCCTAAGAACCTAGTGTAGGCCCTATAGTTGGGGTTTTGGGCCTAGTGAAGGACATGGCTGGGACCATATGTCCTTGAAATGTCTTGGAACTTGTTAGATGAGTTAATAGGGTGGAAATAAGCCCTAGGAAATGTTATTTAAATTTTTAGGAGCACTTAACCTCTCTGAAATAATTTAGGACAAATTAGGGTACTTCAACGTATAATTTTATTGCATGATTATATGATCTTGGATGTTCATGAAACTTAGGAAGTGATCTTATATAGTTGTTATTAATCTCTGGAAATTGTTGTGTAAATTTTGGATTGATATATGTGGTACTTCATTCACAACCTCAAAGTTTGCCCTAATTGCAAGAAAATTAATTATGAGTTTGTTACTCACTGAAAAATTATGAAACTTGGTCAGAGGACTTTTTAGGGAATTATAATATTCTGTGAATTTTTATGTAATCTTTTGAAGAATATTAATGTAGGATCATTCACATAGTGTCCTATATTGAATATCATCAAATAAATTATTTATGAGACCAAATGATGTTGGAAAATAATAATTCTTGTTCAATGGACTTTTCTGATCATATTTATAATCAAGTAATTGTATCATAAATTTTGGAAGGCTGATTCTATTTTTCCCTTATTTATCCTAATATTGTAGTTGTCGCCCAGTGCTAGTCACACAGCCTGCATAGACAGATCAACTTCGCTTAGTCCCACCAGTTAGAAAAATGTAACTGCAGGATCAAAATGCGAGCTAAGTTCTCATTGTTCCCATTATATATGACGAACCAAGGACTCCTATTTTTAGGCGATAGGGGGAGTGTGATCACTGCCTATAGCGATAGGATAACCGTATGTCATCATGTAGATATCACCACATATCCGCACAAGTGTGGATACCAACATCAGTCTGCTACTAATAATCAACTATCAACATGGAAGTGTGGACACACGAGCCAGTCCGCATAGCCGAGCAGACAATAACATCCGTCTACGTGAACTTAGCAAACCAGTCACATGTCATGATCCATCATCACACTTATGACAAACTACCGGTCTTTGCAACCAGACCACACAGTATAGCGGACTCAGCGGACTCTAGTGCAGACCGTGCAGTTTTTCGATCTCCTCTTCCAGAGCGCGCAACTGCAGCCCGCGACTAGACAACAAACTGACTTATCATAACACCATGACCAAGTCCACATAACCAGCGAACTCTGGCACAAACCGCGCGAATAGGCCCAAGCGAACTTTGTTTGTCTCTGCAGATCGCGTTAAGCGCCTTTCCCTTCGCGAGCCAGAGTGTAACGACCCCATCCGTTACATGACGTATAATAGAAGGTCCGGCCGGGGCCCCACACTATATGCCACAAGCAGACGGTGAGGTCACAGGATAATACCAAACCATACACGCATCCTAACTCAGAGCATGCTAGCAGAAGCTTTAAGTTGTAATTTGAACTCTAACCAGGAATGTCCAATATATAAACCACAGTTATATATACAGCCACGGAATGTACAACAAAGGTTTGGCCTTAAGGCCTTACAGTTCCTCTTTACATACAACATGGATTACAAACATCGGCGCGCAGGCCGGCCATACATGAGGAAAAGCAAAACAAACAAAACCCTTTTCGCAGCCTTCAAGGGCTAGCCGCAGCAGCAGTAACAACAGCAGTAGGGCTCCAGCCCTTCATTTACCACTTGGCTCTCCAGCACCTGCATAGGGACAATCCACCCAAACGGTGGCAAACATGGCAACGGTCAGCATTCAGCTGACCCAATTATAACAATCCTACCCCTTTCTCGGGGCAGTAGCATTCTTTCCCTGCACAGCATGGTATCAACAATAGCAAATATGTGCGCGCAGGCACACTCAAGCCATCACAGCCGTCGGCCACACGGCCCGACAGTCCGTGCACTCAGGGCACATTCTTGGTGCACCGGAAAACTAGGGTCAACACCACCGTTTACACGGTATTGAGCATTCTAGTTTTTTTGGCGCGCGGGCCTAAGACTCTCATTAGGCGCTCCAACAAAACCCATAACCAGGCTTCCAAGTCGGACGGACCTAACGCAGGTACGGATCAGCCACCCCCCGTTGCTCAAGTCGCCGTGCCACCTCGAATACGGAAGTATCCATGACAATTTATAGGCGCGGGTCGGTTTCACCTTTCCTGTTCGACAATCTGCCTTTTCATCGAGTTGCAGTCCAACGGCTCAACCGCACACAAAGTGGCAACGCACTGCCACAAGAGTTGCATCCAACCCTCTTCATTTCCTGGACTTCATCCAGTACTTCCTGCTACACCAAGCAACAGGTAGGCACAAGGCAAATAAGCTATAATCACGGAGTCTTCTCCGATATGCAAACAAGTATCACCAATCCAGACCAACATGTCCAGATGGGCTTCACACAGCATTCCTAGATCCGTACTCCAATTCCGGACTCTAACAAGGGGGACTTCACATATCTACCTCAAGGGACACCACAACCCACCGCCCACTCGCGGGGAAGGGTTTTCCCTATGCAATGCAGAAAATAAGGACTTCACATGTCCAAGAAGGGAGATCGTTACCCTTGTCGATCTCTTGGGAGCCATCGAAATCTAGCCAGTGAGAAAGCACCGCAGCAGCTTTGCCTTCACAACGCTGGCCTCGGATCACGAATCGGACCACGGGAGCTCTGCTGGTGGCTTGATCTCCTCCTCCTTCTTCTTCCTCCTCTCTCTTTCTCTCTTCCTTAGCTAAGTGAAGAATGACTCAAGCCTCTGCTGACTTAAACCAGCCAGGAATCATCTGAGCCTTTGGATCCAAAGAGAGAAAATGAACGGCCACGATTTTCCCAAAATCACACTTTTTTGGCTGACACGGCCTGTGACACGCCCGTGTCACAGGCCGTGTACCCTTAAGCGGCACACGCGGTATTCGTACCGACTGATATTTACCAGAACACGGGCATCGACACGCCCGTGTCAGTCATGAGACACGCCCGTGTCACCCCTGCCTCATCGAGCTCCAAACTCAACCAGCAGTACACGGGTAGGCACACGGCATCGGACACGCCCGTGTCAAATCTGACACGGCCGTGTTCAAGGCTTGGTTCCGGGCCGTGTAATCTTCTGACTCAATCTGCCTATTATTTGAGTGACACGCCCTGGGACTCGCCCGTGTCCCAGGCCGTGTACCCCTGACACGCCCTGGGACACGCCCGTGTCCCAGGCCGTGTAAAACAACCTGCACCTCAAATCCATTTTTGAGATTTTTTGGGGTGTTACAATCCTCCCCTCCTTAATAAAATTTTGTCCCGAAATTTGCACGGTAAGGAAACAAGGAAAAACAATGCTATAACTTGATAACTCTGTTATAACACAAGGTACACGGTCTACAGTTTATACAAACAGCTCGGGAAATTCAGCTCGCATGGTCTGTTCTCGCTCCTATGTTAGCTCTCCACGGCCACAATTGTCCCATCGGACTTTGACCATCCCGATCACTTTGTTCCGCAACTGTTTCTCGGCTCGATCCTCGATCCGAATGGGTCGAACCCGCGTCGTTAGCCCATACTCGACCGGAACCCGATCATTCTCCACTACTTGAGCTGGATCCTTGACAGCCTTACGAAGTACTGAGATGTGAAATACATCATGTAATCCACCCAAGTCTACTGAAAGCGCTAGTCGATAAGCAGCTTCCCCAACTCGCTCCACCACCTCAAATGGACCAAGATACCTCGGACTTAGCTTTTTCAAACGCCGAATCCTGGACACGCCTTTGAAGGGTTTGATCTTCAAATATACCCAATCACCCACCGCGAACTCCACGTTCCGGTGTTTGGCATTGTAGTACTTTGCTTGACGATCTTGGGCTATCAATAGCCTCTCCCGAATATAGCGTATAAGCGAGGTAGCTTCTTCGACTTCCTTTTTCCCACTCAGCTTAGATTCGCCTGCTTCTGCCCAAGCTAACGGTGTACGGCATTTACGACCATACAAAGCCTCAAATGGTGACATACCGATGCTTGCTTGGTAGCTATTATTATAGGCAAATTCGACAAGAAATATATAATCTTCCCATCTCTTACCAAAGTCTAGGGCGCACATGCGGAGCATGTCCTCCATCGTCCTGTTGGTTCGTTCAGTCTGGCCATCCGTTTGGGGATGAAAGACCGTACTAAACGCTAATTTTGTACCCAACATTTGATGAACTAGCCGCCAATCATTCGATGTGAATCGCCCATCGCGGTCACTAACGATGCTCCGAGGAACACCGTGCAGTCGAACAATCTGCTCCACATAAAGCTTGGCCAAGGTTTCCACTGAATCGTCTCTTCTGTTTGGAAGGAAGTATGCCACTTTTGTCAACCGGTCCACAATCACCCAGATTGAATCATGACCGCGTTGAGATCTCGGCAACCCGTGCACGAAATCCATCGAAATGTCCTCGAACTTCCACTCCGGAATGGGTAACGACTTCAGGAACCCGCCAGGCTTCTGGCATTCCGCTTTCACCAATGCACAAGTATGGCATTCCGCCACATAACGTGCTACATCTTTCTTTAGTCCGGGCCACCAGAACAGCTTTTTCAGATCTCTGTACATCTTTGTGCTCCCTGGGTGAACTGAGCACTTTGCAAAGTGAGCTTCGTACATCAACTCTTCCCTCAATTTACCCACACTCGGGACGCACACTCGACCATTTCTTCGTAACAAACCGTTATCCCAAGAGAATTGGTCATCCGGCCCATCTTTAGCATAGCGCTGGAGACTTTTATCAAGCTCCGTTGCTCGCCGAACTCTGTCTGTAAGGTCATATTGAACCTCCGTCCAGTTCAAGCATGCATCGGTCGACGAACCCTTATCAACACAAGATATCTCCAATGCTTCCAATTCCTGGATTAAACGCTGATCATGCCTCTGCAACCAGCTTGCCCGTACCGGAGTCATCCGACTCAAAGCATCAGCGACCACATTTTCCTTCCCGGGAGTATAGTGAATCTCGAAGGTGTAGTCCCCAAGGAACTCCATCCATCTTCGTTGTCGCATATTCAGATCCTTCTGATCCAACAAGTACTTTAGGCTTTTGTGATCTGTATAGATATCCACTTTCACGCCATAAAGGTAGTGCCGCCATAACTTGAGCGCAAAGATTACCGCCGCCAACTCCAAATCATGGACGGGGTAATTCCGCTCATGCACTTTCAACTTGTGCGAGCCATAAGCAATCACTTTCCCAAACTGCAGAAGGACGCAGCCTAAGCCGCTCCCGGAAGCATCACTATAGATCTCATATCCATCTGTACCACATGGCGATGTCAACACAGGCGCCGTGGTCAAACGACTCTTCAAAAGCTCGCGCGCACTCCGGCGTCCAAATGAACTTTTGATCTTTTCTAGTCAGCGTGGTCAGAGGTAAAGCAATCCGTGAGAAGTTTTCCATAAATCGTCTATAGTAGCCCGCAAGCCCAAGAAAGCTCCTGACCTCGGCCACTGAAGACATCACTGGCCAATCTCGAATGGCACTTATCTTCAACGGATCCACCGCGATACCTTCTTCACTTACCACATGGCCTAAAAAGGCTACTGAAGAGAGCCAGAACTCACACTTTGAGAACTTGGCATAAAGCTTATTCCTCCGCAGGGTATGCAAGACCAACCGCAAATGGTTTGCATGATCCTCTTCCGACTGAGAGTATACTAAGATGTTATCGATAAACACAATTACGAATAAATCCAAGTACTCTCGGAACGTTCGATGCATTAGATCCATAAATACCGAAGGCGCATTACATAGGCCAAACGGCATTACCGTGAACTCATAATGACCGTAGCATGTTCCAAACACCGTCTTGGGAATGTCACCTTCCCGAATCCTCAACTGATAATATCCCGATTTCAAATCCAACTTGGAATAGACCGTTGATCCTGCCAGCTGATCAAATAGGTCATCAATCCGCGGAATCGGATATTTGTTTTTCTCCGTCAGTTTATTCAATTCGCGGTAGTCAATACATAACCGTAAACTACCGTCTTTCTTTTTCACAAAGAGAACAGACGCGCTCCAAGGTGACATACTTGGGCGTATGTATCCCTGCTCCAACAACTCTTGCAATTGGACTTTCAATTCCGCCATCTCTTTTGGCGCAACGCGATATGGTGAGCGGGCCACAGGTTTAGCACCTGGCACCAACTCAATAGAGAAGTCAATCTCCCGCTGGGGTGGTAACCCCGGAAGATCTTTAGGAAACACATCGGCAAACTCTGACACAACCAGAACTTCACCGACACTGGCCTTTGGCTCAACAGCCTGAATTAGCGTGAAGAATAACTCCGCGCCCTTCCGAACAGCATTGACGACTTGGAGCGCAGACAACAGAGTCCCGCCAACTCCTCACATACCAGCGAACTTCGTCACAAGTCCGGTATTCTGGCCCAGTGTGATCTCCTTGGAGTTGCAATCAATAAAGGCACGCTGCTCCGAGAGCTAGTCCATACCAAAGATCACATCAAACTCCGATAACGGTAGCACAGCTGCACTCAAACCGAAATCCCGACTTCCTATTTGAACATCCACATCGCAAGCCCTATCCGCAAGCATCACACAGCCATTCGGCAATAGCACCCTTGTACTATTAACCGTCACATGACTCGGCACCCCAATTCGAGATACGAAGTCCTCAGACAGAAAAGAATGCGAAGCACCCGTATCAAACAGGGCTCTCGCCAGCTTATTCTGAATCAGGACAAAGCCTGCAGCACACACATCATGCATAAGCTATACATAACCAAAAGCAATAGCACGTAAGCAAATAATCTATATTCACTCGTACCTGTGACGACGTCACTTTGCTTAATCGCCTCCTGCTGGCCAAGGTGATAGATTCGGGGCTGTGCCTGGGAAGCAGAGGAATCAACCACCGCTTTGCGCTTCTCAGCATAAGACGCACCCGTCTTATTTTCCCCTTTGGGCTGAACAACCCTACAGTCACGGGCTATATACCCCACTCGGCCACAGTTATAGCATGTACGAGACTCCGGCCTTGATGTCGCCCCCGACACAACGGTCGTAGTCACTTGCCCAAACGGCTTGGACCTCTTGTCCCCTTTCTTCTGGTAGAACGATTTGCTAGGGCGAGGTGCTTGAACCTCTGGCTTTGACACAACCAAGCCCTTGTTCCCTTACACCCGCCGCATGTCCTTCTCCAACGCACACGCAGTATCAACCAACGCCTGAAACCCTTGGTTCACTGAACTCGAAAGCAGGAACCTCAACTCATCCCGCAATCCTTCATAGAACCTATTCGTTTTCCTTTGGTCATCCGCGAAGATTGTTCCCGCATAGCGTCCCAACCTTGTAAACTCATGCAGGTAGGTATCCACGCTATCTTCTCCTTGCTTTAACCGTTGGAACTCATTTTCCATGGCAATGCGTTGCGCCGCTGGGACATGCTTCGCCAGAAATATTCGAGAGAACTCCTCAATCGATACTTGCGTTAATTGTCTGCCCGCCAAATGGTGTACCTCAACCTCGTCCCACCACAACCGCGCCTCTCCTTCAAGCATGAAGGTGGCCAAGGTGACCTTTAGAGTTTCCTCCGCCCGGATCACTGTCATTATCCGCTTGACACGCGATAACCAATCCTCTGCCTGCGTTGGGGATCTCATTCCCATAAACGTAGGCGGACTGAAGCTCATGAATTGCTTCAACTGTCGGTCAGCTGCTCGTGGATCGACTGCCTCAACCAGCTCGGGTCTTACATCAACACGAACTGGCACTTCTGCCGGCTGCGCTTGCCCGGTCGGCTGAATCATGGCAAAGAGAGCCTCAGAACCTAAACGAACAGTTTCCGCAGATGGAGGAGGTATTGGCACCTCAGCTGGTGCCGCACTCTCATCAGAGCGCTGGGGCTCAGACTGCCCAGCACCACTATGCGTCACCTATAGGTGGACAAGACACACATTAGCGATCGTATGCAAGCAAAACAACAGAAAAGGAACGCGCAGATTCCTCAAACAAGATTATGTACATTCCTTAGTGGACATTCCAGAGTTCATTAGCGTTACAGCAGGGAGCATAAACACGCGCTCGCCACCCCATAAAAGAATTCGACCACGAATTCGAAAGAGGAAGACCGAACAAAGTTGATACCAAAATGTAACCCACAGGTCGGAGGATCGAAACCTCCCTCTGATACCAAAATGTAACGACCCCATCCGTTACATGACGTATAATAGAAGGTCCGGTCGGGGCCCCATACTATATGCCACAAATATACGGTGAGGTCAAAGGATAATACCAAACCATACACGCATCCTAACTCAGAGCATGCTAGCGGAAGCTTTAAGTTGTAATTTGAACTCTAACCAGGAATGTCCAATATATAAACCACAGTTATATATACAGCCACGGAATGTACAACAAAGGTTTGGCCTTAAGGCCTTACAGTTCCTCTTTCCATACAACATGGATTACAAACATCGACGCGCAGGCCGGCCATACATGAGGAAAAGCAAAACAAACAAAACCCTTTTCGCAGCCTTCAAGGGCTAGCCGCAGCAGCAACAACAACAGCAGTAGGGCTCCAGCCCTTCATTTACCACTTGGCTCTCCAGCACCTGCATAGGGACAATCCACCCAAACGGTGGCAAACATGGAAACGGTCAGCATTCAGCTGACCCAATTATAACAATCCTACCCCTTTCTCGGGGCAGTAGCATTCTTTCCCTGCACAGCATGGTATCAACAATAGCAAATATGTGCGCGCATGCACACTCAAGCCATCACAACCGTCAGCCACACGGCCCGACAGTCCGTGCACTCAGGGCACATTCTTGGTGCACCGGAAAACCAGGGTCAACACCACCGTTTACACGGTATTGAGCATTCTAGTCTTTTTGGCGCGCGGGCCTAAGACTCTCATTAGGTGCTCCAACAAAACCCATAACCAGGCTTCCAAGTCAGACGGACCTAACGCAGGTACGGATCAGCCACCCCCCGTTGCTCAAGTCGCCGTGCCACCTCGAATACGGAAGTATCCATGGCAATTTATAGGCGCGGGTCGGTTTCACCTTTCCTGTTCGGCAATCTGCCTTTTCATCGAGTTGCAACCCAACGGCTCAACCGCACACAAAGTGGCAACGCACTGCCACAAGAGTTGCATCCAACCCTCTTCATTTCCTGGACTTCATCCAGTACTTCCTGCTGCACCAAGCAACAGGTAGGCACAAGGCAAACAAGCCATAATCACGGAGTCTTCTCCGATATGCAAACAAGCATCACCAATCCAGACCAACATGTCCAGATGGGCTTCACACAGCATTCCTAGATCCGTACTCCAATTCCGGACTCTAACAAGGGGGACTTCACATATCTACCCCAAGGGACACCACAACCCACCGCCCACTCGCGGGGAAGGGTTTTCCCTATGCAATGCAGAAAAGAAGGACTTCACATGTCCAAGAAGGGAGATCGTTACCCTTGTCGATCTCTTGGGAGCCATCGAAATCTAGCCGGTGAGAAAGCACCGCAGCAGCTTTGCCTTCACAACGCTGGCCTCGGATCACGAATCGGACCACGGGAGCTCCGCCGGTGGCTTGATCTCCTCCTCCTTCTTCTTCCTCCTCTCTCTTTCTCTCTTCCTTAGCTAAGTGAAGAATGACTCAAGCCTCTGCTGACTTAAACCAGCCAGGAATCATCTGAGCCTTTGGATCCAAAGAGAGAAAATGAACGGCCACGATTTTCCCAAAATCACACTTTTTTGGCTGACACGGCCTGTGACACGCCCGTGTCACAGGCCGTGTACCCTTAAGCGGCACACGCGGTATTCGTACCGACTGATATTTACCAGAACACGGGCATAGACACGCCCGTGTCGAACCTGACACGCCCGTGTCAGTCATGAGACACGCCCGTGTCACCCCTGCCTCATCGAGCTCCAAACTCAACCAGCAGTACACGGGTAGGCACACGGCATCGGACACGCCCGTGTCAAATCTGACACGGCCGTGTTCAAGGCTTGGTTCCGGGCCGTGTAATCTTCTGACTCAATCCGCCTATTATTTGAGTGACACGCCCTGGGACACGCCCGTGTCCCAGGCCGTGTACCCCCGACACGCCCTGGGACACACCCGTGTCCCAGGCCGTGTAAAACAACCTGCACCTCAAATCCATTTTTGAGATTTTTTGGGGTGTTACACAGAGAACCTGACAAGCTCCAAGCAGACTATGCGGTCTCACAGTCCAGACCGCAATAATTATTTTAGAGCTTGTCAGGTTCTCTGGCTCGTGAAGGGGCAGACGGTTAGCGCGGTTTGTGGAGACTAACCAATCAGTTCGTTGGGCCCTATTCTCTCCGATACCATGTAAAAATTTCTAAGAAGTCAAGAAAGGTTGCAAGAATACTCAACCACAACCAAGTCAAGTAGAAATCAGCAACAGTAGAAGCAAAAGAGTCTCAAAACTTAGAATTATCAACAACTGTATTACAAGGTGAGACATACATTGCAAGACATGATTTTGCAATGTACCCAATGGAAGTAGAAAAAATTACAAGCAAGAAGAAACTGCGCGGTCTGAAGATTGTAACCACGCAGACCACTCAAACTGCTGACCATAGGCCTTGTCCGCCAAAACTGCCAAGTCTCCAACTACAACCAAGACGTGTGGAGTGCCTTTATTGAATGTTGATGAATAGAACAGAACCCACATATAAACTGGGCGAACTTATCAAACTGACCATAACCTGTAGGAAGTGACTTAGAGTTTCTGAGACCATGACCTGTTGTATACCACTGACTGTATGTAACACCCCAAAATGCTGTAGGAGCGACGAGGATCACTTTTGGCCAAGACAAAGTTTTGGTGCAGGTGACACGGGCCCCGACACGGGCGTGTCGGAGGCCGTGTCGGGCGTGTCGAGCTCGGGTCATCGAGCTGGCCGTGTAGTCGACCAGTTCAGGTCGATGATGGTTGTGTGGAGGAACACGGCCTGGGATACGGGCGTGTCCCAGGCCGTGTCACTCATGGGCTGTACGGTGGGGTACACGGGCAGTGACACGGGCACGAACACGGGTGTGTCTAGTTTGACACGGGCGTGTCTGATGCCGTGTCACCAAGCCGTGTACCTCTCTGACTGCGATTTGTTGGTCGGTTGCACACGGGGGGGGGGGGCGTAACACGGGTCCCGACACGGGCATGTCGCAGGTGACACGGGCGTGTCGGAGGCCGTGTCAAAGGCCGTGTGCTGGTTTTTCGACTCGATCGAGACGGCGAATGGGTGACACGGCCAGGCACACGGCCGTGTTGCAACCCGTGTTCGGCGCAGATTTTGTATTTTTGAGGCCTAATCGTGGCCGTTCGTTTCCTTGGCTTGGGATCCGACGGCTGGGAGTGGTTGCTGGCAGCTTAAACCCAAAAATAGGGTTTGCAAACCCCATTTTCTCTTGGGTTCTCTCTTTCTAAATCCTAGAGAGAAGGGAGAGCAAGGTGAGAGGTTGGAGACCAAGATCCGGCCGCCGGAGGAGCTTCGGAGCTCCGAATCGTGATCCGAGTCCAGATCCGCGGAGGTGACGCCGTTGCGGTGCTTTCCAACCGCATAGTTTTCGATGGCGCCACGGAAGAACGCAAGGGTAACGATTTATCATCCTTGGGCATGTGAAGCCCTTTTTCCCTTTGCATAGGAAGCCCTCTCTCGCGAGTGAGCGAAGAGTTGGAGCGTTCCTTGGGGTAGATATGTAAAGTCCCCCTTGTGTAGAGTTCGTATGCGAAAACGTACATAGGCATTGTGTGTGAAGCCTATCCGGACAAGTAGAGCCGGATCGGTGATGTTGCATTGCATTTGAACCGGGGAAGACTCCGGGTGTTTGGGTGTTTTCGGGTTTTCTACGTGGTAGATTGCATCAGGGAGCCTTGGAGATTAACTCCAAGGTGCACCTGGAAAACTGGGCAAAAGCGGGTTTTGCCAACACGATGGTCGGGGAGCCAACGTGAACATAACCGGGTTATGTGATTATTGTGGTGGAAACGGGACTCGGTGAGTCTTGACCTGCGCATATGGCTTAAATTGTCGTTGCGGTGTGAGCACGGGTCAGGCGGAACCGTACCCGGTCTATGTCGTTCGGTAGGACCGTTGGCATGGATGAGGGTCTTCGGCGGTCTATGGCTTAAATTGCCGTGACCATGGCCAGGAAGGCAAAATGCTCATATGGTTGGCCGTCCATGAGGCGGTGGTGGAACGGAAACGTCTATGGCTTGAATTGACGTGACGTTGGCCGGTTCGCCGTGAATGTGCCCTGTGTGCACGAGGTGTGTGGTCGTGCGAGCCTACGCCTGTGGTGATGTGTGTTCACACTAATATATTGCATATACTAATAAAGTGCAGGGAAAGAGCATCGCCGCCCCGATTTTGGTGGCGGGATCGTTATAATTTGGTCAGCATAGCTGACCGTTGCTTTTGTTTGCCACCGGGCGGTGGTTTGTGCTTGCAGGTGCTGCGGAGCCGAGCGGAAAATAGAGGGCTAAAGCCCAAGTTGCTGCGCCGGCCCTCGAAGGCCAAATTTTGAGTGTTTTTATTGTATTCACGTGTGACCGGCCTGCGAGCCGAAGTATGAAAACACTTCTTTTGTTAAGTGAACAGTGTAAGGCCTTAAGGCCATTTCTCTTTTGGTGTATGTATACATTCCTGAGTTTGTAGTGGACATTCATGCTGTTGTGGCTGGGTTCTTATTTCTTTTGCAACCTAATAAATTGCTTCCGCTAGGTGTTGTGTAGGACGACATGATTGGTTGAATGGTTTCAATAAGTAACCAACCGGTCTGTCTGTAGTATATGACGTCGAGCCCCGGCCGGACCTACTGCTATATGTTATACGACGGATAGGGGCGTTACAAATTGGTATCAGACTACTGGTTTCGGTCAAACTTAAATGAATTCGTGGACAAATTCACTTTAAGGGGTGGTGAACACATGTGTGCGTCATCGTTATAACATGAAAAGAACCCATGCATGTCCACTTAGGAATGAAATTATACATGTTTGAGGAACCTGCGTGTTCCTATAATTGCTGTTTGCAGTAATTTTTGGTCGCTTATCGGTGTTTTGCACGATTATAGGTGACCAGGAGCGGTACTGGGCCGTCAGAATGTCCAGGTTCTGAGGCAAGCAATGCGCCAAGTGAAGCGCCTGTAACACCTCCGTCTGCCGAGACCATTAGATTGGTGGCAGAAGCTGTCTTTGCTATGTTTAATGCGCAACCTGCAAGACAGGTGCAGCAGCCTGCTCCTGCGGGGGAGCAAGTGCCGCTCCAAGCGGCGGAGCCTAGAAGGGTTGAGCAGGTGGCGGTGGAGCCGGAGTTTCCTAGGAGAGCAACTGAAAGACAGTTGAAGCATGTGATGGGCTTCCACCCACTGGTGTTCTCGGGAACGGGAACCCCGACCCAGGCTGAGGATTGGCTCTCAAGAGTCAATAGGGTGATGACAGCTACAGAAACGGAAGAGTGGCAGAATACCACAATAGCGACGTTCCTGTTGGATGGGGACGCAAGGTTATGGTGGGAAGGCCTAGAGCTACACCAGTTGAGGGTAAGGCCGTTGGCCGAAGTTCCTATGGCGGAGTTTTCGAGATTGTTCATGGCTCGATACCTCCCCTCAGCGCAGAGGATCGCATTGGAAAACGAGTTCCAAAAGTTGGTGCAAGGAGATAGCACTGTAGACGAGTACCTCCACGAGTTTACTCGGTTGGGGAGATATGTTAGCGCTACCTTTGCCGATGAGGAGCGAAAGACTAACCGCTTCTATGAAGGGTTAAGAGATGAGCTGAGGTTGCTACTGTCAGGGCCCATGGCGCAGGGTTTCCTAACCTTGGTCAACTCGGCACGGTCCTTGGAGAAGGACATGAGAAATGTGCAAGCTAAGAAGGATTCTGGCGGGAAGAAATCGGAATTCAAAGCGCCGACTACGTCGAAGTCGGGCTATCGAAAATTCTTCAAGAAGGCTAGGACGTCAGGTCCAGCTTCTTCTGCGGGTGCCTCGGGGGCAACTACTAATCGAACCCCGGGCGCTTGTTTCACGTGTGGAAAGACGGGGCACTTTGCCCGCGATTGCTGGAGCGGACGCCCGAAGTCCAAGAGAAAGCAAGGAGCTACTTACGAAGAGAAGGGCAAGGCGGTGGAGTCAACCGCGTCCCACTATGCTCCGACTCAGCCTAGAGTCTATAACTTGGGCCAGCAGGAGGCCATCAAACAAGCTGACGTGGTGACAGGTACGAGTTAATTTACAGCAAGTTAACTTTATATACTGTTGTCTATTGCTTGTTAGCCTAATATTGTTTGTATAGGCTTTGTTGTGATTAGTGATAGTCCGGCACGGGCACTTTTCGATACAGGAGCTTCACACTCCTTCTTGTCCGAAAATTTTATATCGCGCATCGGAGTCCCTTCTTCGATGGCGAAGGACAAGTTGGATGTGCTGCTACCGAATGGGTGCTCGATGCATGCGGACAGAGTGTGCGTCGTAAAGGTTCACATAGGGAGCCAAGAGTTCGACTTGCTAGCGTCATTACTGCGGTTAGTAGAGTTCGACATCATATTTGGAATGGATTGGCTGTCAGAGCAGAAGGCTTGGATCGACTGCGACCGGAAGGAGGTCAAGTTGGGTGTAGGGCGGGAGACTACATTCGAGGGGTTGAAGGGGTCGAGCAAGACACTGATGTCTG
This sequence comes from Platanthera zijinensis, assembly GCA_039513925.1. NCBI lineage: Eukaryota > Viridiplantae > Streptophyta > Magnoliopsida > Asparagales > Orchidaceae > Platanthera > Platanthera zijinensis. The sequence goes on along the minus strand of CM077079.1, from coordinate 266,892,829 downwards.
CTCTTCAGGTGGTGAAGGCGGCTCGTGCTGGTGTAGAGCTGTTCTTCACATTAGTGGAGGCCGCAGAGCCGAAGTCCACTTTGGATGAGATCCCCGTAGTATGCGAGTACCCAGATGTGTTCCCGGATAGCCTTCCTGGAGCCCCACCGCAGCGAGAGATTGATTTCACGATCGAGCTCGTGCCGGGTGCCAAACCCGTGTCACGTGCTCCTTATAGGTTGGCGCCGAAGGAGATGGCGGAGTTAAAGGTTCAGCTGGAGGTGCTGATGGAGCAAGGCTATGTGCGTCCAAGCTCGTCGCCTTGGAGCGCACCGATCCTCTTCGTTAAGAAGAAGGACGGGATTATGCGGCTGTGTATCGACTACAGAGAGTTGAATAAGCTGACGGAGAAGAATAAGTACCCGATCCCGAGGATTGATGATCTCTTTGATCAGTTAGTCGGATCGTCGGTATACTCCAAGTTGGACTTGAAGTCGGGGTACTATCAGCTGAGGATCAGGGAGTGTGATATCCCGAAGACGGCGTTCAGTACGAGGTATGGGCATTTCGAGTTCACGATCATGCCGTTTGGACTGACGAATGCGCCATCAGTATTTATGGATCTGATGAACAGGACGTTCAGAGATTACCTGGACCGCTTTGTGATCGTCTTTATTGATGATATTCTAGTGTACTCGCAGTGCGAGGAAGACCACTTCAAGCACTTGCACCTGGTGTTGGAGACTTTGAGGAGGAATGAGCTTTATGCGAAATTTTCCAAGTGCGAGTTCTGGCTACCCTCAGTAGCGTTCCTTGGTCACATTGTTAGTGGGGTAGGTATAGAGGTGGATCCGGCAAAGATCGTTGCGACACGGGAGTGGCCTGCGTTGTCTTCTGTCGCGGAAGTCCGTAGTTTTCTCGGGCTTGCCGGATATTACAGGCGCTTCGTAGAGAACTTCTCGCGGATAGCGCTACCACTCACGAAGTTGACAAGGAAAGATCAGAGATTCTTGTGGACGCAGGAGTGCGTGCAAGCGTTTGAGGAGCTGAAGAGACGGTTGACCACGGCGCCAGTGCTTAGTTCGCCGAGTGGGACCGAGGGCTTTGAGGTGTATAGCGACGCTTCCGGTAGTGGTTTGGGCTGCGTGTTGTTGCAGCATGGGAGCGTGATAGCGTATGGATCGCGTCAGTTGAAGGTGCATGAAAGAAATTATCCGGTGCACGACTTGGAGTTGGCGGCCGTGATATTTGCACTCAAGTTGTGGAGGCACTACCTTTACGGCGTAAGGGTCGATATATACACCGATCACAAGAGCCTAAAATACTTATTGGATCAAAAGGACCTTAATATGAGGCAGAGGAGGTGGATGGTGTTCCTAGGGGACTACACCTTCAAAATACATTATGTACCCGGGAAGGGCAACGCAGTTGCGGATGCGCTGAGCCGCAGGGCTCCCGCCCAAGCCAACTGGTTGTCGGTGCATGATGAGTGTCTAGTACGGGAGTTGGAGGAGCTTGAGATCTGTTGCGTTGACAAGCAGACGAGCGTCAAAGCAATGTTAAACTGGACAGAGGTGCAGTATGACCTGGCTGGCCGGGTTCGGCAGGCATTGAAGTTAGATGACTCCATGAAGGAGTTTATGGAGGCCGCTCTGGATGGGTCAAATTCCCAGTTCTCGGTGGAAGATGGTTTATTAAGGAAGGATCATCGGTTGTGCGTCCCGAGTGGGGGTAACCTCCGGGCGGAGTTGATGTACGAGGCTCATCATACCAAGTACTCAATCCACCCAGGGAGCACGAAGATGTATCGTGATCTCAAAAAGTTGCTTTGGTGGCCGGGGCTCAAGAAAGATGTGGCGTTGTACGTGGCTAAATGCCAAACGTGTACCTTGGTGAAGGTGGAATGTCAAAAGCCGGGAGGATTTCTGAAGTCCTTGCCTATACCGGAGTGGAAATTCGACGATATATCTATGGACTTTATGCACGGGTTGCCCAGGTCGCAGAAGGGGAACGACACCATCTGGGTGATCGTAGATCGGCTAACTAAGGTGTCGCATTTCATTCCGCATAGGAAGGATGACTCGGTGGAGAAGTTGGCGAAGCTATACGTGGACAATATTGTTAGGCTGCATGGTGTGCCCCGTAGCATTGTGAGTGATCGCGATGGGCGGTTCACGTCAAATGATTGGAGGTTGGTGCAGCAGATGCTGGGAACAAAGTTAAAGTTCAGCACAGCTTTCCATCCGCAGACGGATGGGCAGACCGAGAGAGTCAATAGAACGATGGAGGACATGCTCCGCATGTGTGTTCTAGACTTCAGGAAGCATTGGGAGGACCACCTGTATTTGGTGGAGTTCGCGTACAACAACAGCTACCAAGCAAGTATACAAATGGCGCCCTTCGAGGCCCTGTATGGTAGGAAGTGTCGCACGCCGTTATTGTGGCTTGAAACGGGTGAGGCAAGGTTGTACAAGAAGCAGGAGGTGGAGAGTGCTACCTCGTTAGTGCGGATCATTCGGGAGCGCTTGTTGATCGCTCAGGACCTGCAGGCGAAGTATTACAATGCCAAGCACCGGAACGTGGAGTTCGCGGTAGGCGATTGGGTATATCTGAAAGTGAAGCCGTTCAAGGGGGTTTTGCGGGTGAGACGCTTGAAGAAGCTGAGCCCAAGATACCTTGGACCTTTTGAGGTTCTGGAGCGAGTCGGCGAAGCGGCATACCGTTTGAGGCTATCGGAGGAATTAGGTGGTTTACATGATGTGTTCCACATTTCTGTGTTGCGAAAGGCGGTGCAAGAGCCTTCGCAGGTGATCGCGGCTGATCAAGTGCCGGTGGACGAAGGGTTGACGACTAGGGTCAGGCCCATTCGTATTGAAGATGTTGAGGTCAAGAGACTCCGTAATAAGGAGATCCGGATGGTTAAGGTCCGGTGGGATAATTGCGGGCGAGAGGAGCTCTCTTGGGAACGGGAGCATACTATGTTGGAGGAGTACCCGGAATTGTTCCGCTCAGGTACTGATTTACGTTAAGTCCTGTTTTTCCTTTATTAATTTCGTGGGCGAAATTCTTTAAGGAGGGTAGAATTGTAACACCCCAAAATGCTGTAGGAGCGACGGGGATCACTTTTGGCCAAGACAAAGTTTTGGTGCAGGTGACACAGGCCCCGACACGGGCATGTCGGAGGCCGTGTCGGGCGTGTCGAGCTCGGGTCATCGAGCTGGCCGTGTAGTCGACCAGTTCAGGTCGACGATGGTCGTGTGGAGGAACACGGCCTGGGACACGGGCGTGTCCCAGGCCGTGTCACTACTGGGCTGTACGGTGGGGTACACGGGCAGTGACACGGGCACGAACACGGGTGTGTCTAGTTTGACACGGGCGTGTCTGATGCCGTGTCACCAAGCCGTGTACCTCTCTGACTGCGATTTGTTGGTCGGTTGCACACGGGGGGCGTGACACGGGTCCCGACACGGGCGTGTCGCAGGTGACACGGGCGTGTCGGAGGCCGTGTCAAAGGCCGTGTGCTGGTTTTTCGACTCGATCGAGACGGCGAATGGGTGACACGGCCAGGCACACGGCCGTGTTGCAACCCGTGTTCGGCGCAGATTTTGTATTTTTGAGGCCTAATCGTGGCCGTTCGTTTCCTTGGCTTGGGATCCGACGGCTGGGAGTGGTTGCTGGCAGCTTAAACCCGAAAATAGGGTTTGCAAACCCCATTTTCTCTTGGGTTCTCTCTTTCTATATCCTAGAGAGAAGGGAGAGCAAGGTGAGAGGTTGGAGACCAAGATCCGGCCGCCGGAGGAGCTTCGGAGCTCCGAATCGCGATCCGAGTCCAGATCCGCGGAGGTGACGCCGTTGCGGTGCTTTCCAACCGGATAGTTTTTGATGGCGCCGCGGAAGAACGCAAGGGTAACGATTTCTCATCCTTGGGCATGTGAAGCCCTTTTTCCCTTTGCATAGGAAGCCCTCTCTCACGAGTGAGCGAAGAGTTGGAGCGTTCCTTGGGGTAGATATGTAAAGTCCCCCTTGTGTAGAGTTCGTATGCGAAAACGGACATAAGCATTGTGTGTGAAGCCTATCCGGACAAGTAGAGCTGGATCGGTGATGTTGCATTGCATTTGAACCGGGGAAGACTCCGGGTTTTTGGGTGTTTTCGGGTTTTCTACGTGGTAGATTGCATCAGGGAGCCTTGGAGATTAACTCCAAGGTGCACCCGGAAAACTGGGCAAAAGCGGGTTTTGCCAACACGATGGCCGGGGAGCCAACGTGAACATAACCGGGTTATGTGATTATTGTGGTGGAAACGGGACTCGGTGAGTCTTGACCTGCGCATATGGCTTAAATTGTTGTTGCGGTGTGAGCACGGGTCAGGCAGAACCGTACCCGGTCTATGTCGTTCGGTAGGACCGTTGGCATGGATGAGGGTCTTCGGCGGTCTATGGCTTAAATTGCCGTGACCATGGCCAGGAAGGCAAAATGCTCATATGGTTGGCCGTCCATGAGACGGTGGTGGAACGGGAACGTCTATGGCTTGAATTGACGTGACGTTGGCCGGTTCGCCGTGAATGTGCCCTGTGTGCACGAGGTGTGTGGCCGTGCGAGCCTACGCCTGTGATGATGTGTGTTCACACTAATATATTGCCTATACTAATAAAGTGCAGGGAAAGAGTATCGCCACCCCGATTTTGGGGGCGGGATCGTTATAATTTGGTCAGCATAGCTGATCGTTGCTTTTGTTTGCCACCGGGCAGTGGTTTGTGCTTGCAGGTGCTGCGGAGCCGAGCGGAAAATAGCGGGCTAAAGCCCAAGTTGCTGCGCCGGCCCTCGAAGGCCAAATTTTGAGTGTTTTTATTGTATTCACGTGTGACCGGCCTGCGAGCCGAAGTATGAAAACACTTCTTTTGTTAAGTGAACAGTGTAAGGCCTTAAGGCCATTTCTCTTTTGGTGTATGTATACATTCCTGAGTTTGTAGTGGACATTCATGCTGTTGTGGCTGGGTTCTTATTTCTTTTGCAACCTAATAAATTGCTTCTGCTAGGTGTTGTGTAGGACGACATGATTGGTTGAATGGTTTCAATAAGTAACCAACCGGTCTGTCTGTAGTATATGGCGTCGGGCCCCGGCCGGACCTACTGCTATATGCTATACGACGGATAGGGGCGTTACACTGTAACTGCGGATTGTTCCACACTGAGCTTCCCAACTAGTTTCCTAGTCGCGCATTGCTAGCCACACAGTTGTTCCAGTTATATATGATGAGGCAGGAAATCCTATTTATAGGCGACAGGGGTAGTGTGATCGCCGCCTATAACGATAGGATAATGAATATATGCTTTAGTGTACTGATTGGTTAGTCTCTACAGACCGCGTTAACCACGTGCCTCTTGGTGAGCCAGAGAACTTGACAAGCTCCAAGCGGACTGTGCGGTCTCACAATCTAGACTGCAACAGTCGCGGTTAGACATAGCTAACTGCCTGGTTACTTCCCATAGTTCTTGCTGTACCTGACCACGGGAGAGAAGAGAAGAATTTCGGCTAACCGCCACCTTCTACCCGCCAGATGGTTGGCGGTCTTTGCAGTTTGTGCGGTCGTCCATATAAAACTACCCCACTCCACTTCACTTTCACTTCAACAATTTCAACATCCTGCTTTCCATTTTGAACCATGATGTCTTTCTACAAGAATTTTCTCCTCCAACTATGATCCATGCTTACCGTATCAAAAGTGTTAAAAACAAGAAACTGGTTCACAAAAGTTTGGACCAAAGGGTAGCCCAAAGTTACTGATCACGCGGTCCAACTCCACAGATCTGATGGCTGGAGAGAGAAATTAGACTGTCTACAAACAAGATTCGAGTGCTACGGTGAGGAGGTCCCTCCACATACCCAAAATTCAAAAAAACTTCCCCTCCAAAGCCAAGAGTTGAGCTAGACACAATGAAGGCGCTTACTTGAAGAGTACTGGGCTTGAAGGGAGGGGGTCAACGTGCCATTTTTTCATCAATAGAGTCTTATTTATAGACAATCTAAATGAGTATTGGTCAGCGAATAGCCACCCCATCCACAAAAAATCTTAGTCGTCTAACAGGTGAGAGGACATCATCAAGATGGTTGATACTACTTTAAAAAGGGTTATGCCACCAAGAATGGGTCTCATAAGCACATTCTGTCGAAATATATAGGGGCTGACCTATGGGCGAGTACCAAAGAGATCGCACCTATGGGCGAAAACCAAAGAGATCTTGCCTATTGGCAAAAATCAAAGAGATCTTACTTATGGGCGAGTGCCAAAGAGATTTCGCTTTTGGGGATCGTTTTGATATCGCAAATATGGGTTGTATATTATTGATGGAACACATGTGAATGCATGAGTTCTGTTGATCAACAAGTTTCGTATATTGGCCGACATGGTACAACAACACAATGTTATGGCAGTTTGAGACTTTAATATGTGTTTCACATTTGTGATGGCTGGGTTGGAGGGTTCAACTCACGATAGCCATTTTTTTCATCATGATCTTATAGACCCAAGTTACAATTTCTTGCATCCATCTCACGGTAATTATTATATGTTCAATTTGCCTAATTTTGTTCTTCCACTAATATTATGTTCATCAATATATGCACAAATTTTATAGGAAAATATTATTTGATTGATGTTGGAAATCTACTACAGTGCAGTTTTTAAATGTAGTATTCCGATACACGGTATCATTTACAAAATTTTGTTAGGGAAAGTCGACCTGTGCAGGGAAGGCTTGATATACTCAATTTAACTCATTTTTCACTTTGTAGCGTCATAGGATGAACATTTGGTGTTTGAAAGAAAAAAACGGACTATATATACTTAAAGATATGTCACAATATAGTTTAACAAAACAAGGCGATATTATGATAGCAACAATGGCTTTATATAACTATGTTTGTAGGCATCTATACTACTTAGACGTTGATTGTAGGGCTTGTGAAGATGAAGATAATTGGATTTACCCAAAAGTACATCAACGACGACGACGAGGCCAAACCCCTACCGATGTCAGATCAAATGCAGATGATATAGAGGTGTGCAAGCAGGTGTTGATGAGGTGAATGTGATGTGTACTGCATTGTTGAATATTCACCTCTACAAAGCTAGCTTCTACATTGTGTGCATGTTTTAAAATTATTCCGGTTGATGTATGTTTATTCTAGAACTAAGGCAATGATATTACAAAAAACCTGCTCAATTACTGATTCATCATTTTTAAGCAATTTCTTTTAAAGCAAAGCATGAAAGCACTGCTATTTTGTCAAACAGCTAAAAAAATTCTCTGTTCTAAATAGCCAAGCAAACAGAGATCATCCAAATAAATTTTCATTTGCAACAATCAGGTTCGTACAACTCCATTTACAATCATTCATTTACCATCACTCTTTTCACAACCACCACCGCTCTTTTCACAACCACCACCGCTCTTTCAAACAAGCCCTAAGGCTCCTCCGATCGCAATTAACTTTTCCGATCAGCACCCAGCGGGAAAAGGTTCAAACATTCTAGGTCATTCCGTGTTTTCCAATAAAGCCAGGGTTGGTGTTTTCCGTCGGTTTAAGGCTTTTGAGTACCTTCACATGATTTACGGCGGTGGCGGTCTTGAACGTGGGTTATGAACCATCGTTCATGAATGTCCAACCCCGCATAGGGAATTTCATTCACTTTTATGTTCAAAATTAGATTTCTTTTCTTGATTGAGGTCATAACTTTTGTCATGCCAAGCATACATTTTATGTCGGTGGCGTTTTTGTCCAAACTCACCCGAACAAAAATGCCGTGACAAACGAAGCCAAAATTAAGGACCAAGGCTTCGTCAACCGTCCTTCGTAAGAAAAATAATTTGGTGCATATCGCGCACGTATTTTAATTTGTGCGAGGAGTAAATTCAGTTGTATGATCTATGATTTCAACGGCTGAGATCTTTCGCTGAAAATTACGGCCATATTTTCTAATGCGATCGTATTTGAAAAGTGATTATACACGTTAAAAAAATGGTCATGTGGTCATATTGCCTCTCGCATGTACGTTATAGGTACCAAATTTTTTCTCAATGAACGTCCAACCTCACCTATAAAAAATCATGCATTTTATCACAAAACTAGTTTATTTTCTTGGTGGCGGCCATAACCTTTGACTTGTCAAAATACATGTTATGATAATGACGTTTTTGCCCAAATTCACAGGGCGCAAATAAGCCGCCCCAAACGAAGCCTAGGTTAGTCTGGATTGTCCAAACTGTTCGCAACCAGCTTTCAAACTATTAAAGGGGCATTGGAACCGGAGAAGGGAGGCGGGGGTAGAAAGGGATCTTTTCACTGGCTTTTCCTCTGTCCAGCAGATGCAAACGCCGCCGGAGCACGTTTATGCGCCGTCTGCGACGTTTGCTCCAAACAGAAGCGGTGAAACACCCCAGCAAACGAAGCCAAAATCTTATCCAGATGGTGTGCAGCGTTTTACCCCCTTGGCTCCCCATAACTGCATGCCTGCCACGTGGAGTAGCCACGCGTACCGAATCTTTTTAAATATTTTTATTTTATAGAAAAGGAGAAATTTTATTAATAAGCAGTCCAACCTATTTTCCAGTTCTGTCGAAGGTTTGACGCCTGAAACAATTTCTGAATCTGTTCATCATGAAGAAACTCGTCGCCGTCCGTGCCGCCGATCTGGCACCGGCCGTCGGAAAATTTGCGCCGCCATCCTCCTCCATTCCCAAAGCTTTGCCGCAGAGAGTAAGCTATTTAATTATTTCATTTTCATATTAATTTTTATTATTCATTTTTTTAATTAAAGCGTAATTAAGAACCTGTTTTACTTTGTTTTTAAATTGTTCTAATAGTGTTCTCTAATTTTTATAATTCAAATAATAGATTTTTATATATACCTAGGCAAATTCGATTTTTTTATTTTTAATATGTAAAAATGTTTCTCAATTTTTTATTTTTCCCCTTATTGCAATTATTTACTTCGAAATTAATGCTGAATTTGATTATTTTTGCTTGTAATATTATCTTATAATTCTAAAAATAGATGTTTATGAATGCCAATGCAAATGGGAAAGTTTTTTTTTTCTTTTGCAATGGATGAATGCTTGTTAGGGCTTGTTTGGTGGGGCGGATCCGGTGCTGTCGTTTGTCGGGGTCATAGTCGCTCGGCGAGATCCACCCCGCTCCTTTAATATCCATAGATTCATCCACACGGATCTCCGTTGCCTTGTGTAGGAAATAAGCACGGCTAAACCCGGCCTTAGGCTCCGTTTGGGAAAACTTATTTTCGCCGGTCAACCGGTTACGACCGCATGAACCGGACCTTAAATTAAGATTCAGTTCATGCTGTCGTAACCACTTAACCGGTGAAAATAAGTCCCCCCAAAAGGAGCCTTAGGCTCCGTTTGGGAGGACTTATTTTCATCGGTCAAGCGGTTACGACCGCATGAATCGGATCATAATTAAGATCCGAGCGGTGAAAATAAGTCTCCCAAACGGAGCCTTACTCTCTTTGATTTTTTTTTCTCTTGCTATTAGTTTGGAATTCATGCTTAACTTGATTGTTTTTATAATTCAAATAAAATAAATATTAATATCTGTACGAATATTTTTCTCAATTTAATTTATGAATTATTTTTTGTCTTTGTATTCCCCTTACATTAAATAAAATTTGTGGTGCATTTAATAGTTTATTTTCATCCAATATATATTATTAGTAAAATATTTTAATTTAAGCTAACTTATATTTAATGTAAAAAAGTAAGCTTATAACTAATTTAGATTTATCTTAACAAAATAACACTGAAAATCAAATTTGCATTTTTAAAAAGTAAGCATTGAAAGTGTTAAAATTAGGAGGAAGAAGGAGAGAAAAACAGAATATGAAAAGGTTGAAAAGCGATCAAAATTCTATTTCTTATATATACGATATGATAAAGATCTCAACTAAAACAGAAAAGATAAGTAATTACAAATATGTCATTTCATATTTCTACATTCTCCCTCAAGTTTTAATTGGTAGGAGATGACAATTTCCTAATTTGCTCAATATGAATTGGAATTGTGTATGCCCCAAAGCTTTAGTGAAGGTATCTGCGAGCTACAGTTTGATGGAGATATAGGTTGGATCAATGTGACCATAAGTAAATTTCTCCCTAACTAGGTGGCTATCTAATTCGATATGTTTTGTCCTTTTATGATAAACAAGATTAGAGGCTATGTGTAAAGCCATGTGATTGTCACATGCTAAAGGAATAGGAGTTAGATTATCAAACTATAGGTTGTGTAAGAGGTTATCCAGCCAGGTTAACTCGAAGCAAATAGTATCCATCACACTATATTTTAATTTCGTCGAAGACTTGGAAACAGTTGCCTACTTGTTGTTTTCCAAAAAAAGAGGGAGCCACCAATTTGAACACAATAACTAGTGAGTGATCTTATGGTTGTGACAGACAATGCCTAGTCAGTATCACAAAAAGCCTTCGATTTGAGGTCACATGCTAATGGAAAGAATAATCTGTGTCCTAGTGAACCATTCACATATCGCAAAACTCTATGGACCATATGAAGATGTGGGTTTCATGATTTAGCCATGAATTGGCTCAAGATGTGAACAACATAGGTTAGATCTGGGCTTCAAACTTTTAGATAGATTAGTCGACCAACAAAACAATGATAGATAGACTGATCTACTAATTCTGAACCATCAATCTCATTAATAATCTTGTGGTTTTGCTCGATGAGAATGGGACTAGAGTTGATGTCTGTAAAATGCATATTTTTGATGATGTCTTTGGCATATTTATGCTGGTGTAAGTAGATGCCCGCAGTATTTCGAGTAATCTCCAATCTCAAGAAGAATGACAGTGCTATCAGATCTTTATTTTGAAATGTTCATTCAAAGAGCCTTTTAAAATATCCAGATCGGATTGATGAGTATCTGCTAGAATAATATCATCCACATAGACTAAAATGGTAATAAAAATGAACTTTATTTCCTTTTATGAATAATGAGTGATTGTTGTGAGATTGCTTGAAACCAAAGGAAATCATTGTAGAGGAAAATTTTGAGTACCACTGTTTGCGATGATTGTTTGAGAGCATAAAATGAGTTTAGTAAATGACACACTAAGTGTTTCTTACCAGAATACTTCGGAAGAGTGAAAACAGGGGGAGTTACATGTATACTTCTTCTATCAAGTCATCGTGCTAGAATGCATTGTGCACATCTAGCTATCAGATTTAAAAACCATCCTTTTGATGTTGTCATGCAAGAAGAGCACAAACAGTAGTCATCTTGGTCATCAAGTCCCACGGTTTGAGTATAGCCCTTCGCCACAAGTCGCGCTTTGTATTTTTCAATTGAACCATTAGCGTGATCTTTGATTTTGTATCTCCACGTGCATCCAATGATTTGTTTACCCAGAGGTAAACTAGTAATAATCCAAGTTTTATTGTCCTGTAAGGCCTGTATTTCAAATGCCATTACTTTTCTCTGTGTAGCATCTTTATATGCTTCAGAGTAAGTAGTAGGTTCAACATGAGAAGCTGAACCATTTAAGAAATTGGTGTGGTATGTAGCATTAATAGAAGAACAATGATAATCTTTATGCCAAGATGGAGGAATAGAGGGACAAGTAGATCGTCTAATTTGCATTGTTGAAGTATCAAAAGGATTGAGATTATTTGTTATAGTTGTATTGAGAATGTTATCGATGATTTGGGTATCAGATGAAGAAGGATTGGGATTGTTTGTGGTAGTTGTATTGGGAATGTCAGAAACAAAAATAGGAGTAGGGGATGAAAAGGATGCATTGCCAAATTCATCTAAATCAGGGGGGAGATGAAAAATGCTAGGCAATGGAAGAGATGTTGAAGGATAAGTAGATTCAACATATGAGAAAGGAAAAATAGATTCAAAAAATGAAACACCGTGGCTTATTAAAAACTTTTGAGTGTACAGGTTAAAATGTCTGTATCCTTTCTTGCCAAAAGGATTACCAATGAAAATACAGTGAGTAGCTAGTGGCGCCAATTTATCTTTATTATGAGTTATAGTGTAGGCAAAACATAAACATCCAAAGACATGTAAATGATTATAGTGTGGCTTACTAGGAAACAAGCATTCATGAGGGGTTTGTTGATGCAAGACAGTGGAAGCTAGGGATCCTATTGATTAAATAGGTTGCAGTGAGAACACACTCCCCCTAAAATTTAATAGGCAAGATGCTTGAAAACGGAGAGCTCTAGTCATTTCTAAAATATGACAATGTTTTCGTTCGGGATGTCATTTTGTTGAGGGGATCGGAATAAATGTAACTACTTTGATGTGTAATCTCATGTTCTAAGAAGAATTGTTCAAGAAGGTAATTAGTGAATTCAGAGTCATCATCGGTCCCTGAAAACCTTTAATAGATGTTTGAAATTGGTTATGGATTAGAAATCAAAAGGATTTGAGCTAATTTGGAACTTCCCCTTTGGAAACCATTAGGTAGGTCCATGTATTTCTTGTATGATTATCAACAAAAGTTAAGAAATAACGAAAACCAAAATAAACCACATCAAATGCTTTATCGCAAAAACTATCAGACTTGCGAAAAGGAAGACAAGTTTGTTTGGCTATTGGGCATATATTACAATCCATAAAATGAACCGAATTTGAACCATGAATAATAGAAGTAAGGCGTCGTTTGTCAGTTGACAGATGACCCAACAGATTCTGCCATAACATTGTATTGTTATGAATGGTGGTGACATGACTTTGAAGAATAGTAGAATTATAATGTGAAGAAGCAGTGGTTGGTTAAGAGGTTGAGAGTCAGTAAAGACCACTCATCCATTTACCAATTTCCACATTGATCTTCAACAATTGGTGTTGCATAATACATAATGGAGAATTAAAAAATAAAATCCAGCCTGAATTTGGCAATGAACGCACCATAAGTTTTTCTTATTGATCTAGGAATTATTCATGTTGTCATTTTGAGATTTATGTTGGTATTTGAACAAATCATGTGATGATGTTTTGCTCATTAATACGGCATTCATGATTCATGTGATCTAAGGACTAGAAAGAGTGGTTGAATCCATTAATATATCTGAGCTTATTCTTGCAGGCAAGAGCAATTTTTATCGATTGATGTCATAAAACGTAATTAGAGGTTTCTTCGAGAATCTGATTAACCAGAATCATACCCGGAGAATCGAATTGTTGCCATATAAGGGAAAGATTGGGGGCATTATGAGAAGACGTCGAATTTAACCAGATCCTTCCTCAGGACGGATATTAGAGTTAGACATTGAAAAAATAACTCGATCTGGAGACGGAGAAATTCTTGGATCACGCGATAAGGAATCTTGTTACCTCTGATTACCATGCATGTTAAAAGTAGGAGGAATGAGAAGCGGGAAAACATAATATGAAAAGGTTGATTCTATCTCTTTTATATACAAAATGATAATGATCTCAAATAACTAAAACAAAAAAATATATATTTATAAATATGGACAACTAATAATAAATTAAATATACAATTAACCTAAATTAGAAACAAATTTAAATTTAAATTAAGAAATTAACATTCAAAAATATTTAACTTAAATACGAAATTTAAAATATACTTTATGTAGTTAAAAAAAAGTTAATTAAACAAAGTTAAATTTTTAAAAGTAAGCAACAAAAGTTAGGCATGTGCAAAAATATCCGAAGAATCGAGAAGCGGACCTAAACCGAACTGAATCCGACGGTTCGGATCGGTTCTCGTTTTACATGATTCGGGTATGGGTCTAGAAAATACTAGAACCGCCGGTTCGGTTCGGTTCTCGGTTCCTGTGGTCGGGTACCCGAGAACCGAACCGAACCTATAATTAAAAAATTTAAAAAAGAACAATTATTAAAAGTTTAAAACTTTGAAAGCATAATCAATTAATCACTAATTTGTGAATTCTATTAAGAATTCAAATGCCACGCTGGGGTTACGGGGTTAGCCGGTTAGCACTCCGCCGGTTAGCCTCACGCGGTCACTCCAGTCGGCACTCAGCCGATCACAATGCTTAGGAGTTAGGAGGTAGGGGATTACCGGATTACGGGGTTAGCCGGTTAGAAGTTAGGGCACTCTATGTCTCTTATTTTAATTCAGATTTTATTATAGTTTCATTAAACAAATAAGTCTCTAAAGTAAGCATTAACTCGTCTTTATTTTTCACATATAAACATTCATGGCTCAATATTTTTTGAAGACGAGTAGAACTGACGTCCCGGAATCGAACCGAGCAATTCGGTTCGGATCCGGTTCTATATTTTTGAACCGTGGGTCGGTTCCGATTCCAAAAACTTGGAATCGAACATACATGGGTCAGTTCCTGATTGAGTGGAACCGATCCGAGTTGCATCCTAACAAAAGTCATTGTACAATTAATAATAAAGAAACAATTAATCTAAATTAGAAGAAATTTAAGTTACAAAATTAGATTAAAAAGTAACTTAAATAAAAAATAAAATAAAATATATTTTATACAAATATAAAATGATAATTTAACAATTAATATTCAATACACATGTTAAAATCCATTGTTGATATATAAATGTCAAGATTATATAATTTAAAATAAGGTTTTTGGCACTTTGCATTTCAATATAGGATTTTAGCACTTGGCACTCACCCCATGCAAAAATTTCACGGGTATTTTTGTCCCCTACAGCATCTTTCAATCACGATTCACTACTCGATGTTTTGTCGAAATCATGGAGCAGTTTGCCAACAAAACAATGATTCTCGTTGTGAACGATGTGGACATATTCAAGATAATCAGCCCTAAGCTTCTCGTCATGGAACAGCTCCTCGCCTCACTCGAAATGACGAGGAAAAGCCATCCTCTTTCAGATTGCGAATCCATGGCCGCCAGAATGTGAAGGAGGTGCAGATCTATGACAAAGTTTGGTGCAAAACAGTCCTTGTTCAAATTTTGTGCTGCCCGAACAAAAATACTCCTAAAATTTTGGTCTGCATGTGGTGCAAACTGCTAAAGGCATTGTATTTCGGGGGTGCAAAGTGCCCAATTTAAATTTTTTTGGTGAAAGGTGTCAAAATCCCGTATTTTGGAGGTTAAAAGTGCCAAAAACCCATTTAAATATATATTATTTTAGAACTAATAAAGCCACCACATTAATATGAGCAGTACTCCACAAGCCAAGATGAGATTGATTCTGGAGATGTTTTGGGGAAGGCGAGATCGACGGCTGACGAGTTTCTAAGGCAAGCCAAGGAGAAATCTGAATCGCTCAAGGATGCTGAAGGAGAGATGGCGGAGAACGCAAAGGAAGTTGTGGCCGGCGACGACGAAGGTGACACGGAGAAGTTCAAAGAGAGGTTGGAGAAAGGGTTGTTCGATCATCCTAATTAATTTAGGCCGTTGATTAATATTTCTTTTTTCTCTGTTAAATTATTTTGGTCCGCGATAATATGTACCAGGTGATACTATATGCAGACAATTTTTGGTTATGTGCAGTTCAAAAATAAATGAAGATCAAATTAAAAAATCATAGAAAGTTTTGAACCCATATAAACTTTGGCCTGCACATAATTTTTATGAAATTGTGAGACCTGCACATAACCAAAATTAATCTGCATATAGTTACTGTCTGTATAGCTGAAACTATTTTGCTAAATAATGAGTGTTCTGATAAGCTTTTGTCAACGCCTTGAGTTTTAAAGTTGAATAGTACTTTGCTTTGCATTAAGATTAGTGCTATAATTAATAAAGATTAGTGGGAGAGATTGCTCGCCAATGGAGCTCAACAGTTATAGATTTTGTGGAGGAGCCGAAAAAAATTTTAGGTGGGTTACTCTCACTTAGAAATAGGTATAGTATTAAATACTGATCGTTGATTTCTTAAAGAAATATTTAGTATCATATGATTGATCGAAATACTGATCAATGGTCAATATTTAATATCATATGGGTCGTATGATATCTGATCAACAATCATCATTTAATACTGTACTTAATTCTAGATGAAAGTAAATCACCTAAAAAATTTTCGGAGGAGCTGCCAGATATCGTGGTGTTTTTTTCCTCATTTAGCAACGTACCCTTTTTTTAATAAATTCTTAATATGTACACTTAATTTGTCGGGCTGTAGTCCTGTCGAGCACTCTCCAGGGCCTTAAGTCCTATGTATTTTACTATAATTATAAGTGATAAAATGTTTGTTCATGGTTAATAAGAGAACTCTAAAATAGTCCTATTTAAGCAGTGTTGTTGCTGGTCACCCGGTTTTTTGCCGGTCCGGAGAATCGAATCGTCTTAGCTCGGAGTCGGATCGGGCGCACAAATAGTCAAAGAAAAACAGCAGCAAATAACAAAAGATTTTTTTTGACGTGGAAAGTCCGAAAAGAGTGAAAAATCACATGGTTGGATCTGTGCCGAACTAAAATCAACTATTTCTTTGGAGTAATAGTTTGGGAATTCCTCGGAAGGTGACAGACCACCTCTCCATTATAAATACAAATTGTGAAAATGATGGAAAATAAACGGAGTCACAAGAGCCTTGATGGAAGCGCTCCGGCTTGAAAAATGGCTAAGTCCACGGAACCTCGATGAAAACGTTCCAGCTGAGAGAAATCTCTAAGTCCACGGAGCTTCGATAGTAGCGCTCCTGCTGAAGCGGAGTTTTGATGGGAGCGCTCTGGCGGAGACGAACGTCGTGCCTTGGAAGGCTGATGAAGCCTTTGTGCTAGAAGGGGAGTGGAGTGAATTCCTGAGCAGAGGATCAATCTAAGTCTACGGCCTCGTTGGAAAACCTCAAAGCTATTTTTAGCCTCTGGAGTTATTTGTTTTCAAATGAATGTTTAAGAGCCTATTTATAATTTTTTGGAGGGATACGTTGGTAATTGCGTCGGGCTGAAATTGGTATTGTCAAATGGCGTCGCTCCGTTTCAGTTACCTGGATCATCAAAATTATCAAAATGACGAAGGTGCCCCCCGGGCGGTCCGGGCGGCCCGGGCAAAGAGCCCGATGGAGGCGGCGTCCAGAGGCCGCAACCGCGGCGGCAGCAGCACGTAGCTCGCGCGCATGCGCGGGATGTAGCTGCGCGCGCGGGGAGCGCGCACGCGGCCATGCGCACGCAGGTCATGCGCGTGTAGGCCGCACGTGCCTGAGCGGGCTGGTCGTGTGTATGGTGGGCCCTGCGAGTGCGTGTGCACTGGTTTTGCCCTCCTCTCGGGTGTTTCCGGGCCTTGGGGGAGCGCGGTGTGGCGCGCGCTACTTTTCTGATCGATTGGCTTTCCCCCACACGTTCTTGGTCCAAGTCCTTACGGTTTGGCTCAGAAATTTTTGGGGGAATCTTGCCCATCAAGAGTCATTGGGAAACTAGTAAAAGAATCATACCTAATTTATATGGAATCATTAATCAAGATATTCATTACGGAAGAGTTGAAGACTTAAATTTGGTGGGGTATATCGACTAGGACAAATTTCTGGACTAGCCCCCATAATAATCAAAAGTATCAAAATAGCCCTCTTCTAAAAAGCCTTCTCATTATAGCCTCTTTTTACTGATATGGCAGCATAGTGGGCCCGGCGTCAGGTTATGTCGGCAGTTTGTTATACATTCGAGAAATTCAATATTAATTTAATTTTATTCTCAATAGTGGTTAGGAGATGAAGGATTGTACAAAATTAAAACAAGACTAAAAAATAATAAAATTAGCAAATAAGGACTCAGTGCATTCCCAATCAATCTCCGACGGGTCCAGCCTATTTATTGATATCGATCATCATGAAAATTCACTCATTATAATTGCGAAAACTCATCCAAAATAACAAAAAAGTTCCGAGTTAGAAAACAACAGATACAGACTGAACAAAATTAAAACAAAATCACTGAGAAAAACTCTTCCAAAACGTAATAAAAAAGCCAATGATTTTTTCATTGATGCAGCTAGTGCATTCCTCCATAACGCCTGAAAAAAATAGACGAAAAAATATTACAAATTTCTAATTAGATTGTTTGTTCAAAAAAAAATTTAAAAACAAAGAAATTATTACGTTCGATTTTTTGGATTTGTAGGACATGTTGATCGATTGTGTCCCAATTCTTTACAAATGCCACACTTTTTATTACTGCGATCAATGCGCCCATCTATTGTATTATGATGTCAACGAGTTTGAGTGCGTCCAGTCCTTCGTATTAAAGTAGGTGATTGAAGCTCAATAATACCTCGTGTTGCATCTAATGATTGTCACCCAATAATATCTGGAATTCCATGAAAACTTCCACTGTATGTATTTTTATAACTTGATATTGTATAAAAGTCCGATACAAACTCATCATGTGAAACTCGTTTAGATGCAAGTGAAGCAGTCATATGAGCACAAGCAGAGGCGGAACTAGGATTTCCGCTCAACCCGGGCACAATACATTTAAATTAAAAAATAATTGTTGCAAATATGCTCAAATTATTTCTCTTACATCAATGCAGTTATGAAACATAAAAGATAAATTTAAACATGAATTAGAACAAATAATTTGATATATTCGTATAAAAATTTTATGCTTATAATATGTCTGCAATTAGTCTTAGATCTAGTTCAATTTACTGAAGGGATTTTGAATACCTACAAGGCTACAACACATGAGATATACAAATTTGATTGAATTGATATATTAAGCAATTCAATTCGTGAACACTCATAACCACACCTTCATACAAAGAAAAAAATTTCTTATAAAACAACCCTTGGTGTTTCAAGCGAAATAAGCTCACTTCCATCAACATTTGAATAAATATAACAATACTTTTTTTCCTTTTTCTTTCTAAGAATCATGCACAATACTATTATAAACATGTGGGAAAAAATTGAATGTGAATTTTAAACACACTAAATTATTTTTCAGGATGAGGGAGACAACATTTTGAAAGGAAGAATAAAGTAAACCGAATTATAATTCTTCTGTGAGAGTCTCAGAGGCATTACCTCAGCTAACTGGCAGACAATGAAAAACAACTAGTAAATCTTCCTTGCTACTTGCATCAGGGTGACTGGGTGAGCACCTCTCTGCTCATAACAAAATTTATCAAAATTAAACCCTCTAAAACTGCAAACACACACCATAAATTGAATAAAAATTGAATTTTAATACAAAACCTACCCATCGTTGCATGGCCAGAGTACTTCAAGTATGGAGACATTTTGAAGAAAACCATCTCAAAATCAAAAGTCTCCTATGACAGAAAATTTTAAAAAAGCCTGAATTGTGAGCAATGGAATTATGCAGTGAAGGCCGGATAGTTACTGACTTACAGATGAGGTCGTCGGAAACCTGCTAGAGCACGAGACTGTGACTCTGCAAACGAGGAGATGGAACTGGACGCCGAAGGGCTTGGGCACCGGTGTTGGAAACGGAAAGGTCACCAACGATGGAAACGGAAGGTCGCCGGCGATAAGTGTGGCTAGGGCACGAGACTGCACTCGGCAGGTGAATCGGCGAAGGAGATGAAAATCACGAGTTCCGTGATCCTTGGCAGCTTCCGCAAAAAATCACACCCGGGCACGTGCCCGGGTGTGTCTGAAGGTGGGTCCGCCTATGAGCACAAGGGACATGATATAAGACCATACTATGACAACTGCATGAGCATCCATCATCAGAAAGCAATACAGGATGCGCTATATTTTTATCATCGTAGCATGAAAATTCAGTGCGATTTATCTGGACTGGCCTACATAAATTTCTTGCAGCTACTTCTCGGTTACCTAGTATTGTCAATACTTTAGGCACAAATCTGGACACTCCATCGCTTTCCCATTTTAGCGCATCTTCACCTCTTTTAAGAAATAATGCAATACAGTGATAGAATGTAGCTGATACTAATGCTTGTATGGGTAACCCTCTCGCTCGTTTAAGTACTTCATTGAAACTTTCGCTCGCATTTGTCGTCATAGTGTCATATCTAGCGTCACAATCATATAATAAAGTTCATTTTTCAACATCTCTAGCCACCAACCAATCATATGCTCTCTGATCAACAATTTTAATATGATCCATATTTTCTGTAAATATAACAAAATTTGATGAATTTCCCGCCCAGTACATTTTATCGCACAATATATCAATTCCATTTAACCCAAAACCTCTAACGGCCTTTTTAAAATTTTCACGCAAATGTCGCAAACAGTGCCTATGTTTTGTGTATGGAAGCTCAGATGCAACTTCTCGAATTAAGCTTGCGTGTTTGTTACTGATAATACAAAGATTTGGACAACTAGCAATAACTGGAAGCAACACTTTTAGCCGATTTAAAAACCATTCCCACGATTCATTACAATCTGATTCAACAACAGCAAATGCTAACAGAAAAAGTCCATTATTAGCATCTATATCGACGGCTATCAGCAAAGTACCCCGGAAACAACCCAATAAAAATGTACCGTCAAGGCTAAGAACAGGTCGACAGCTACCCCATCCCTCAATTGAGGGGCCGAAAGCCCAAAATAATCTTTGAAATTTATTGTTTGCAGAAGTACGTACAAACATCATAAATTGTACCGGGGTTGTATACGCATACTGTATCTAAATATCGAAGTAGAATTTTATAGGATTCAGACCAACCCTCAAAAACAGATTTAATAGCTTTTCGTCTGGCATCCCATGCTTTTTTATAGCTCGTTAAGATATTAAATTTTGCATTTATCCGACCTCTTATCTCGGTTGGTTTAATGTCTATTTGTGTTCGAAGTACAGGAGTTATAAATCTTCCAATAAACCTTGCAGTGCATTGTCTGTGATCATTTTGTATACTCGTATTTGTACATATATGCGAGCCAGAAATTTTTGAAATCAACCAAGCACCTCCGTGTTTTTTGGAAACAATAGCCCTTAGTTTCCATGGACATGGTCGACTAAGATGCATGTTCTCGAAACATACTAAGACTAATCTACTCTGATTTGACTGAAAGGTTTTAAATTGTGCATGATTCTGGATAGACCAAGCGCTGATAGTGCAGTGCATCTCTCTTTTTGTTCTGAAAAAGGTTCCGATTTGTAAATAGTGAGGTATTACAAAGTCCATGATTTGGTTATTTTTGTGAAAGTTCTTCATCAAAATCTTCTTCTACCACCCTTTCTTTTATTGTTCCCGCAAATTGAATAACTGAATTATCAACAATAATGTGATCAACCCAACTATGATCAACTGAAATTGATTGTTCAAAGATTTTTTTAACTCTATTTTGGGTTTCAAAAAAATGTCATCATCATCGTTATCAGACAAGTCGTCACTGCTGTTATCGTCAATTTCATTTAAATCAAAATCTAATCCTTGTTGTTGATATACGTAGCATTCATCAAGTTCAAGTTCAACGGCATCAGACATGATTATAACAGCTCAAAATCACTGAATATTAAAAAAACATTTATTAAAAACTAAATTTTAAATTATTATAAAAAAAATTAAAATATTAATGAAATGCAATATTTATTAATAACTAAGCATTTAAAATATTAAATTACTAACCTGCAGGCTGTAGTGAGAGCAAATCCGTGTGAAAAGATATGCAAGCCTTGATTGGTGTGGTTAGATATGAGGGCATATGTTTTCTTTTATAGACTCTCGAGCTTGCAGAAAAAAGTTTCAAAGCAGTGTAGGACTAAAAATTACACACACTTTCAATATATTAAAACCAGCTGCGAGCATATGGGTATAGATAAAATTAAAACCTACAAACAGTGGCGAATGGGGATATTGAATTCCAACCATTTAAATTAATATTGAATTTCTCCAATGTATAACAAACTGCCGACATAAC
Source organism: Platanthera zijinensis (assembly GCA_039513925.1). Classification (NCBI taxonomy): domain Eukaryota; kingdom Viridiplantae; phylum Streptophyta; class Magnoliopsida; order Asparagales; family Orchidaceae; genus Platanthera; species Platanthera zijinensis. Next base: position 266,871,029 of record CM077079.1, on the reverse strand, counting down.
CTGACGCCGGGCTCACTATGCTGTCATATCAGTAAAAAGAGGCTATAATGAGAAGGCTTTTTAGAAGAGGGTTCTTTTGATACTTTTGATTATTATGGGGGCTAGTCCGGAAATTTATTCATGAGCATTCTCGGGCACGTGTCCGGGTTCAATTTTCAAGGAGAACAATATAGGATTTGCATTTTGTTGTCTACACAAGCTTACAAGCTTTAATATTTGATTTCTCCTTCACTGCTCAATGAAATTTAAATCTGAAAGTAGCGTTGGACTCGTATCGTAAAATTACGCAAGACAGATCCTTAAATCAAATATCTTCATAAAGATGTGATGAGGCTAGAAATTTTACAAAATTAAAATTCTATAATTAATTGCCGAAAATCCATTAATTAAATCAAATTAAATATCAGCATCATCATTAGACGCATGAACACTAGCTAGTCAAAAGTTTCCAAAAAAATGATTCATCAAAAATAGTTAAAAGTGAATTTTTTCAAAAACTTTGATCAGTTTTATAAAAGAAGTTTTCTCATATTTTTACAGTTAAAAGCAAAGCAATGAAACTTTGAAACTTGCGTCCCCATTGAACATAACAATATTTACTATATATATATATATATATATATATATATATATATATATATATATATATATATATATATATATATATATATATATATATATATATATAGGAGATATCTCATATGTGGGCTAGCCAAGGTGCGGGCGTACGGGCATGATGTTTTGGGGGTCAAGGAGGTTTTAAATCAAAAAGTGATCAACATGAAAGTTGTAGATCTCGATGATCCGAACAACTTTCATGTTGATCACTTTTTGATTTGGACTCGTCTTGAACCTCGATTTGGGCCCCGAAATCTGGGGCGGCGGACGCTTTACTGTAGCAGTTCCGCCGCCCCAGATTTCGGGGCCCAAATCGAGGTCCAAGACGAGTCCAAATCAAAAAGTTATCAACATGAAAGTTGTTCGGATCGTCGAGATCTACAACTTTCATGTTGATCACTTTTTGATTTGGAGCCTCCTTGACCCTTGCCCGTACGTCCGTGCGCCTGCACTACAAATTGTATATATATATATATATATATATATATATATATATATATATATATATATATATACAATTGACAGGCACGGGCCTTCGGCCCTGGGGGCATTCGGCGGGGGTGCGATAATCGGCGGGGTGCGACATTCGGCGGGGTGCGACATTCGGCGGGGTGCGACATTCGGCGGGGTGCGACATTCGGCGGGATGCGACATTCGGCGGGATGTGACATTCGCCGGTGGTGCGACATTTGTCGTGGGGACGACATTTGTCGTGGGTGAGGACGACATTTGTCGTAGGCGGCGACAATTGTCGTGGGCGCGACATTTGTCGTGGGCGGCAACATTTGTCGTGGACAGTACCTGCCTCTATGGCCTCGCGCGACAGTACCCGACCGCTCCCGGCGGGCTCCGCCCGCTCCCGGCGGGCTCCGCTCGGCCCGCAACATATACATATGAGTACTCAAAATGACCGTAAAAAAATATTTATCAAGAATACAATTTTTATTTTGTAAAACAAATTACATTTTAACGTTAAAAGATTAATTTTTCTCTTGTAATTCCTAGCTATACATAATAGATTTAGGGTATCTAGTGTTTTATTTTTTGTATTTTAATATTGTAAAGTTGTGTAATTACCTAAAAGAATATTGACTTTATAATATACTAATATAAAGTTTTGTATAATTGTGTAATTATGAATACAACTATAAGGGCAATATAGGGACATCAGGCAATGTTTCACCAAAGAGTAGTTTTCGCATATTAGTAGATATAGATATATATATATATATATATATATACTATTCTAAAAAGATATATGGTAGTCTGCCAATAGCGTGAGTTCGAAAATAGGGGAAAATTAGGTGGCCGTCGGATTTAACTGATTTAATCAAAAACCGTTGGATCTTGGCCTGCAAATAAAAAAAACCCAAAACCTCTCTTCTTCTCTCTCCTCAAACCCGACAGCAACATTCCGCTCCCCCCCATCGTTCGGTCTTCTCCGCCGCCGGCGGCGGCCTGACCGGAGACCTCCGGCGGGTTCGCCGGGATCCGGCGAACCCTCCGGCGGTATTCCGGAGGCGCTCCGGCGGGTCCACCGCCGGCGGTGGCCCTGACCGTGAGCCCCAGATCTGGGTCTCACGGGCAGGGCCACCGCCGGCGGCGTCCCTGCCCGCTCGCCGCCGGAGAACCCCCGGCGGGTTCGCCGGAGGCCGGCGAACACCCCGGTGGGTGCCAGGCAGGCCGCCGGTGGCTCCGCCGCCAGCGACGTCGGGAATAGGCGCGGGCATCGCGCGGGCGGGCGGGCCGCCGGTGCCACTCAACGCCTGAAGGCGTTGAGTGCACACTCAACGCCTGAAGGCGTTGAGTGCACACTCAACGCCTGAAAGCGTTGACTGTGCCACTCAACGCCTTCAACAGGCTTGAACAGGCGTTGAGTGTGCACTCAACGCCTGTTCAAGTAGGGGGCGGGCGATAGGGGGCGGGTCGGGCGGGCGATAGGGGCGGGTCGGGCGGGCGAAGCCCGCCGTCGCTGGCCGGGTACTGTGGCGCGTGGTCATCGGGCCGGAGGCCCGTGCCTGTCACTCGTGTGTGTATATATATATATAATTACACAGGCACACACATTCACACAGTATTTTTCAATTATTAATGGGTGTGGCCATAAATTTTGTTTTTCAATATTTAAAATTTTCATATTAAAAATATCATTGACAATTCTTTTTTAATTGAGTGTATACTTGATTTTGAGATGATGACTCTATCTACAATGTTATAATCACACATCAAGAATTTAATTTGTTTACTTAGTCCCCATGCTAAGCCTGAATCCTAATTCCACCACTATTAAGAACCACATACTTTCTCTTTGCAATCTATAAAACAAAAAAAGTTATGTCACTCTCTACCGCTGAAGCAGGGTATATATGTTTATCTTTAATAATTTGTCAAGCTATATATTTGGTTGCATAGGATTGGAAGAGTTAAAGCATTCTCATGCAACAAGTGCATGACTTTCTACGGTAAGTTCATTAATACTCTTACAAAGAGTCAAATGTCCACGATAAAAATTCTTATGGGCATGTGAGTATTCTTTCATTTAGGATTAATTAGAATACAAAAAATTTCAGCAATACAATAACAACACTCAAGACTATATGGATCCTTTGTCGTCATTGTGCCGTATCTTGAGTCATAATCTCACTAATGTCTAATTACAGCATGTCTTTCCTTATAGTTTCATTCCAAGTCTTTATTATTCTACCCCTCCTTCTTTTAACATACCTAGTGAATGGACTTTCACAACGCCTAACATGTGTCTCTAATGGTCTCCTTTGTACGTGTTCAAACCATCTTAGTCGAGCTTCTCGCATCTTCTCTGCAATTGGTGCTACTCCTATTTCATCTTTGATACATTCATTCCTAATTATATCCGGTCTCATGTATCCACACATCCACCTAAGCATTCTCATCTCCGCAACTCTCATTTTTTGCTCATGTACACAGTTCAGTGCCCAACACTCAGAACCGCTTATCATAGCACGGTAGAACTTGCCCTTAAGTAAAAAAGTCTGCTATTTTGTATTAATATAACTTAGTTATTGGGCTTGTTTGCTATTGATTTCAACCATGTAAAAATATTTCTAACATATATAGGTTTCTGGCTGAAATGAAAGGCCTACTTTGGCACACAAGGCCTGATTTGTGTATGGACCAGGCCTGCTCGAGCCCGGACCTAATCGGACACTTTCTAGGCCGGGCCCAATCGGGCTTTCCAGGCCAAGGCCATTTTGAATTCTAGCCGGGCACAGCTTTGGTTTTGATTGGGCTGCACCTAGTAGATTTTTTAGGAATTAAATAATAATGTGGTAATTTTGTGGTCACAAAATAATTGCTACCGGGCAAGGATAGCAATAATGCAGGCTTTTGTGAAGCATAATTAGCTGTCTGCATATGTCTGTCATGACCCAACCACCCACCTGGAAACCCTAAATTTATGAGAATGCAGAAATATTTAATTTATTTTCCAAAGTTGTCGTGCATGGAAAGCGACCATAGCCAAAATATAATTATTAATATATTTAATAATAATAATAACAACGTCAAAAGTGATGAGAGGGCACGTGCATCCCATTGTAGTACACTTACCCGTTTTTATATTTACTATATTTTTGGGCGATTGATAACCGCAACTCATTATTTGTTAGCCGCATCTCAAAATCTCCTAATTTTTCGCGCCTTTTCGAAATACGTCTTGTTCATCTAATTTCAGGAAAAGTGTTCAAAACGAAAGTTGTAGATCTCGTCGAGATATACAACTTTCGTGTTGAACACTTTTTCTGAAATTGCATGTACAAGGCGTATTTCTTAAATGCGCAAAACCTGGGTATATTTTCAAAGTACGTCTTGTACATGCATTTTTAGGAAAAGCGATCAACACGAAAGTTGTAGATCTCGAAAAGACACGAAAAGTTATGAGATTTTGGGATGCGACTAGCCAATGACGGGTTGCGGTTAACAATCACCATATTTTAACACTCATTAGTCATTAGGGGTACGGTAATTACGCATTTTTATTTAATATGTACGAGTGACAATGCACGTAACTTCCATATAAAGCGGGGGGTGTTCGAACAGATTAAAGAAGGATGTCGGAGCAAAATCGGGAAGTCGGAGGTGGGTTAATTTTTTGTGTGATCTAGGGTATAGGTTTGAGCGGTTTTATATTCCATATGGAGCATTTTGAGAAGGATGAATTATCTATTTATACTTTTTTTCACGGTAGTCCTTGACTTTAAGGCTCCGTTTGGGGGGACTTATTTTCATCGGTCAAGCGGTTACGACCGCATGAACCGGCCCTTAATTAAGGTCCGATTCATGCGGTCGTAACCGCTTGACCGGTAAAAATAAGTCCTCCCAAACGGAGCCTAAATATAAATGGTTTTTGTATCTTGCTCGATCTGTAACCCTAAAGTAATTGTGAGAAGCCCTAGTACGGTCGTGGACGTATGTATCTGTCGAACCACGTAAATCTGTGTTTTGAGCTTTATTTTCTTGACGGCTTTTCTTCGTCCCTAACACGGATGGTCAGGTTGCTCTACACCATTACACGAAAAAAAAACCTTAGTAAGAGTATCTCTTCAGAAATTTATGTTTTTGATGAATTTTCCAGACAGAGAGAATCTATGGCTCTTTATATGAAAAAAAACATTGTACCATTTGGATGGAGAAGAACTTTCTAGAATCTGAGCCCCCTATTTCATGAAATTTTAGAAAAGCCCCAATGCATCAACGTGGACATAAAACCTCCGGTCTAGGGCTCCATTTGACAGGGCGCTTTTTGCTAAGTTGATTTTGAACAAAAAGGGTCGGCCAAAGACCCGTGCGATCCGAAATGGCCCGGTCGGCGATCGGCGAATCCCGGTCCATAATGAATAATCGTGGCCATTTATGCTCCGTTTGGGGGGACTTATTTTCACCGATCAAACGGTTACGATCGCATGAACTATATCTTAATTAAGGTCTGATTCATGCGGTGGTAACCGCTTGACTGATGAAAATAAGTCGGAGCCTTAATTAAATCTAAAACTAAACTGTCCTCGCACAAAATAAATGAAAATAATGTATACTTTTTTGCTCGCATATATGCGAGCTTGTTGTATATAATCCATAATTATTTTTGATCATTTATATTGACAGTGTCTGGGAATAACGTATCCTTTCTATTATATTTGACCCGTCAATAGTCAGTCACAAGTGAGCTGCAAAATAAAGGTCCGTTTGGGAGGACTTATTTTCACCGGTCAAGCGATTACGACCGCATGAATCGGATCATAATTAAAGTCAGATTCATGCGATCATAACCACTTGACCGGTTAAAATAAGTCATCCCAAACAAAGTCTAAATCTCTTATTTTGTCGCACGTGCAGACTGACCTCGAACCCATAAATACTCACAATAGAGTGGGTGGGTCCGCGATGAAAGTGTAAATTATTACGCGTTCGGTACGTTGATTTATGCGCCAACTTTTATTGCGTCCGTACTATATGTCTGCTCGATCTTGAATATAATAGTACACAATAAATTTATATGCGTATACGTACATAACAGAGTAGTAAAACAGCAAGTGTCGGTTCAAATATTACCAACTCTTCTGAAAGATCCAATTGAATGAGTTCTACTGGCTAGAATTTATGAGCTTCAGCTCTCCACTGTGTAATTGGATGGAGCTGTGACAAATGAAGGGAACTGTTGCATTGTTGTCTCAAAAAAAAGATCAAAAATAACTTTTTAGGGCCGTGATGACGGGAATTAGACTTTTATCAAACAAATTTTTTTTTTGATGTTGGTGTTTTTTCCTCTCAATGAAGACGGAGCAAAAACGTCCAAATAAACAGAGTCATTGTCTTTTTTTCGTGCAAAAAAGACAGTATTTCAATTAGTGCTTGGACGCAAGCTTGCGTCTTGACACCGTGCCCAAAAATTTCTCCTCTTTGGATGCCCTTTGTGCGTGCACGTTATGAAAATATTAGGGGTGTAAGACGGAACCAACCGAACCGCCTAACAGAACCAAACCAAACATAATCGCGCGGTTCGGTTCGGTTTAAGTAGCTCACGGTTCGATCACCATTCCATTTTTTGAAAAACCGGGTGGTTCAGTTCGATTCATGGTTCACAATGTCAAACCGAACCGAGTCGAACTAATTCAAATCATATTATTTTTAATAATATTTTAATCTATTAGGAATAATTGATTGCATATACTCAACTAATTAATCCTAAGTGGTGACTCGGCTCAGGGAGGGCTAAAGTTTGAACCATGGGCTCTTAAAAATGTTTGTTTGGTAGTTTATAATAACACCATTTATTATTCATAGTCACGAAATGACAAACGATGATACGCAAAAACATTATAAGATATATCAAGAACTTCACCCAATGAGTGCACACAAGAAGACTAGTATTGTCAGTATAGTGATAGTTATATTAATGAGCAAATATCTTTTATTTAATTATTAAACCGAACAAAATGGAACGGTTTGATTTGGTTTCAGTGGTGTGCGCGGTTCTATTTCAATTTTTTGGAACCACGCGTGAGTAATTCGGTTAGCGGTATTGATCAAAAGCCAAACCAAACCGAATCATTAGTCCTAAAAAAAATATGAAGTGAAATGTAAGCTTATATATGATGTTTTTTTTCGTAATCTTAAAAGTTAGGAGAGTGCAACATGTAATTATGCGAACTCGTCGAGGTGAACGCGAAAAACAATTTTTAGCATGCATGCACAAATTAAGGGCAGCCCCAAAAGAATTGATGGAATCATTGAGCGGCTTATTTAAATTAACCGTGCCCATGCTACGGGTAAAAACACATTCATTTGGATCAATCATTTTATGTGCATTACAAGTATGTAACTTTGAATCTCTCTTTATGTTGTAGGCATTCTTACCTCAAGAGTCCACTTTAGTGTTGTGTATTTTTGCCGGCACAATTGATCAATTTCGTTCTGCGATTACGAGCTCTCTTTGTGAACACATGCAGCCTCTACTCTTATGTGTTGGGAGGGTTTTTTTTTTCTTTTTCGTTTTCTGAAAAGCGGCACCAATCATAATATTGTGTTTGTTTTCTTTATCAACGGAAAACACAGTTCATCCAAAAGAAATTATTTTACCTTTTTAGAAAGTTATCCGTCCCAAAAACAAACACAATATTATAGACGGCGACATTTTCCAAAAAAAACGAAAAGAAAGAAAAAACCCTCCCAAATGAAGCCTTAGAGATGTATTAATCGTCTGAACGCTCTACATATACGAAGACTCGGGTGATCAACCCAACTCATCTTTCACGTTTTTGCAGAACCTTGAGGCTTTCTTTATCTTATAAACTTACCAACAACTGTTCATTTTCCCTTGTTCTTTTGCATTGACTATAACACTTCCTAAATTATTTTGTAAGAGCTTATATGTAATTGTTCTCTACTATGTCGTTTACAATTGATCCCCTAGGCGGAACCTCATCTAGTCACATTAGTGGTGGATTCAGGAAATTGACAATGGAGGTGCACAACTTTTTTAAATGAAATAACAAAAATGTTTACTGTATAGTTTTAAATTGAAGGACCATTTTTTTCAAAAAATTCTTGAAGTACCACTTTAGTGTGAATTGAACATCAAACAGTAAACATGATACTCTTAGATGAACACGACACATGTGTGTCGAGTGCACGATATTTTTTCCTTATGTTCGCCACTCACCATAAGAATGCGTCACTAGGTTCTAGAAATTTTAACAAAGGGGCCGGACATTAACTCCCTCCAACAACAAAAAATTGAACGATTTCATCTTATCAGAGTTGTTTCTCACTCATCTGACCACCGTTTTGCACGTATAAGTAGTCAAAATTCATTACCTCGGCGAGAAGAATCCAAATCCACTAATCATTTTGAAAAATAATGGATGATCAGAGTTCCCCCCCCCCCCCCCGGTGGCTTTTTCTCTTTGTTGCGGGTGAAGACGTGGCAAACGCCGCCCGGTGCCGTTTGTTTACTTGTTTACCAGCTGTCCGGGTGACGTTTGCTCCAAACCGAGCCAAATGAAGCCTGAATAGATCACATTTTTGTCTAAGCTTGTCAATTATTTGATTGAATCAATGAAACTATTTTTTATTTTTAAAAAACTGAATTTTTTTCTTTTAAATATAAAACTCTATAGATAGAGCATGCATGCCTTAGAAGAGTGGATAATATAAAATATATTATATCATTTATTAATTAGATCCTAGTTTATGCTAAATATTAAGTTCACACTATCATATTGATGTGGAGAGAATATTTTCACTCAACTGGCTCGTAGATAAATTTGAAATTGTTGCGGATTAACTCGATGTTTCGGTCGGACCGGATTAATTTGAACCGTCTTAGCTCACGGGCGGTCGAGCACGCACACAGTCAATGAAGATGAATAGTAGACACAAGTCTTGATGACGTGGAAAAACCCCTTAAATGGGTAAAAAACCACGTGACCGGGTCTGTGCCGGTCAAATTCCACTAGCTTTTGGTGATTACAGTATGCTTTGCTGAATCGGGGCGACATGCCGCTCCCGTTACAACTTGAGAGGAGAGAGAGACTGTAGTTTCCTGCGGGCAACAGGCTGCACCGCGGAAGTGACTTAGACGAGGGAACGTGTGGGATGCTTTCTGGCGCGCGCACTCGGGGCGACGCGCGCTTGCTGGCTCCGGATGTCTTCTTCCTTCGGCTTCCTCGAGGTCTTGGGCGTCCCTTTGTTGATAACGCACTGGTGGGGTGCTTATAGCCGCTTGGTAGCTGCTGGTGGTCGCCAGTGGTTGCTGGTGGCTGATGGTGGTTCACGGTAAGCGGAGGCCGACTTGGTGGAGGAGGCGGGAGAGCTCTCACCTGAGGAAGAAGAAGAAGACCCGAGGAGAGAAAGAAATGAGAAATGGGGAGCCCTTGGGGGTCCTTTTATAGCCTCCAGAGGAGGATCATGGTCGGCCCCACCACTAAAGTGGTGGGGTAGTGGGTGGTTACCCCCTTGATCGGACGGGGAGGAGGGCCTCCCCTTGATCGGACGGTGGGGAGGACTCCCATGGCGGCGAGCCTCCATGGCGGCGGCGGCGGCCGGGTGGCCGGCGGCGGCGGCGGCCAATCGGGCGGCCAATCGAGCGGCCAATTGCGGCGGTCCGCAAGGGGGCCGGCCGCGGCTAGGGCGGTCGTGGTCGGCCACGGCCTAGCCGCGGCATGGCCGGCCGTGCCCGGCCACGGCCAGGCCGGCCGCAGCTCGGCCGGACACGGCATGGCCGACCGTGCCCGGCCACGGCCAGGCCGGTCGCGGCTCGGCCGGCCGCGGCCTAGCCGCGACATGGCAGGCTGTGCCCGACCACGGCTAGGTCGGCCGCTGCTCGGCCATCCCCGGCTAGGCCGGCCGTGCCTAGGCCGGATGTGGCCGAACCGGCGGCCGGCTGCGGTCGGGCTTGGTCGTGGTTTGGCCATCCCCGACTAGGCCGGCCGCGTCGAGGCCGGTCGTGGCCGAGCCGGCGGTCTGCCGCGGCCGGTCTTGGCCGCGGATTGGCCGGTCGCGGCTAGGCCGGCCTTGGCCGGCCGCGACCTAGTCGGCGGCGTACCGCGACCGACCCGACGGCGGGGCCCGTCGCGGCGGAGGCCGGGATGGCTGGCCGCCGACGGCGGTTAAGCCGCCCGACGACGACAGTTCTACCGGTGGTGGCTGTTTTCCCCCATGAGGGGAATAGCGGGCCCCCCCCCCCCATAACTCTCATCATGAGAGATCATTGGGGGAGTGGCCCACCCATGATCCTCATTGGGTGGAGATCATCAAGGGGCTTCTTTCTCTTATAAATGATGGTGGAACTCATCAATTGCCACCCCAAATCTCTGCTGTCCGGGAGCGAAGTGAGTGTGAGAGGAGAGATTTTTCTTACTTCCTGTCGTCATGGTGGTTTCTGGTGAGAAGGCCGAGGCGGCGACGGCGGTCAGTGCTTCTAAGGTATCTGGAGGGAGGCTTGTCGAATGATGACGGCAAAATGAGTCCTGGCGCGCGCGTGATGGGGGCGTGCGAAGGTCATAGGTGCCGGCGGGGTGCACGGAGTGCGCGTGCGTAGGCCGGCCGGGGCGAATCGGCTCTTCCCTGCGTCGGTCGCGCGCGTGCTGATTGCACGCAGCTAAGCGCACAAGACGTGCGCGTGGGCCGCGCGCGCGTGAGCAGGCTGCGCGCGCAGGCCGTGCGCGTGGGCGAGCAGGCCGCGCGCGTAGGTCGTGCCCACGCAGGTCGCGTGCGCGTGAGCAGGCCGCGCGCGCAGGCCGTGCCCACGCAGGCCGCGTGCGCGTGAGCAGGCTGCTCGCGCAGGCCGTGCTCGCGCAGGCCGTGGGAGCGGGCCGCGCACGCGAGCAGACCGCGCTAAGGCCGCGTGCGCGAACAGGTCGTGCGCCGGCACGGTCCGCGTTGCGCGGTCGTGCACTTCCCTATCACGTACGTACTTGCGTGGGTGCCGTCTTTTGCGCGGCTGCGCGTGCTTTTGGCGATTGGTCATGCGATTTTTTATTTTTTGGCTGACTTTTTATTTTTGTTAGGCACAGGTTTCAAAGTGCTCTTCTGGCCCGATGCGTCTGCGCTCTTCTTTGACTGACGATGGTGTTGACATCTGGAGGGCAAAGTACGGGCTTCCTACTGATTTGAAAGTGATGATCCCGCGTCCCGAGGAGCGGGTTCAGAATCCTCCCTGTGGTTGATTGACGATCTGTGAAGTCTCCCTGAGATCCTGCTTCCGCTTTCCGCCCTGCGAGGAGGTGATTGAGATTTTGAAGTTTTGCGGAGTGCCTATCTCCCAGTTTTCTTCGGCTGGGATTGCCCGAATTATGGGCTTAGTCGTCTTCTTCCGCGAGCATGGGAGCCAGTTTTCTTTAGACCAGTTCCGAGATTGGTGTGACGTGCGCTCTGATGGTGGTGAGCGGATGGAGGTGCGTAACAACAAGGTTTGGTTGTAGTTTGAAGCTCGTAAATATCGTCGTCATGACAATACTTTGTTCGGATATGTGAAGAATTCATGGGGTCTTCCTGAGGTGTGGAATGCGCTTCCCGAGCGCTGCCGCCGTGTGAGAGGGAAAGAGCGGGATTTTTCCCCGGTACTTGGATTCTTTGAGCCTCGCGAGCTGGCCAACCGTCTTTTTAATATCTATGTCTACGTGGAGGGGAAGCGGATGCTACGATGTGGTATCTCAGCAGACACAGTGCGGGCGATGGAGACTTCGCAAGGAGGGGGTCGTAAGAGGAAAGCGATGGAGGCCCCTCCTGGCGATGTTGATGTGGTGGTGATAACTTCTGATGATTCGATTCCAGAGGTGCAGATACCTGCTTCCCCGGTTCCTCAGGTGTCTGCCGGTACATTGGCTCCGCGGATGTCCTCTTCCTTGAGGGCGATGAGCGATCCGGTAAGGGTTGGACTTTTCTTTTACCCCTGCTTTTTCTTGTTGATAGAGGCTGATTCTGTTTTTTCCTTTTGCAGATAGAGACCCAGGCCCAGATTGCGGTGACCTGGAATGATCATTACGTGAGCCTGGAGGACGGGTATTTTGCTTTACAGGATAAGCTTCGGTTGTCGATGAGCTCGCTTACCTCTTTGAAGGAGGAACATGATCGGGACATTGCGCGGTTTCGTCGGATCGGTTCGGAGCTGAAGTCCAAGCTAGAGGATACACGCGCGGCCTTGGACGTGGAGAAAACTCTGGTGGAGAGGACCACCCAGATGTTGAAGCATTCGAAGGAGGAGACATCTGGCTTAGCGACCCAGCTACAGGCGGCACGAGAGGAGGTCTCAAGCCTTGAGATCCATCTTCGGGCGGCGAAGGCGCAGGTGGAGATGTTGTCCTCTGACGACCATGCGTCAGAGTTGAAGGCCGCGGGGCTTGCGGAGTACATGGAGTCGCTGGATTATATGCGAGACCGCAATTTTATTGTAGAGGAGGTTCGTGATGATATTTGGTCCAAGGAGGTAGAGCCTCAGATGGACGACATACGCGAGCTAGCGCTCCGACGTGGTGTTTCGAAGGCCTTTCGCTTTGTTAGTAAGCGTCTTGGGTGCGACACATCCTGTTTCAGCTTTGTAGATGTTTCTGAGGACGAGCGCTCCGACTCAGATGCTGAGGGAGAGTAGTGGCAGTGCGCCCTTGTTGCTGTATGCTTTGTTGTTCTGTTGGGTGTGTTGTGTTTTTGCTTTTAGGCACTGATTGTACTTGTATTATTTTAGCTTTACTTTGTTATGACATTGTTGCCTTTTTATATTTCTTTGGTCATTTGTCTGCACGGATTTGCGGCTTAGTTTGCGCGAAGGATACTTGTGGCTTTGGTTGCGCGAGTGATGTTCGCGACTTAAGTTGCGCGAGGGATACTTGCGGCTTAGGTTGCGCGAGGGATGCTTGCGGCTTCTTCGAGAGGGGGGCAGGCCCCCACAGTGTCGCGCGAGGGTTGCTCGCGGCTTAGTTTGCATGAGGGATGCTCGCGGCTTCTTCGTGAGAGGGGTAGGCCCCCACGGTGTTGCGCGAGGGTTGCTCGCGGCTTAGATTGCGTGAGGGATGCTCGCAGCTTCTTCATGAGGGGGGCAGGCCCCCACGGTGTTGCGCGAGGGTTGCTCGCAGCGTAAATTGCGCGAGGGATACTCGTGGATTCTTCATGAGGGGGGCAGGCCCCCACGGTGTTGGGCGAGGGTTGCTCACGGCTTAGGTTGCGTGAGGGTTGCTCGCGACTTCTTCGTGAGGGGGGCAGACCCCCCGCGGTGTTGCGCGAGGGTTGCTCGCGTCTTAGGTTGCGCGAGGGTTGCTCGCGGCTTCTCGTGAGGGGGGCAGGCCCCCACGGTGTTGCGCGTGGGTTGCTCGCGGCATAGGTTGCGCGAGGGTTGCTCACGGCTTCTTCGTGGGGGGGGGGCAAGCCCCCACGGTGTTACACGAGGGTTGCTCGCGGCTTATGTTGCGCGAGAGTTGCTCGCGTCTTCTTCGTTAGGGGGGCAGACCCCCACGGTGTTGCGCGAGGGTTGCTCGCGGCTTAGTTTGTGCGAGGGATGCTCGCGGCTTCTTCGTGAGTGGGGCAGGCCCCCACGGTGTTGCGCGAGGGTTGCTCGCGACTTAGGTTGCTCGAGGGTTGCTCACGGCTTCTTCGTGAGGGGGGCAGGCCCCCACGGTGTTGCGCGAGGGTTGCTCGCGGCTTAGTTTGCGCGAGGGATGCTCGCGGCTTCTTCGTGAGGGGAGCAGGCCCCCACGGTGTTGCGCGAGGGTTGCTCGCGGCTTAGGTTGCGCGAGGGTTGCTCGCGGTTTTTTGTGAGGGGGGCAGGCCCCCATGGTGTTGTGCGATGGTTGCTCGCGGCTTAGTTTGCGCGAGGGATGCTCGCGGCTTCTTCGTGAGGGCTTAGGCCCCCACGGAGTTGCGTGAGGGTTGCTCGCGGCTTAGTTTGCACGATGGATGCTCGCGGCTTCTTCGTGAGGGGGGCAGGACCCCACGGTGTTGCGCGAGGGTTGCTCGCGGCTTTGTTTGCACGAGGGATGCTCACAGTTTTTTCGTGAGGGGGGCAGACCCCCACGATGTCTGCGTCCGTTGTGCTTTCTGTTTGTACATGCGATATTTGTAGCAACATGATTCAATACTCGAATGAAGATAACGTGCGCGGGGTTAAGCCTGCGGCTTACATAGTTTTAGACAACACTCACACAATTTAACAATTTATAAAATAAAAATCACTGATAAAATCTGCGCAGGTTCTGTGCATCCCAGGTACGAGGGCGAGTCTTTCATTCGGCGTCCGCAACTTGTATGTTCCTGGCTTCACCACTACTGTGACGATGAAGGGGCCTTCCCAGGTTGGGGACAACTTGTCGCCCTATGTTCCCTTCCCTGCTGCTTCCAGAGTACGAAGGACCAAGTCTCCGACGTTGATCGGACGCGGCTTTACTTTGCGGTTGTAATAGCAGGCTGCACGCTGTTGGTATGCTGCGGTTCGAAGAGCGGCTTCTTCGCGGATCTCGGAGATCGGGTCCAGATTGTCTCTGAGTGCGTCGTCGTTCCTCTGGAGGTTGAAGTGGGATACCCGGGGGCTTGGAACGCCAATGTCAACTGGAATGATCGCTTCAGTTCTGTAGCAGAGATTATACGGTGTCTCTCCTGTAGGGGTTGTTGCTGTCATTCGGTATGCCCACAATACATTGGGGAGCGCGTCGGGCCATTGCCCCCTGTATCTTGGAGTCTCGTCTTTAGCTTCTTTAGGATGGTTCGGTTGGTTACCTCGATCTGCCCATTGGACTGAGGGTGTGATACCGCCATGTGTCGCAGCTCGATCTTCAAGTCTTTGCACAGCTTGCTGAAAGATTTTTCAGTGAATTGAGTGTCGTTTTCGGTGATGATAATTGCGGGTATGCCAAAGCAGCAAACAATGTTCTTCCACACGAATTGCTTCGCATTCTCCTCAGTAATTTTGGCCAGAGGTTCTGCCTCTACCCACTATGTGAAGTAGTCGATGTCATGATGATGAACTTCCTTTGTCCTGAAGCCAGGGGCAAGGGGCCGAGGATGTCAATTCTCCACTGTGTGAATGACCAAGCTCCCTGCAGCGTGGTGAGTGAAACGGGTGGTTGCCTGGGAACGTTGACGTGCATCTGACAACTCTTGCATTTTTGAACGAAGTCCGCTGCTTCTCTCCTCATGGTTGGCCAGTATAAGCCTTGGCGTAAGATTTTGCGGGCCAAGGCTTTCTTGCCCAAGTGCTCTCCGCAGACCCCTTCATGGACTTCGCGAAGGGTATATTCGGCGTCAGTTTCGGTTAAGCATTTCAGGTAAGGCCATGCAAAAGATCGCTTGTAAAGTTCTCCGTTAATCAATATAAACGTTGCCGCCCTTATTATCAATTGACGGGCTTCTTTCAGATCATCCGGAAGTTGCTGCCTCTTTAAGCAATTGACCAGCGGGGTGGTTTATGATTCTTCTAAGTCTTCAATCTCTGCTATCTCCCAAGGCCCCTGGATACTAGGAAGGAAAATTTCTTCTACCCCGCGTCTCCTGGACTGATAGCGGGTGTGAGATGTAACTAACTTTGATAGGGCGTCTGCTCGGCTGTTTTGATCTCTGGGGATGTGGAGAATTTTGACTTGCAGTATCTGTTGCAGGAGTGACTTTACTAGCTGGAGGTACTGAACAAGCTGCTCATTTTTGGCTTCATAATCTCCTTCTACCTGAGATACTATGAGTTGAGAATCAGAGTAAATTGTTAAATTGGTGATATGACAGTCGATGGCGAGCCTGAGTCCTGCAATTAAGGCCTCGTATTCTGCTATATTATTTGTGGCGGGGAACTTGAGTCGGAGCCCGTACTCTAGTGTGACGAGTTCTAGGCTTATGAGGAGTAGCTCGGCTCGTGCACCCTCAATATCGGATGCTCCGTCAACGTACATGGTCCATCTTTGACCTGGTTCTGCCGAGACAACTTCCGGCTCTGTTGATAGGGTGTTTTCAACGACAAAGTCTGCCAAAACTTGTGACTTGATGACGGGACGTGGTAGGAAATGGATGTCGAATTCGCCCAGCTCAACGGCTCATTTGACTAATCGGCCGGAAGTTTCTAGTTTTTGAAGAATAGCGCGGAGAGGTAATTCTGTTAGTACTTTGATGGTGTGGGCTTGGAAGTAAGGACGAAGCTTCCTTGCTGAGAAAATAAGTGCAAAGGCTGTCTTGTCCGCGACTGGATACCGGGCTTCGGTGTTGAGAGGATCTTACTAAGATAATAGATGGGGTGCTGGACTCCTCCCTCGTCCTTTACCAATACTGAACTTAGCGCGGCTGGTGTGATAGTGAGGTATAAAAACATAACTTCTCCTGAAGCTGACTTTGGTAGTAGCGGAGGGGAAGCCAAACATTGCTTGAGTGATTCGAAGGCTGACTGACACTCGTCTGTCCACTGGAAACCAGTAGTTCTAGCTCTTCGGAGAATCTTGAAGAAGGGGAGATATTTATCTCCGGTTCGTGCCAAGAACCTAGAGAGGGTTGTGATTCTCCCATTCAGCCTTTGTACTTCCTTAAGTGATCGGGGTGGTCCTCCAGAGCTTTAATCTTCTCGGGATTGGCCTCTATGCCTCGCTGGGTTATCATGAATCCTAAAAATTTGCCTGATGTAACCCCGAATGCGCACTTGGTGGGGTTAAGTCTCATGTCGTACTGTTGTAGTATCTTGAAACATTTCTCGAGGTACTCTACGTGGTTTTCTCGACGAACACTCTTTACCAGCATGTCATCCACGCACACTTCCATTGTCTTGCTGATAAGGTCTTTGAAGATTTTGTTCACGAGCCTTTGGTAAGTGGCTCTTGCATTCTTGAGCCCAAAAAGCATAACTTTGTAGTAGTATATTCCTTTGTCAGTTCGAAAAGCTGTGTGCTCTTCATCAGTTGGATTCATTCGAATCTGGTTATATCCGGAGTAGGCGTCCATGAAGCTAAGGAGTTGGTGCCCGGCGGTTGAGTCGACTAGCTGATCAATTCTGGGGAGCGGGAAGCTATCCTTAGGGCATGCTCTATTGAGGTTGGTGTAGTCGACACACATCCTCCATTTCCCTGAAGACTTTTTTATTAAGACAACATTAGCTACCCAAGTAGGGTAGTTTACTTCTCGGATGAAGTGGGCACTGAGGAGCTTCTCTACTTCTTCTTCGATTGCCAGGAGACGTTCAGGAGCAAAGTTTCTCTTCTTTTGGATGACGGGCTTGCATGCCGGGTTGATGTTGAGGGAATGTTGGATGACGTGAGGATCTATGCCGGACATATCTTCAGGGGCCCAGGCGAAGATATCTTTGTTGCTTTGGAGGTAGGTTGTCAGTTCCTCCTTTTCTTGCTGTAGGAGGAGTGACCCGAGCTGGATAGTGCGAGCTGGGTTTGCAGGAGAGAGAGGGACCTCGATTAGCCCTTCAATGGGCATCCCTCGCTGTAATACTGCCTCGTCGCGGAGGTCGAAGTCATCGATATTCAATATGGTGGCACTTGCAGGTTGTGCTTGTTTGGAGTAGCAATTTTTGGCGGCTTTTTGATTACCCCGTACGACTCCAATTCCTCCCGGAGTAGGGAACTTCATGGCAAGGTGAGGAATTGAGGGAATAGCTTTGAAGATAGTTTGAACGGGTCTTCTGAAGATGGCGTTATAGGCAGAGCTTGAATCTACAACCACGAACTCGATTTCTTGTGTCACTTGTCTTGGAAATTCTCTCATAGTAACTGGGAGGGTAATTGTTCCCAGCACCTGCACTGGATGGTTTTCGAAGCCGTACACTGGTCCGGCTGCGTTAGTTAGACGCTGAGTGGAAATATTCATGCTCTGCAGAGTACAGGAAAACAGAACATCGACGGAGTTTCCATTGTCGATGAGAATTCGTTTAACGTTATAACATGGATCCCTGATCCCAACACTGATTATTTGGGGATCTTGGTGTGGTGTTCGGAGGCCGACCAGGTCTTCATCTCCGAAAGTTATGGCGGGATCTTGCTTGAACTTTTTATCTTCGTGGGTCTCTCCTTGCTTACTGACCGAGAAGATTTGAGCGGAGAGAATGGGTGATCCGGTTATGGTTTCAACCATCTGTTTACCGCCTGCTCATCTAGGGAGGGGATTTTTCTAATCTCCCTGTGGTCTAAGCGGGTCGCGCTGATCTTGCACATGTCCTTGTAAAAATCTGCTGAGCAGTCCAAGGCGGACTAGACGTTTGATTTCTTCTTTTAGGCAGGCACAATCTTCTGTTGTATGTCCCGTGATTCGATGAAATTCACAATATTTGGATTGGTCATTCCTGGGATTAGGAGCTGGCTGTCTTGGTCGCTACAAGGCCGACTCATTTTGTATGACATACAACACATTGGTGCGTGTTGTGTTGAGGGGAGTGAAATCTCTGGGGGTTGATCTCTCTGAGGATTTCGCTGACGCTGCCCATTGCGGCGATCGTCACGGAACCTCCCGTCCTGAGGCTGCAGAGGTTGCTCCCTTTCTCTCTTGCGCTTCTGGGCGCCATCAAATTGCTGTCGATGAGCTTCAATGGCCTCATCCGCGGCGATTTGGGCTTCAACCCGATGTACGAGGTCAGGATAACTGGGAACAGTTTCTCGCATTAGTGCTTAGTAGAAGCCACTTGGTCGGAGGCCTCCGAGGAATACACCTCGCGGTAATTCGGGGTCAACGCCTGGAATTTGGCAGGCTTCGGCGGTAAAACATCGGAAGAAATTTTTGAGAGTTTCTCTTTTGTTCTGACGGATTCCTGATAAATGAGAGGGGTCGCACACGATCCTGCGGTTGGCGATGAACTGATCGACAAACTGTCTTGTCAGTTCTGCAAAGTTTGTGATGGCATTGGCCCTTAGCGAATGGAACCATGTACGAGCTTGTCCCTTAAGAGTAGCTGGAAACACCTGGCAGAGGAGTTGGTCTGGAGCATTTTAAATTCTCATGATAGTAGTGAAATGATTGACATGCTCTAGCGGGTCATCGGTCCCGTCGAACGTTTCACTGTTTGGGAGTTTAAATCCGTTTGGGATTGGATGTTCCAGAATCTGGGGTGTCAGAGGGGAATCCTATCATAACGGTCGGCGGGCAAGAATGTCTCTTGCACCAGCCTGACGGTATTCTTCGGCGATAACTTCTCGAATTTCCTCTCGAGTAAACCTTTATGGCGGAGGTAGACGTACTTCATTTGCGGGCTCATACTGATGGTCCGCCCTTGCTCTCCTATGGACCGGGTGAGCAGAACTTGTAGCTTCGGAATATTCTTCGGACATCTCCTGTCTTGGAAGAACTTCCTGGGGTCGACTCTGATTTGGAAGTGGCGGTGGATTTGCTGGAGCTGGTTGCTTTAAGGGAGCTTGAGGTGCTCCAAGGTTTCGCAGCAAGGTGAGCATTTCAGTTTGCTGCTCCTCCATCTGGCAGACGCGTCCTTCCAAGGCGGTAACGGGAGCTAATGCAGCTTCAGCGGTCAGTGGCACGTCCACCAGAGAGTGTGAACGTGCAGGCTCGGGGTGTCCTCTAAGGGCGAAGCCTTCAGCGGTGCGGGAACTTCTCTTTGCCATCGGATCTGAGATTCTGAAGCGGTGAAGATGAGGGACTTGTCTTCTGAAGGATGTTGGGAATGTTTCCCACGGACGGCGTCAAACTATTGCGGACTAACTCGATGTCCCGGTCAGACCGGATTAACTTGAACCGTCTTAGCTCACGGAGCGGTCGAGCGCGCACACAGTAAATGAAGATGAATAGTAGACACAAGTCTTGATGACATGGAAAAACCCCTTAAATGGGTAAAAGACCACGTGACCGGGTCTGTGCCGGTCAAATTCCACTAGCTTTTGGTGATTACAGTATGCTTTGGTGAATCGGGGCGACATGCCGCTCCCGTTACAACTTGAGAGGAGAGAGAGACTGTAGTTTCCTGCGGGTAATAGGCTGCACCGCGGAAGTGACTTAGACGAGAGAACGTGTGGGTTTCTTTCTGGCGCGCGCACTCGGGGCGACGCACGCTTGCTGGCTCTGGATGTCTTCTTCCTTCGGCTTCCTCGAGGTCTTGGGCGTCCCTTTGCTGACAACGCGTTGGTGGGGTGCTTATAGCCGCTTGGTAGCTACTGGTGGCCGCCAGTGGTTGCTGGTGGTTCACGGCGAGTGGAGGCCGACTTGGTGGAGGAGGCGGGAGAGCTCTCACCTAAGGAAGAAGAAGAAGAGCCCGAGGAGAGAAAGAAGTGAGAAATGAGGAGCCCCTGGGGGTCCATTTATAGCCTCTAGGGGAGGATCATGGCGGGCTCCACCACTAAAGTGGTGGGGTAGTGGGTGGTTACCCCCTTGATCGGACGGCGAGGAGGGCCTCCCCTTGATCGGACGGTGGGGAGGCCTCCCATGGGGGCGAGTCGCCATGGCGGCGGTGGCGGCCGGGTGGCCGGCGGCGGGGGCAGCCAGCCGGGAGGCCGATGACGGCGGTCCGCCAGGGAGCCGGCCGCGGCTAGGGCGGTCGTGGCCGGCCACGGCCTAGCTGCGGCATGGCCGGCCGTGCCCGGCCACGGCCAGGCCGATCGCGGCTCGGCCGGCCACGACCTAGCCGCGACATGGCCGGCCGTGCCCGACCACGGCCAGGCCGGCCGCGGCTCGGTCGTCCCCGGCTAGGCCGGCCGTGCCTAGGCCGGCTGTGGCCGAACCGACGACCAGCTGCGGTCGGGCTTTGCCGTGGTTCGACCGTCCCCGGCTAGGCCGACCGCGCCGAGGCCGGCCGTGGCTGAGCCGGCAGTCTGCCGCGGCCGGGCTTGGTCGCGAATTGGCCGGCCATTGCCGGCCGCGGCTAGGCTGGCCTTGGTCGGCCGCGGCCTAGTCGGCGGCTTGTCGCGGCCGCCCCGACGACGGGGTCGGCCGCGGCGGAGGCCGGGAGGGCCGGCCGCCGAATGCGACGGTTCTCCCGGTGGTGGCGATTTTCCCCCATGAGGGGAGGGAGCGGGGCCCGCCCCCTTAACTCTCATCATGAGAGATCATGGGGGGAGTGGCCCACCCATGATCCTCCTTGGGTGGAGATCATGGGGGGGGGGGGGGGCTTCTTTCTCTTATAAATGATGGTGGAACCCATTAGAAATTAATAGCACAAATAATTCCTGGCGTCACAATAATAATAATAATAATAATAATAATAATCAATGGATGACTTAAATATGTCATTTGACATAGCATTGGAACAAAGTAGCCTAACCTACTTAAATATGCCATTTGACATGCGTGCGAGCATCCATGTGCGTGCGGGCGTACCTCACTCGTCTATCAGACTTTCTTTGTCTTTGGATTCACCGTGAAAATAACAAGGTTAAATTATAAGTTATTCATAGAAATATGCCACTATTAGGCCTGACCTAATAAAATTTCCCAATGTTCTTCTAACATGTCTAGGGAGGAGTAAGCCAAATTAGCTGGGGCCGATTCGAGAGGAGTTAAAGGGACACTAACACACTCTTTTTTTTTACTATTTGTTATTAGCTAACTAAAATTTGACTATTCACAAATCAAATTTAAATATTAATTGATCAAATCTGACAATTTGAAGATTAATTTCAGCTATATGCACCCCAAAATTAATTTTCAGCTCCTAACCCGCTTATCCACCCCAATCCAATGTAGCATTTTATGCACTATTGTGTTCAGAATTTTTTTTGTGCACTAGTCGTGTCCAAAAGGCCCGATCGGGCCGGCCCGGATCGGGCCTGATCGGGCCCGGGCTTTTGCAAACCGGGTCGAGCCCGGGCCCTTCCTTTATCGGGCTCGGGCCGGGCTCAGGCTTTGACCCCGGGAAGGGGCCCTAGCCGGCCCCCCGGACCGGGCCGGGCCCTTATTATTTTTTTAAAAAATTTTATTTTAAATATTAAAATTTAAAAAATCTGAAATAAAAAATCGAATAGTTTTTTTTATTAGTATTGAAATTTAAAAAATTAAAATTACACTTTAACAAAATAAAATTAGGAAAAAAATGGAATTTATTATTTTTAATAATAATAAAAAAGAAAATTACACTTTTACAAATTCAGGTTGTCCATCTTCTCTTCAATTTCCTCCGAGCTCTCCTACAACGTTTAAATGTGTTGTTTTCTCTTCGTAGCATCCAAATAATCCTTGTAGCAGATACATAGTTCCAGTGATTCTTCATTTATTCGGCTCCTCCGCTTGTTCAAAATCCTGCCACTAAGAGAAAAAGCTGACTCCGAAGCTACTGTACTAGCTTGAATTGTTAGTAAATCACGGGTCATACAGGCCAAAATATGATAGGTATTAGCTTTACATTTTCACCATTTTAAGATATCGAAGTTTTCGATCTCTTCTGTAGTCATAAAATCACAAAATTGCGTTTTCGTATACAATCCTAATTCGTTTAAACTACTCGATGTGCGTGTTTTTTTCCTGGAAGCTAATTCTAAAATTTTATTTGTAAAAGAATCTTTTGTCATATGTTGCGTTATTTCTTCTCGAGGTCGTGAGTCATATAAGTTGTCGAAATAATTAAAACATTCGGTAAAAACAGAATTAAATTTAGTAGTACTAACGTCGTCAACGTCATCGAAACTTAAATTTATGTCTAAGTTAACGTTAATTTTATCTATCAAATTTTCTACGCCGTCTACAGCGAATAACGAGTTTAAAGTGGCGGCGCATGAAAATGCAGGAGACATTTCTCTATAATATTTTTAAAAAATTTCTTCTATTACTTCAATTAAAGGAACCCATCCGGAGTGTTGCTTAAAATAGTTAAGTTTTTGTGTGATATTTACAAAATTTTCAACTACTAACGAACTAGTTGGATAATACACGTCAGATAAAAAAACAGTCGTCCTATAAAAACATTTTAATAAATCCATATAATGTAATATTACGTCCCAATCATTATCAGTTAAATCATAATTATTTGTCACAGTGTAATATTTCATAAGAAGTGTTTTTTATTGAAACGTTTTTTTAATACTTTATATGTCGAGTTACATCTTATAGACATATCAAATTGTGGTTTCAAATATTTTTGACCTTGTGCGATCACAAATTTTTGAAAATCTTGACTTCATTGTTTGGTACAATAAATAAATCTAAGCATAGTCCGAATTTTTTCAACATATGATTCTATAGCTTTTAAATTATCTTGTATCACTAAATTTAAAACGTGGCAGACACATCGAGGGTGAAAAAACGCACCATTGAGTATTGATTTTAATTCACGTTTTAACCACTCTACTGTAGTGTTATTATTACTAGCGTTATCAAAAGAAAGACTCATTATTTTATCTTTTATTTTAAATTCACGCAAACTTTTAATAATTACCGAATATATAGCCTTACCTGTATGCAAAAATTCAAAACTTTCAAAACATATTACGCGCTTATTTAATTCTCATGAAACGGGATCGATCCAATGAGCCGTGATACAAATATAAGATAATCCTACCTTTACGCTACTACTGCAAACGTCGCTCGTTAAACTCACAAGTACCTCGAAAGTTTCAAAAATTTTTATTAGATCTTGTTTTGCATCAAAATATAATTTAAATGTGTCACGTCTAATAGTGGATCTACTTACCTGTTGATATTTGGGCTGAAGCCCTTTGTGTATGTACTCCGTCGTCTCATCGTTGTTGTAGTAACTGAATGGCAAGCCACGTCTGATGACGTTTTTCACTTGTAGGTCTCGCTGTCTTGCTTGATCGTACATCCAAATTTGTCCTGATGTTGATATTTTTCCCTGACTAGACTCGGGAGCTTGCTTCGCAAAACACGACTTAATGTGTCTCGCTAGTGTTGAGTTGCTGGTAAGAGTTAGCAACTTTGAGCATAACTTGCACCGCGCCTTGAATTCGTCGCCGACTTTAACCTTGTCGAAATGCTCCCAGACGAGCGCCCTCCGATTATGCTCCACCACTTCGACTGTGCTTTGAGTCGACGACGCTGACGTTGAGGAGGACGATGCCATGTAACGAGAGAGAGAGAGAGTAAAAGAATAAGAGAGGGAGAGAGTGAGAGAGAGAGAGAGAGAAAGTGAGTGGAAGAGAGAGAGAGTAAGTGAGAGGGGGTTTTGGACAGCCGACAGGGCCGGGCCGGGTATCGGGTCGGGCTAGCCCCCAAAATCAGGGCTCGTAAGGGCCCTGAGCCCGACCTCGGCCCGGACCGGGCTTTTTCCGAGTCGGGTCGAATCGGGCTTTCGCCGGGCCGGGCTCGGGCCGGCCCACTAGGCCCGGACCTTTTGGACACGACTATGTGCACCCAATTTAAAAAATTTTAGACCCACCACTGCTAATTAGAATGGTGTAAAATTTTATCATGTAAATTCTTGCATTTTAGACTAGTTTTTCTTTGTCACCTAATTGAAATAGGGCCCATATGGAGCCTTTAGATTGCTTCAGCTGGCCTCTAGGGACCAATGGGAGAGCACAAGACTTCCCGGAGCCCACAGTGCACTCCAGGCTCTTGACAGTGCACATCCTGGTGAATGTGATTGCTTAAGGGTTCGTTTGACGCATCGTTTTTGCCCGCCGTTTGGGGTAAACGCCGCCGGACAATGGGTAACAAATATTTTCCGGCGGCATTTGCTCCGTTTCTCTCAGCCGCGTCCTGGAAAACGACGAAAAAGGAACTTTTCGAACGGCAGCCTCCTCCCAGCTTTTCGATCGGTGGTATCGTCTCCTCCCATCACGTCTCCTCCAGCCGAACCAAAAAAGCCTAAGAACTCCAACTGGAAGTCATGGATTTTGGTAAAAAAATAGGGACTCTAAATCACAGTATTTTTATAATTATTTTAAGTACTTAATTCACCTACGATAGGGTAATCATAACTCATATTTTGTATATTTTTTTTGCAAAAAATTATTTTTTGAACACTTCAAAATATAATTTAGATTTTAGAGCAAAAAATTAGGCTCAATAGATGTAGAGAATGGTGTGTTACAAGCCACCAAAAATTTACCCCTATAATGGGCTACTGTTCCAAGGTGAGCTCCAGTGAATATATAAATAAATCCTAGATACAGGTTGAATAAACAAATAAATAAAAGGCTAACTGTTTATAAAATGCAAGCTTTTATGAAAAGTCAATTTCTCATCACTTTTGCCAACTACCTGCTTTTCCATCCCCCACAACTTTTATCATTTGGAGTGAATCATTCAGTTTAATTACTTCAAATTATTTATTTGTGGTGCTTCTCTCATGTAGCCAAACAACAACACTCAAGCCTTTATCCCACTAGTGGGGTCGGCTATTTATGGTGCTTCTTTCATTCCAAGTCTTTATTGGTCTACCCCTTCCTCGTTTAACATGCCTAGTGACTAGACACTCACAAGTCACAACGCTTAGCATGTTCCTCTAATGGTCTCTTTTGCAGGTGTCCAAATCATCTTAGTCGAGCTTCTCGCATCTTTCTCTCATATAGCCAAAAAAAATCATTTCATCAAAGATGTCTGTGTTACGTGTCTAAAATACTGACACGTATTAATATGTAAGATAAGATATTGGCTAAATACCTATTTCAGTCCTAAACTTTTACCTACTTTTTTTTTATTTCAGTCACTAACATTTAATTTTGAAGATTCCAATCTCTATCTTTCCATTATTTTTTATTTAGGCTCTGTTTGGCGCGGTTGTAGCGACTGGAGAAGCAATGGTGGAATAATTAACTGTTTTGCAGAGTGATAGCAGAATATGTTAATCTGTTTGGAAGAACAACTATTGCAGTGTTATTTCAAACGGAGAAGTTGTTAAGCTGTTTGGCAAAACTGTACGTTATACAATTTTTTTATTTAAAGACAAACAACAAAAATACAAAGAAAAAGAGTTAACTAAATTTTTTTTAAGTGTCGCTCACAGGCACTTTTCAAAAGGGTTTTCAAAAAAAAAAACGTAAAAGTGCATCGTCTTGTCCATGAAATATATCTCTCGATCATCGAACATTAATTGCACAATGAGAATAAATATAGTTACTGAATTTAATATTTTTGTTTGCAATTTTTAACATCATACCGTAATATACCTGTGATATTCTATGAGTTGATCTACAATGTTGTCTCTTAAATTGATCATTTCAGTAGCTCATGTTCCTTCAAATATACTTGGTGTAATATTTGGATTTGGATCGATTGTTTTTGGACGATTGTTTGGTCGTAGCTCGTACAGCTCTGCATGAACAAAGTTTTTGTTTTCATCACATACATCAAACTCGGGATCAAAACGCAATAGATGTCTTCTAATGAAGTTATGCAGCGCCATCATAGCGACCACAACGACACATTGCTATGAGAAATCAAATTGAGTCATTTTGCTGAGTATGACTCACTTTTTCTTTCATACAACAAAGCTCCTTTCGATCACACTACGAAGCGAGGAGTGTGCTTTATTAAATATCTCCTGACGTCCTTCTATTGGCCGATTACCCCGAGCAAAGTCCAGCAAGTGATATCTAGTTTCCGAAAATGGTTTCAGAAACCCTTTTTCTAATTGATAACCAGCATGCACAAGATAATATTTACCTTTATTATTGAAAAAGATTAGATAATATTTACACTTTGCAAAATGATAAACATATTTAAAGAGAAGGCAACTCCTGATAAGGTATCGGGCTTGGAGAAAAGAGAAGGCAACTCTCTAGACGAATGCATCCATACATTGTCTCCTGTAGCAACATTCAAGCTGAACATTTTCTCTAATTTCTCTTCAAGCTCTGAAGGTATTCCAGCAGACCGAAATTTCGTCGCATTGGAGATCATCTGCAAATTTGGAAAAAAATGTTATGACATGTAAAACAGTAAGTTCGTAAGCAAAACTATTAACAAAAACTTAGTAACTAATCTGAATTCTTTCCTTCCACCTTATCATTTGAAGCATCTATCATCTATTTAGTATGATTCCAACCAAGGCTTGTCTCGTCTCTTTTAAGTTCGTGCCATAATTTTCAATCTCGCTTTAATTGATCCCACTTATTTTTTATTTGTGCACGATTGTACTCTAAATCGGAGCGCTCCTTAAAATTTCTCACCAAATTGGCCCAATCCTCTTTATTGATATGAATGGCTGGTCTATTCTCTAAATCAATCTCTCTGATACAGAGATCATAAAATAGAAGAACATGGGATGACTCCCAATTAACCAATATTCCACTATCTTTTGATATACTCATTTACGGGAACAAACATACACAACAATCCAAATTACCACAATTTATCGATTAGTATTTGTGAATTTGTACACAAATCAAGCACTACACATTCAGCAATAATGAACAAATCAAGCACTATTCATTCACCAATAAGTAAACTTTGCATAAATGTGTTCTGAACTCAAACACATTTTTACTGTCCTCATGCAACAACTGAAATTGACAATGATTCACAAAAAACTATGTCCGTGGCTGGAAGAAGAGGTCGCTGGAAAAGGAGGCCGCTGAAAGAGGAGGAAGAAAGGTGTCGCTGAAATCCGTCGGCCGCTGGAAAAGGTACGTCGTTGGAAGAGAGGCGCCGCTGGAATCGCGGGTTTAGGGCACGATCGGGAAGATAAGAGCGCAGCTGGAATTGGGAAGAGAAGTGCGTCGCTGGAATCGCGGGTTAGGGAAGCGGTATCGCGACTTTCCGCGATCCGGAGTCGTGATAAAAAATCACAACTCCAGATCACCGGATTTGTGCGATTCTTGCGCGGGGGCGACTGCAGAAGTTGCAGTAATAATATTGTTTGGCGCCGCTTCTCAGTTCTCAGTAAGTAGGGTTGTGCAGCCCGTAAAATGCGGTGCCAAACAAAGCCTTAAATCCCCAAAACTCACTCTGGTTAACTATTTGTTACGTTGAAAAAAAAAACGTAATTCCTTTCTCACGAGAAATTACTCACAAACAAGGAGGCTGTTGGCAACATGATCCCTCTCTCACCTATAGCTCTGCCTTGTCGTCACCGTCGTCGCACACGAAATACAACCCCTCCCTTTCCGCCGCCATACACACCATACTCCTACCCCACAACCTCCACCCGCCATCGCACACCCTCTGCCTCCACCATCCTCAATGTCTTCCCGTGCGGAGACCCCTTCCCCTCCTTCGTGTGCTTCTTCACCCTCCCCCCTCCTACCACCCGCCTCATCATCAGCTTGTCAATGATCACCTCCCCGTCTCTATCAATTATTCGTGACTCGGGAGAGTGACAAAACAGTCTACTTCCATAAAGTGCTCGCATGCCACACGCCGCAGAGCAGCACTGGCGATGAGAAGCTCGCACGCCAAGCCATGGCCTTCCTGCTTGCTTCTAACATCAACGATGTGTGGCCCTCCCTATCTGGCTCATTCAGAGGATGCGTAGAGCGGCATAGTGAAGAGCAATGTAGAGCTTCAATCACAATATCTGTGCACCGTGGGCCCATTGATTGCTTGGATTTGATTGGCTCGGACAATGTCTGGGACTCGGACCCAAGAACCGTTCATTTAAGAAAAAATTTCAGCCTGGATCCCGGACAATCAAATGCAAGTTTTTGGTGGGCCCACGGGTGCCAACAGTGCACAGTAAAAATGTCCACCATGAGCCCCACTGACTGCTTGGATTTGATTGGTTCCGAACAGCGTCCGGGACCCGGATCCAAGAATCATTCCTTCAAGGTAGTTTTTTTCCGCCCGGGTCCCGGATGCCAGCTGGCGTCTGAGACCAATCAAATGCAAGCATTTGGTGGGGCTTATAGATGTCTGCGATGTACAGTAAATCTATGCACCTTGGGCCTCACATATTGCTTGGATTTGATTGGCCATGAACCAAAGAATCATTCCACTTCAAAGTCCCCCCCCCCCCTTCTCCATTGCATATGGGAGCATCACTTATCGCTTGAGCATCACATTTGGGTCGAAAAACACGAGGAGGCGAAACACATCCTCGTGATGGGTATTGCATTACTTGCCTTATGGTTTTTTTACTGTTCGAAGTGTGTACCCTTGACCCTTCCTACCCTTCGAATCCGGGATGCTTCTTCTTCTACTCGGCCACCATCATGAGACTTTATTTGGAAGGCCCATGTTGCCCAAGTTCGTGAATTCTTGTGGGAGCTGGGTCAGGAAATTTTGTTGATGACATATGTTCTTCGCCATAGGCATTGGTTGACTGCTGAGGGTGCCCACTTTGTGGAGCTTCCGACGAGGATTTTCTCCACGCTTTGGTTCTTGTAAGCTGATGGCTCCTATATGGCCCTTGTTGGGACTCCCCGACTTTTACCAACAACATGACTTTATGCTCTAGGTTTGATTAGCTCCGGGAGCTCATGCTTCCTTGTCCTCAGATGACTTTCCCCTTTTTTTTACTGTGTGTTGGGCGCTGTGATGGCGCCATAACCATAGCTTTGGGAGGGTTCTTTGCAGGATTTTGTCCGTGACTGTGGTCTTCATCCAAGCATCCTTGTTGCGCCACCCTGAGGTTTCTTCGCCTTTCACCCCTTCTTCCTGTGTGCCTGAACCCCGCACCCTATAGGGGTTGTTAGGATTAACTTTGATGGTGCTACCCGGGTGCACCGACATGGTTGGCACCGTGTCATCGCTCGAAACTCTTCATACATGTGTTTTGACTTGACGTTCTATGGCTCGGGAGCATTTGTCATCTCCATGGTGCAGAGGCTCTTGCAGCTCGTTTGACAGTTGAGATGACATAAATTTTTGTTGCCATCTGTGTTAAATGATGGGGGACTGTGCAACTC